>OX387366.1:10317500-10917500 GCA_947563465.1 Archips xylosteana
GTTTCTTGAGAGCCGCGTATTTGGGCGTTTTCAATTAAAAGTCCCTTGTTTTTTTTAAATGAGTAAACTTTTAGTTTTTATTGCTCAGAATCAAGAGCGCTATTGATTTTGATGATTAAAAAAATTGTCCCTAATTTGTAGAAGTAGGTAGTTTCGTCAAATGTCATCTCTTTGGCGGGGGATTTGACAGATCTCACGTCGAAGTTTGTTTAAGAAACTGACCTGTCAAAGAGGTTTTAAACTCATAGACTAGACCATGATTTTAATTAAATTATTTTTCTCTTCTTTTGTTTTGAATATTTTATGTTAAACATCAAACTTTTTTGTGGGAAAGAGCACTGCTTATCCTAGAGCACAGGTTTTACCTATCTAGTTATAAGGACTATGTATAAAGATGTAGACTTTTTATCAATAAAGTTAAGTTAATGATTTTCCAAATAATCTCAATAAAAAAAATCGTGCGTGCAATTCCGCGCGGAAGAAGTGAAACTTCGTAATGTGGAAATTCATGCACTTATACATCAATATGAACCTTATTGCAATAACTTAAAGAACAACTAAATTTACTTATGTATTCATGTGTTTAAATTACTCACTAGATGGCGCTTTTATCAAGTCTCATACAAATTTGCACACACAGTACGAGTTCTGCATCGCACTGTCGAAGTTTTTAACATCCGTTGGTATATATACATTGCGAGATTACTTGCTTCGGCAGTACATATACTAATGCTTTCATACCCCCTCCATGGTAGCGTTAAACGTTTAACGCGACCTTGTTGGAAGTCGCATTAGAAGTTTCACTTCAAAAAGACATTTTGTTTCACTTAACTGTGACCTAAACGTGGTCGCCACCGAAAACTGATCTAGAAAAATTGGTTCCTGATCACCGATGAAAAATCGTCGTGTATAAGTAGAATTAGTAGGATGTATTGGTGACGTGAGGCACATATAAGATCATGTGACACAAATGATGCAAAAAACTTTTATACTGGAAATCCAGGGCTTCCCTTTCATCTCCATACATGGAAAGATTAACTCTACAATGCATACCGTAGTAAGGAACGTCCAGTAATCAAAGAGCCCCGAAAATACTTACCAGTACTCAATGTACCTTGACATTTGGTTGGGAGTTGAAGAAGCGGGGGTCTGTGATTCTTGGTCGGGAGTGACCGAACGTACAGAGTTTTTGATCACTGCTGTATTTATGAAGGACACGTCTTAAGAGCCGTTGTAACTTATATTGGTTAGTAATTAGTAATTAGGTAGTTAGTTATTTTGTTTTTTGGTAGGTACTGTTTAAATGTTAGGCTTTTAGTTAAATTAATTGGCAAAGGACGTAAATGCAGAGATGATGACGATTTATGCAGTTTTCGGAATATACGTGTTTAATTACATTACAGTTTATGGTGAAACATCGAAAGAAAACCTACCTCAACTGCGAATAAATTCAATGGTTTGTGTGAATTCCCAATCTACACTGAGCCGTCGTGGTAACTACGGCCCTAGACTTCTCTGAATGAGAGGAGGCCTGTGCCCTGCAATGGGACGTATCTAGGCTGTAACTTATGTGGACTTAATCTCATAAATAAAATTATTTGGTGATATTTTTTTTTTGGGTAAACTATATAATTAGTTATTATTATTTAATTATTTTATTTTATTCGGAAATCCAACAGCTATTTCATTTTAAAAGTAGATACTATAAGTTAATATCAGAAAAGCCAATTACAGGTCTTCACAGATAATACTATTATATAAACAGAAACAGGCACAAGTAAATCAAAACAAAACAGTAACCTGATTGCAAAAAAAGAGAAAAAAAAAATTACACAAAAGAAAGAGAAAAACCATTTAGAATCTTAATAAGTTAATAACCTAGTACAATCGGATTGGGGAGCAAAGAAAACGGACGCTATTCGCTTCTTAACTGCAGTGGGTTTCAATAAAAACAAATCTAGATCCTCATTCTGTTGACAAAATTCATTCGTCGACTTTGCAGCTCGATAGAAATAAGAGTTCTGACGGTATCTAGTCTTAAAAGGAGTTAGTAGTTAGGTTAGGAGTTCATCATCATCATCCCAGGCTATATACGTCCCACTGCAGGGCACAGGCCTCCTATAAGAGTGAGAGGGCTTAGGCCGAAGTTCCCACGGGTCGTAGTTAGGTGTTAACCTTATAAAATAGAAGCAAAAAAAAAAAAAATCTGTTGACGAAACGCTTAACTGAAAAGTGCTATTATAGTGTCAATGATTACTTGAATGACATTGCTTAGGTTAGTTGTTCTTGTGCATCCTAATAATAATAACAAGATAATTTACATTTATTTTTTAATTAAAATTGAATTTTGTTTATTGGTTTTTTGACATTCTGTTATTGTTTTGATTATTTTAATTAGTGTATCCGATCTTATATACTGTTAACTGTTACCTATCCTCTATATTTCCGGCAGGCACATCATAGCTTGTTCTCTTGCATGATTATCAATATCACCTAAATGTACCTATGTTGACGAAATAAATGAATTTGAATTTTGAATTTGAATTCGAATTTGAAAATGTTTAAAAATACATGGTGATTTTGCATTAAAACGAAGCTACAATTTCGGTATCATTTGTTAATCCTAGTAATACCTATTATAAACGCTAAATTTTGGATGTGTGTTTGTGTGTGTTGGATGTGATGAAATTTGGCACACTAATACTCATTTAAACCTAGATTGACACTAAGAATATTCTTCACCCGGAAAATTGCATAGTTCCCGCGGGATATCTCTAAACGGATTCTTCGTAGACAGCTATGTATAAACAGCCGGTATTTGGTGATCCGTTAGAAAGAAAGAAAGAAATACATCTATTCTTGACATTTCTAAGGTATACCTAGTTATAAAAGAAAAGAGGAATAAGAGACAAATTCTCACCAAATGGTCCCAACTCAACATGATATTGGAACCATTTTTCATACAATTTAACATAAAAATAAACAGTGAACCCGTTAACTAAAAATTTATTACTAAACACAACAATTACACCAACTTAAAAATATACAATGTAGAAATACTTAGACTAACTAAAAAGAAAAACAACATTAATAATGCACAACATTGACTGCGTAGACCTATTGCCTTTGCCCCTTTAAAGTTAAAAATATAGAAAAAAACATGTAAACATTAGAAACTAACACGCTCGCAATGGCGTAGCGTGGCGTTAAATACTAGTCTTTAACTAAGGTCCCTGAACACAGTTCCACCGGCCAGTGATTAGGTTTAAAATGTTAATTAAATCAAGTTGGGCACCGGGCACAGGCCGAATAGCAATGGGCGGCGGCGACGGACCATTTTAGGCATTAAAGCCTCCGCCGTATGCAATTAAAAAAGCACTGACATGAGCATTTTTTTATTATGGCAATAATAAATTGACTTATGCTGTAATTTTTAACATACTTCAAAAAAGAAAGAGGTTCTTTGTGCGACGGAATCGTTTTTAAATCCTATATGATTTTTTCAGGCGTCACTTTGCAGATTTTCATATTAACAATGATTTTTTTTTATTTAAAATCATTTTTAGAGCTTTAGTTTCGCTTGCTTTCTCACACAAGCTTAGTACATATTTCTAAATAAATAAAATAAAAATACTGGGAGATTCAGAGAATAAAATAGAATGGGTCACTCGTGTATAACACATTAAAAACTGTAAAAAACTGGTTGCTATTTATAAATTTAAAAGTTAATTTGGACAAGACAAAAATATTACAATTTACTAACTATAAACAAATGGCACAGAACATAAATTTAATAATTGATGGCGAAAAGATTGAACAAGTAACTAGCACAAATTTCTTAGGGGTTACAATAGATAGTAACTTGAACTGGAAGACGCACATTGAGAAAATAAATAAAAAGCTGTCCAAGAGCTGTTATGCAATTTCAATACTGACCAATGTCACTTCAACAGAGGTAGCAAAGAGGGCATACTACGGCAATGTTTATCCTCTTCTGACATATGGTATAATTTTTTGGGGTAACTCGGTGAACGTTCAATCCACATTTATATTGCAGAAGAAATGTCTACGTATTATATATAATCTCAAAAATATGGATTCTTTGAGGAATGTATTTGTAAACAATAACATATTAACACTGACATGTATATATATACTGGAAATTTGTTTATTTGCTAAAGAACATAGCGAATATTTTGCCAGAAAAAGCGACTCAAAGAAAAATATAAGATCACAGCATAGAAACGACTTATGCACAGTCCGGCCCTCTAGCTACATACTTAGAAAGAGCACATATTGTAATGGAGTAAAAATTTTCAATCACTTGCCGGAAGATATCAAATCACTAGATGGTGCGCAATTCAAGAAGAAGCTTAAAGAATTTCTTCTCTGTAAATGTTTTTATGATTTAAATGAATACTTCTGTGAAAAATATTAAAGTTATTTGAGTCCAACGAATGACATTGTACGTCCGAAAGGGACAAGCTGTTGAGACGATTTAAGCTATAAATACTACCACAAATGTACACAGTTTTGAACAATAAACTATTCTTATTCTTATTCTTATTCTTATGTATTTGTATGAAGGTATGGCTGACATATTATTATGTTTCGGACCTATCCATAGCTTTCGTTCGAGCACATCTTGACAAATAACAATTATAAAAAAAATCCAATTTGCACCATTTCTGAGTTGTTTTTATGTGTTCCTCGATAAAGAGTTATTCATTAATCTATAAGATAAGAATGCAATTTTCCAACACCACGTGCACCGTGCATCCTCTTCCGCTCGCATTTAAATTTTACAAAATTAACAAAAAAGAACATTTAACGCTCCAAATTAATGATGCCGTAAAAATAACTCTTACAAATAATAACAAATTTGACAGCCAATCCATAACCGACCGTTGTTTACAGATGCCTTTGCCATTTTTTATTTAAAACTATTAAACCCTTTAATGGCGTGGAGCTATGGACATCTGCCAAAACGAAATGGCTAAAAAAGCGCGGGTGCAGAAACGCGCGTCTACTTTTTTCCGCAATGTTTGGCAAATGGCAACCCTTTGATCAAATATGGCGTAATCAGATTTCGGCATGTGCTGTCTTTTTTGTTAAGAAACTCGATACCTCCTTGAGTGTGGAGTGTGCCTTTTGTTAACTGACAACATAACTTGTGTGTAACAGGGGCACAACTCGAAATAAATTGCAGTGCGTTTTCAACTGAATTTGTAGAGGCAAAAGTTTTAAAATTGATAATTTTTCCATTTCAACTTGCGTATTTTTTTTTGTGGCTGTATAGCATATTTGCTTTCGCCTGTCTTCCGTGTTTTAAAAAAATGCTTGGCACGAGCCAAAGGCACTTAGGTATTGTGCTTGATGCGATAAAAACCTTTTTATTTGAGCATGTGGTCTTAAAACCTTTAAAGGGGTGACTGAGCTATCACGGTGTCTCTTGTAAACATAATTGCTAAGTTTCACTTTTGACAATGATTCAAAGAACACCTTTGCGATTTTTTTGCGAAAATCAAAACTCTTGATAATTCATTCGAAGATCTTTACTTGAAGTCTTTAGGACTAGGCTACATTAAAGTCTTATAGGTAATTATAAACACTCAACAATTACAAAATGTAACCAGTAGGTACCTGTGTACTATTGATGTTGGTTATATTTTGTAATTTGATGTTATGATGGGATTTGAAAGACCTTAGTGATCTGTTTGAAGCCCAATATGAAGTTATATGCGTCACAGTTCATCGTCATGGTCGATTGAAAGCGTTTTTCACGCTAGCGGGGAAAAGTGCTTTTCCATGCAGATTTCGCAGTAGAAAGTGTTTTGTTTACTAGCTAGTGACGTGACAGCATTGTCATTGACGTAGTATTTACAGATAAAAGGTCACGTCTATTGTTAACGGTCACAATCCGTTTATGCCGTAGGGTGTACCTTACATAATACATATAAATAAACCCTCTATACAACCCGTATCCCTTCATAGTAAAGCATCCCTGATTAAATACGATAATGCGTTAACTAAAATAAATATTGCAATATTTGCTGTAGAAATCAAATAATGTAATGTCTAAAAATGAAATTTAAGCTACTGGAATTATTATTACTAGCTGTTGCCCGCGACTCCGTCTGCGAAGAATTCGTTTATCGCTGTCCCGCGGGTACTAACCCAGGTTCCCAGGTCCCTAAAGTATCTCCATACCGAATTTGATCTAAATCGGTTCAGCGGTTAAAGCATGAAATAATACTTAACAGACAGACTGATTTACTACTTACTTACTTTCGCATTTATAATATTAAGTAAGGATAGTAAGCAAGCATTCAATTATAGGCAACGAAGATATAGACGGGGATTTTTATTTTTTCTAGGAATGTCTTTATTATGAACTAGGTTCATTGTTAATTATGGTACGGTAGTGGTAGACCGTTGTCAGATGGTCAGATGGTCAGGTGGTCAGGTGCGGTGTCACCTGTACTGGACTTGTTTTGACAGGTGACAGTATTGTCACGGGATTGTGTTTGCATTGCAAGTGGGACAATGTGCGTACAACTTGTTTAAATAGGTATTTAGGATTAAAGGAGATCGGTGTGGGTAAACTATTATTTTCGTACCACGTAGGATTTTTTTTAATAAAACTTCTCTAGCCCAAGGCTATCCACGAATTACGACACATATTTAAGGGGGCTCGCGATTCGTGACACGAACAAAATAATTGCGATTTTCATAGCAATCAGTGTGACAAAAGGGGGGGGGGGGCTAAAAATTATAGAAATTGGTGCGACATCATTTTTGATTCCCTTAGGGGCTATTTCACCACTTTTTTTAAAGTTCGGATTAGCTCCTAAACTTATTTGACAGATTGAGTTAAAATTTTTGTTTCACAAGTCTTGACTACCGCTAAGTGACGGATAAACAATTCCTTAATTTAACCATCGGATCAAGTCGCTTTTACCATTTTTATCTGTCACATTAACTTTTTAATTGATTAGTTTCTTTTTTGGCCATAGTTGCAGAGCCCTTAAGCCGGTTTAAAAAAAAATATCAAAGTAATGTTATTTTTTTCTTTGAAGAAAGAAGTCGTGCTAAATTGCAAACAAGAATATAAATATCAAGATTTGAATAAAAAAATATAGGTAGGCACGCTGTTAGTATGTAAAAATAGAGTGTTGGTGTTTAATAGTTTGTGTTAGCTAATAACTAAGTATTTTAATAATTGATCTACCGTATATTTTTATTGAAAAACTGTATTGCAACATTGGGAAATAACGCAGAATAAAAATCGTCTTACGCGTGATATTCTCCAGGCAAGGAAAATTATGAAACCGGCTGAAGGGCTCTGCAACTATGGCCAAAAAAAAAGAAACTAACGAATTAAAAAGTTATGTGACGGATAAAAATGCTAAAAGCCACCTTAACCAGTGGTTAAATTAAGGAACTGTTTATTCATCACTTAACGCTAATCAAGACTTGTGAAACATACATTTTACCTCCATCTGTCAAATATGGTTATGATTAAGCTAATCCGAACTTTAAAAAAACTGGTGAAACAGCCCCTAAATGTCACTCAAGAAAAGCTGACATTTGCCTAAACTTTAGCACGCAACATTGTTTCAATTTCCAGTACTTAATTAAAATTTGATGTGAGTTTTAAGATTTAAAAAAAACCTACAATTACGTTACGAACTAGCAGCACATGTTTTCAAGATGGGTGATTTGAGGAGAGATGGTGGAATATTAGATTACAATAGACATAGTAAATCAAGAGTAAATCATCTGACTGCCTGCGTCCTACCTACGCAGCGGTTTTCATAGACAGCACTCCGCCACTTCAACCCGCCGCATACCACACTACAAAAGGCAGACTCCAAGGAATTCCTTCAAAATCTGGAGCCCTCATCAATATCCCGACAAAAACTTGGACAAAAAGGGTTCCTCCCGATTTTTATTTGATGGAATCCATTGGGCTAAGTATGAGGCGCGGCGTCAAACAGACCGCGACGGCAAAAATGTGCATAATTGGAGTCGAACTGCAGAAAAAACTCTTCAAAAAGTCGACCTCTAAAATGCTACGAAAAAGTGCAGGATACAGGGTGGAGAGAGACGCGACTGCAGCGGCGTCGGTTTTGAAACGTAATGGTTTTACACAATTTTTTGTTCTCGTCTTTCCTGTGGCCATGGCAAAGGTTAAGGGTCCTACAGCCAATATTTTTTAGTAAAGTCTACATCGGCGTGTGGGACGCCTGACCAACTCTCGGCCCGTTTAAATTAATCTTAAGTTTACTGACTCGGAGTCGCTAATTGTATGTCCATAGGAGAAACAATTTTTGTTTCTTACGGTGCGGTGTGTATGACCCCTAATGCTTTATATAATTTATTGAATCAGGCGTTACTTTGCGGAGGTCCATATTAATGAACTGAAACAATTACCTTAAGGTCTTAAAGACCGCAAGGTCGCGGGTGAGCAAAGTAATTGTTTCGGTTCCCTAATGCTTTCTAAAGAAAAGTGGTCATGTCTTTACCTGGTAAGTTTAACTAGTGAATTATAAGTTTTTAAAAAATATAGCTCTGTCTGTTAGAGTATATTGCCAGTAATCTCTCTCGTTCTCTTTTTCTGGGTTTTCTCTGTGTATCCATGTTTCAGTTTGTATTTAGTATTAAAATATTAAGATTTCACGGGATGACCGTAAAAGTAAAAAATTTGGAGTTAAAAATAAAAAATAGGTACAAAAAGACTCCAAAAAACCAATCTTGATATTTTGCCAGTGTCAAATAGAAGACAGTTTTAAAACACGTCGGCCATTGTTCGGTAAAATAATTCTATACACCCTCCCATGTCGGGTTATCTAGAATCTATGAATATCAATAATTGGCCAGGAATAAGCTTGAGTATTTATTGAATCAGGTGTTACTTTTTAAACTTTCGTGATTTTCACTCATAATTATTATACTAAACGGGACTTATCACGCAAATAATATTTACCTCGACGTTTCGGCCACATTGCAACAGCCGTGGTCACGAACTTGACACCCTACACTTCATTTATTGAATCAGACGTTACTTTGCGGAGGTCCATATTAATGAACTGAAACAATAACTTTGCTCACCCGCGACTTTACGATAATTACGTTTATGTAAGAAATGCATGATGTCTAACATTTGGTGGCATAGCGTACGGTTGTGGTACCAACTCTGAAGATGAGCTCTGGTTGAGTTCGAAACGCGTCACTGTAGTTTGGTGGTGGTGATGTGATGGTTGGGTTTGTGTGATTTCTGTGTGTTCGTACATTGTGGAGGTGGAGGAACTGAATGAACACGCATTTCTTACATAAACGTACCTAACTATCGTAAGGTCGCGGGTGAGCAAAGTAATTGTTTCAGTTCATTTACCCTACACTTCATTAATAATAAATTTGACGTATGTATGTAAATCAAAGATTTTTATTTTTCACAGGATAATTTATATATTATTGTATTATTATTAGATATAGATCATAAAGTCTTTTATATATATCTAGAGACTTTCAGAATTGCGTCCCAGAGCCCTTACGTAATTAATGTATGCCCCCTAAAAGAGGCTTGCGCGCGGCAGTGAGGCATCATTTTTAATAATAAACCCTGTCGAAGCCAACCTGTCCTGTATAAGGATGCATTTCTATAAGGATTGATTTATTCAAATCGAAAACCTTTTGATTGTGCCCTTCGCCGCGGGCTCGCGAATTATTTGTTTTTGAATAGCAATTATATTTTATTTTATTAAACTCATGATACCGTCCAACTAATGTTTCCGCGAAATCCGTCTGATTGGTTGGAACTAAACGGCCGGTTAAGTTAAATGGGGATTAGCGTGGCGATTAGGTGTAATCGCTCGTTAAATGTTGGGATGCGCCAGCGCACGCGACTAATGCGTCCCGTTGACCTAGGGCAGTGGTACAGAATAAATAGGCTTGAATCGGTCATGAACTGAAAACTAAAAGGAATCGGAAGCAGTCAGCTGTCACAGCCATACAAAAACTGTCATTTCAATCAGATCAGTGTCAAAAAAGTTACAGAATTACCTGCGGAGCAGACGGCATGACGTGGTATTTAACCTTTTCAACGCCAACGACACATATAGGTGTCACAAAGTACATTGTCAAAGTGATCTTGACACAATGACATAAGATTCAAAGCAGGTTTACGTTTTGTCGAGGCTTGGCGTTGAAAGGGTTAAATGTTCTATAAATTATTGCTTGCATAATCTCTACTTAGTCCTGCGTCCAAAGTCCGAGGTCAGCTCAATAGGAGCACCCTTTGGCATGCTAAGATAAATTTTAAGATAAATTAATACGTCACCTAACACTTGTGTACTGAACCAAATACGATCTCCAGACCATAGTAACAAATTCTAGTAAGTAATTATTAAGTTCTTAGTTCATGACTAACTCAAGCCTGTGCTCGTTCCCAGATCTCAAGGGTTGCCACACTGCTGTTTTATGAAAGTTAACAGAATACAAATGAGAGGGAACTGTGACATTAAGTAGTATGTGTTCAAATCGTAAAAGTTTAAAACAATTTATCTTCTAAGATATAAGAATACGGGGTACGTATCAAAATATATAAAGTTTAAAACAAATAATGGACGAAATACATAATGGTCATAATACATACTAAAATTTTCTATGAAACTATTGATTAAATGAAATTTTTTAATCGTGTCTACAGATTGGTTTAAGTTAGGTTAGGTTTATTTTATGAAAATCCTGTAAAGTTGATAATTTCCAAGAAAATTGCATTATATCAAATGACCATTATGTATTTCGTCCATTATTTGTTTTAAACTTTATATATTTTGATAAGTACCCAGAATACGGTGTTTGTTATCGCACTCCTCCAAATCGGCTTGACGATTTTTATGCAATTTTTTCTCTACATATAGCGTGTGTAAATCTCGCTATCCTCACTGGGCCCGCGTGGGGACCACGCCCCAAGCCCTCTCATTCTGAGAGGAGGTCTGTGTCCTGCATTGGGGCGTATATAGGCTGATGATGATGATGGTGATGAAAAATAATAGGTACATCACTAATTAACTACTCTGTGAGGCGAGACATGGTCCACTTGCTTCTGATAACTGTAAGCGTTTCGAAACCACAAATTGGAGCCTATAAACATCTGCCTTCAAAAAAGTTGAGATAAACTACTAAAAATCGCACTCCGTACAAAAAATGTCATATGCATACGCCATCTGGTCACTATAAAAACAAGGTATATGCAGATCGTGCAAAAAATCGCTAAAAAGTGCAGGGACAAAAAATAGCTGAATAAACCTATGGTTTGCCATCGACAATTTTATCTTTTTTTTTATCCGCGGCATGTGCCACGCTTCCGCTGCGATGCTTGAGCGTTAGTCAGTGGTTTTAGTGTAATTTGGCTTGCTTTAGTCACGTATAATGGATCTGTGTTCGACAGTGTATATGATACATGTAGAGACTAGTGACCTAACCTAACTATACTAACTTTTTTTTAAACGTAAACTTGTCCGATTCCCAGGCGACCAAAAGGCTGGGCGGCTGGCTCTTTCCTCGGTCATCGTATTGACATTGTCATACAAAGAGGAAACGCAGCCAGCCCCTACGGGCACCCTGTCCATTAACAGCGATCTGGGGGATATATGAGTCGTTTCCAAAAATATTGTAAATAATTAGAGGATTTAATAAAACCAAAACTTAATTGTGTAACGAAAGTTACCCATATACTGAAACTTTCGTTAGACAAAGGAAGCGATCTTGATTTTGTTTAGATTAGGTTGACAGCTTCAGTAATGGACAAGAACTAAAGGACATTTTTTCCCGTAAACCCAATTTTAAGAAACGGACACTACATTTTTAATCTATCAACACTATGCTCAGATAACTGATGGTCTTATCTGGTAAAGTCCATGAATGGTGAGCTTATAAATCATTGAGACTTTGCTGTCCATAATTGGGTACTACTGCCGTCACCCTATGTACTATGTACATGTATGTTTTAGGTTTCGATTAATTTAATTGAAGTTTTTTTTTCTTTTAACAAATCTATTTGTAAATATGTATATTTTATGTGAATAAATACTATTTCCCATGAAAAGTAAGTATGTCAACTTTTAAATGGTCAAATGGCCTATTACTTATTGTCATGAATTATTCAATAAAACTATACTAACCTAAACTAGGGCTCATCAAGGCTGTTACTGAACCAGTATGAGATCCTTTGGCCTCATCTGCACTTTTCATTACGTGAGATAGAGGTCAATGACAGGTCAGTTTTATGTAAAAAATTAGTTTAGTAAGCAGTGATATTTCGAGAGTCGTTGGACATAAGTTATTTGACGCAGTATCATCATCATCATCATTTCAGCCGAAAGACGTCCACTGCTGAATAAAGGCCTCTCTAAGGTGTAAGACTCAGTGTAAAAACTGGAAAAATACTTACTTCTTTCATAATTCTATTCTAGTTACCCTTTTTTGTAATTTCCTTTTTGGAATATCATTTTATGGTTGAAAAAAAATTTTTTCTCAAAGAAATTTTACATTTGATTTGTATTATTGAGAAAATCCAATTCATATATATTTTATTATGTGGTACTGGTAAGTAGCACGCATTGGATGCGGATGGCGCAAGGCCGATCTGTTAAGCGAGCCTTGGGGATGCCTATGTTCAGCAGTGGACGTCTTTCGGCTGAAATGATGATAATGATATCATGTAGTATACTGAAAATGTTTAAATGTTTTACTTTTAAGTTTATAATGTTTTCTGTATTTTTGTTAATCTTGATTGGTGCTTGCAGTACCAAATAAACGTCTTTATCTATCTATCTAACACAAAATAACCTGACAAAGACATTGATACGGTAGGCTTTGGCGGATTATTTAAATCATCATGTTTTAAAGACCTACCAACGATTGCCGCTGCTAACGAGACTTTTTTTTTACTTTTTAGCACTTTCTCTACAAACCAAACCGGCCAGCATCTGCACACATTTATCAACCACATGCTGCGCAAAATTAATTACACATCTAGACGAAAAATGTAAAAAATTCAAAACCTTTCTAATGGTTTATTTCCGTAAAAAACGAGAGTTGAGCACGCGCCTTTTTTTTTAATTTCCCTTTTTTCAAAGAGGCATTATGGCCCAACACAATACAACAATTGCTGATCAAATTAAGAAAAAAGTTGGTCCTTGCTCTATGGCAGTAAAAGACTATCGTGGATACGCCATAAAATCGCATTAAATTTAGTGACCCTAAAATAATATTTTTAGAATTATGATTTAGCTATTATTCTAGAAAAGTCATGAAGAAGATTAAGTTAAGGAAGTTCAAAACATCCTGGATAAGGTTATTTTTCGTGCTAAGGGCATAGAATGCACACAATACCTACTCACTCACACGATTCACGTAATTTTTTATACAAAAGTGACCCGATATTTTTTGCTGGGTATTACAGATAAATGTGAAATTTTACGTAAGTAACTGTAGTTACTATATGACTCATTTTACAACACAATACAAAATATTACTCTTTATTTATTGGATACCACATAGTGAACGATACAGAAAACAGGTATATTTTACCTACCTAGGTACATGAAGAAATTTTACTAAGTAAGCAATAGGCGGTCTTCTAGTTTCAGAGCGATCCCTTCCAGGCAACCTGGACAAAAGAAAAAAGAATACGTACCACTGCAGAGCATAGGCCTCCTCTCAGAATGAGAGGGCTTCAACCGTAGTTCTCACGCGGGCCCAGTGCGGATTGAGAACTTCACACACACCATTGACTTCTTTTCGCGTGTGTGCAGTTTTCTTCACGATGTTCTATTTCACTGTAAAGCTCATGGTAAATTTCAAAGGTACACTTACACTAAGCTATCACGATTGCAAAAAATATTAATCATTCATATCCATACTAATATTAAAAATGAAAAAGTCTGCCTGCCTGTTACATCTTCACGATTAAATCAATTAACCGTTTTAGGTGAAATTTAGTATGGAGATAGTTTGAGGATAAAGAAAATTTTATCCCGGAAAATTGGATAGTTTCCACGGGATAGCGGGATTTTTTGCAGATGGAGTCGCGGGCAACAGCTAGTTTTAAAAAGTTGCAAGATCACCCTCGACAAAACCATGCCTGCGAAGAAATTCAGTGGTGTGTGTGAAGTTCCCAATCCGCACTGGGCCCGCATGGGAACCATGGCCCAACCCCTCTCATTCTGTGAGGAGGCTTGTGCCCTGCAGTGGGACGTATATAGGCTGGGATGATGATGATGATTACCCTCGACAAGCCTCGTTCGTTGCATTTTTCCATTATAGTAATATCCACACTAAAACCGTCGCGGCGCGGAAACCACGGAAGTGGCCGCAGCGCGCCTCTTCCTGTCTTTACCTTCCTCGCCAAATTCACTTTTTATCCAGTGTTTTTTTGTCTTTTTTCGACATGGCAACAATTAAGACGGATGCGTATGGCTCGTGCGAGCGCTCGTGCCAGTCAGCTGCAGTAAAATGAAAAAAAAAAAACACTAATGTTTTTAATTTTCGCGTTACTCGTAGAATTTCTCACAGTGTGCTGTCTACTATCTGTCGAGATAATTTTAGAAATATAGATAGTTTGATTACACCGTTATTGATTTCAGCAAATCATGTTTAGAAATGTTTTTTTTTTGTAAAAGGGAATGATGTATTGGAACGTAATTTAAAAAAGTAAAATAATATACATGATGCTGGTGAAGGCGCGGCAAAGTTGAAACACGGGAAATACTCGAGTTAAAGAAAATCTATGAATTCGTTCCGAGGCGGTATTGTCTAACGCTTTTGACGCTTGCCTTCGCTTTCATTCACTATCTCTTTCTGTCATCATTTTATACCGTTTGTCAGAAAGAAACAGTGATTGCGAAGGCAAGCGTCAGAAGCGTTAGACAATAAGCTTGCCGGTCGCTGTTGAGACTGCTGGGTATTGTTGCGTTGAGGCTAAGCGGTTTATTTAGGAGTTGGGACGGCGTATGAGGTATAGAGGCAGCGATCTGCGTTCCGGTCCTTATTTGGTCCAGCACATACGAGTATCTTTGGCTATACAACGGGGTAATGCGGCATGTGTTTTTGGGACGTTTGACCCAGGTTTGAATCAGATTTGAATGCTTAGGTTTTTAGGGTTCCGCACATCGAAAGGAAAAAGCGGAACCCTTATAGGATCACTTTGTTGTCCGTCCGTCCGTCCTTCTGTCTGTCAAGACCCTTTTTCTCAGGAACGCGTGGAGGTATCAAGCTGAAGTTTATATCAAATCCTGGCTCGCACCTCTGAGTTTTTCGGACTTTATTTGCGAAATTACATTTGAAATTTACCATGTACTTTACAGTGAAGGAAAACATCGCAAGGAAACCCGCATACACCTGCGAAGAAATTCAATGGTGTGTATGAAGTTCCCAATCTGCACTGGGCCCGCGTGGACCTACGGCCCAAGCCCTCTCATTCTGAGAGGAGTGTGCCCTGCAGTGGGACGTACATATGCTGGGATGATGATGATGAAGCCGTTGAAAAGCTTGGAGTTTTAAACAAGCCAGCCTAAGTCGTTTCACGTCTGTGCATCTAATAAAGTTCTTCAAAGCAGCCCAAATTACTAATAAACTACGCACACCACCACCACCACCACAGACATTACCCGTTATTTATCGTCCGAGTAAAATAATACAATATTCAGCCAAATGGCGCGGAAGGGCGAATAGTAAAAAACTGCGATCTCGTACCAGATAATTAAGGAATCGTTCGAAAAAAGTTGGCTTACCTGCGATTCGATATCAAATTTTTGTTCATATACAGGTGGTTATATTTAACATTCTCTTTTTTTGGTAGATTTTTAGGGTTCCGTAGCCAAAGGGTAAAACGGGACCCTATTACTGAGACATCGCTGTCCGTTCGTCTGTCCGTCTATCACCAGGCTGTATCTCATGAACCGTGATAGCTAGACAGTCGAAATGTTTTTTTTTGGGTCGTCATACAAGTAACGTGTTTTTTTCAGCGTTTATAATTCGATCTTCATAATGGCGTTAACTAGACACTTGAAATTTTCACTAATTATGAATTACTACGACTGGTACAAAAACAAATAATAAAAATATAATAATATTAAATATTAATGGGGTCCTGCCTTACCAATATAAAAAGATCTCACAATGCGTACACTTAGAAGCAGGGTTCTGCTAACACTGGATTATTATAGTTACAGCTGTTTACGGCGTATATTTTTACATACTTACCTAAAATTTTGTACGGAACCCTCGGTGCGCGAGTCCGACTCGCACTTGGCCGGTTTTTGTATCAATTGAACTTTAACCTTTCGTATGCCGGAAGTTAAAAAAAAAAGCCGTGCATTCTAGTCTCAACAGTTTCATATAAAACCAATGATACAGATTTTAAAAAAAAATACAAAAAGAATGCCTTAAATTGGGTACGGATCCGGTACAAGGCATACGAAGGGTTAATGGAAAATGCAATAGAAAGAAAGAAAGAAGGAAGAAAAGAAAGTAAGAATTAAAAATTTTAAAAACCCCCGACGCAATTTGGTCACATATAAATAAATAAATAAATCGTGGGACGATTGACACCAATTGACCTAGTCCCAAACTAAGCTAAGCTTGTACTATATGGGTACCTACTAGACAACGGATAAACAAACATACTTAAATACATATTTTAAAAATTTGAAAAAAAAAAAAAAAAAAATTAATAATTCTTTTTTTATTCGAAAGAATATAATATACTCCTGAGATGGTCCCATTGTCACGCAAGCAAGCAAGCGTGCATGCATGCTTGCTTGCTTGCCTGTATGCTTGCTTGCTTGATATCTTGTTTCTTTGGAATTCTCATGGTACACGCGAGCGAAGCCGCGGGCAAAAGCTAGTACATATTAAACATCCAAGACCCGAGCACAAACATTCGTATTTGTCACACAAATATCTGCCCCGACGCGGGAATCGAACCCGGGCCACAAACTTCGTAGTCAGGTTCTCTAACCACTAGGCCATCCGGTCGTCTAAAGCCGTATATATAGAAAACCATATATTTAGAAAATAAAGTAAATACCCATTCTGCGTCTAAGATCCCTTCCGCGGCTAACAAAAGAGCTAATAACTTTGAAACTGCTGAACCAATTTTGACGAAAAATGTCTAAGAACCATCACCAAGAAACCTGCTTTCAAATAAAAAAAACAGCAGGACACACAGATAGTCAAACAGCCACACACATAGCGGTCAAACTCATAACACCCCTCATTTTGTGTCGGGGGTTAAAAACAATAAACGACATGAATTAAAAACAAACCCAATTTTAGACAATTAACAATTTATTCAAAAAAAATTACATTTGAAAAAATATAAAAATAATTACTGCCGAAGGAGGGTTATATTTTTCGAGCCTATGTATTTATGTAAGTACGTATGCATGAGTATGTATGTATGTGTCATTCTTTGGCATGCCCTGCAGTCGGAACGGCTCAATGGATTATGAAATGTGAGGTATCATTTTATTAGATTCGTTTCGGTTCCGAGGGTGACATAGGGTATATATTTTCCTGAAATTCCCTTGGGAAAGCGAATTATACAGGCGGGTTTTTTTTTGTATCTAGTATTGAAATTAAAGTTATTAATAATGCCTTACCTACATTTTCGTGGAACATTGAACTTTGATTCTAGTCCCGACCCGAGCGCGTCCTCTAGTTGCGGTAGTTCGGTTGATTTGTCCGGGACCGAACTGCTGCAACACTTTTTGTCTCAGTAATTCGGTAAAGACGTCAAACCGAACTACTGGGAAACCTTTAGTTGCAGTAGTTCGGTTGATTGTCCGGGACCAAACTACTGCCACACTTTTAGTCTCATTAGCTCGGTTGTGACGTCAAACCGAACTACTGAAAATTGAAACGACTCAAAAGCGCGATTAAAAATATAGCTAAATACACAATCCATGAAAAATAAGAGCTAGTTAATTTTTTTATTTGCAATGTTGCTACTTATTTCATTTCCTTGCAATCGAAGTGAAAAGAAGAGTGTACCTAAAACTCTAGCATTAAATCCAACGTCAATGTCAACCAAACGTCTCGGGTAAAATGGCTCGTTTAATTTATGCTCTTGTTGTACAATCTAATCCTTAAACGTCCTTTTGAGTCGTTTCAATTCTCAGTAGTTCGGTTTGACGTCATAACCGAGCTAATAAGACTAAAATTGTGGCAGTAGTTCGATCCCGGACAGTCAACAGAACTACTGCAACTAAAGTCTTCCCAACAGTTCGGTTTGACGTGTTAACCGAACTACTGAGACAAAAAGTGTTGCAGCAGTTCGGTCCCGGACAAATCAACCGAACTACTGCAACTAGACGGAGCGCGTTAGGTCCAAATTTAAGGTCACGGTGAAACGAATACTACCTAAGTCTTTTAAAATTACACGTGCCTCTTTTGTTTATGAGACATTGAAAAAAACTTGTATTGTTTTGGCAGATGATCGAAGTCGTCATTGACTGATATTTATACTGAAACCAAACACAAGCAAATAAATTCATTCATTTAATGCTACACGTGTTTCAGTGATAAATTAAAGAATATTATCAAAGATATTACGTAGTTTAATAGCTTTCGCTAATACGACTAAGTAAATCATCATCATCAGCTAAAATACGTTTACATCTGACGACCGGATGGCCTAGCCTAGTGGTTAGAACCTGACTACGAAGCATGAGATCCCGGGTTCGATTCCCGGTCGGACAAGATATTTGTGTGACAAATACGAATGTTTGTGCTCGGGTCTTGGATGTTTAATATGTATTTAAGTATGTATTTATCTATATGAGTATGTTTATCCATTGTCTAGTACCCATAGTACAAGCTTTGCTTAGTTTAGGACAAGGTCAATTGGACTGCGTTATGCAATAACGAACTAAGCGACAAAATCGAAAAAATTAGATATGATCTTAAAAATTAGATCTTTTAAGCTCATTTTCTCGGTTTCAACTTATTGTCGCTTAGTTCGTTATTGCATAACGCAGTCCAATTGGTGTCAATCGTCCCACGATTTATTTATTTATTTATTTATACACCCCATAAACATAGGCCTACCCTAAGGCTCGCCACTCAGAGGTCCCGCGCCGTCCGCATTCAACGCGTTCCCGCAACCTTAACCAGGTCATCGCTCCATCTAGTTGGAGGCCCACCTACACTGCGTCTTTCAGTCTGTGGACGCCATTCGAGAACCATTTTGGTCTACTTAAATGTTATTGTTAAAAATATTTAGTTATTTTTGATTTTGATTTAATCTGGTTATAATGGTTTGGGCATATTACGGTAAGAATTCCGGGGACAATTTTTTGATTAGTCATATTTAATTTAAGGGACTGTGATCAAAGTAACTAACATAGCTCGGAGGGTTGCCAGACTTAAGTGGCAATGGGCAGGGCTTGCTCGTAGAACCGACGGCCGATGGGGCAGTGAGGTTCAGTGGCGACCGCGAACTGAAGAAGTGACGTAAGAAGGCCCCCAACAAGATGGACCAACGATCTGGTAAAGGTCACAGAAACCACTTGGATACGGGCAGCGTTGGACCGATCGTTGTGGAACTCTTTGGGAAGCCTTTGTCCAGCAGTGGACGTCTTTTGGCTGATATGATGATGTTAATATTGATGTAATTAAAGTTGAATAAAGAATGCACAATCTAAATTTAATCAGAATAATTTAAGCAATTGAGTTTCTTTTTTTTTGGTCTGCGGATACAAAGAGGGTGCTGAAGAACTTGTCCAGGAGGTTGGTTCTGGCTTCGGGGGCCCGGCACGTTGTTTTGCCATATAAATTATAGCCTACCTATTCTCAGACCTACCAAATAAAGAGAAAAAATTTCATAAAAAACAGTCAAGACGTTTTGGAGGAGTTTGATAACAAACACCGTGACACGAGATTCTTATATATTAGAAGAAATTTTCCCAGCTCTAAAAACACTAACTTTGTATCACGTAAAAAAATTAGCCTGTATATTTGGGTGCAGGTGAAACAAAATAATAAATATTAAGTAATCATTTGTAGCTAGGTGGTTTTATTACAAATTTCCTCAGTATCTCGCTCATAATTTCACATTTAACTGCCTACTTAACAACAAAATAATAACTGGAATAGTCGATAAAACACACCTACTAGTGACGTTTGATTTTTTCTTGACGTTTTTTTCAGCAATAGACGTGACAGTTGAACGGCAGTTATTGGGCATTAGCTTATCAGTAATTCATTATCAAACACTAGGACATTTACCTTACGTCACTCACGATCTCAAACTCTTAACATCGTCAGTTGTACAGTTTGCTCAGGTTTCCGACTTCACAAAAAGTGCGTGTTATTGAACTATATCAGGCCAAGTTCACGTGCGTTTTTCTCCGTGCGATTTTTTCCACGAGTAACCTGTGATCTTTGCCAAGGTCATATTTAAATGCTTTTTGCAGCAACTGCTAGCGTTCTTGACTCGTGGTCTTGACGATATGGATGAGATTTCATTCCATCGGTTGGGTAGTTGACACATGCCAATTCACTAGCGTCAATCGGTAATGTTAGTGTTATGCAACTGTTAAAATAAATTTTGAATGGTTTTTTTTACATTTTAAATTATTCTATTTACTCAAATAAAAACAAAATAATTACATAAATACTTATCTCTAAATACTTACCTCTGCAAAACTGCATAGCAGTTTGTTGGCAGCAAGTGTAGAACTCTCATTCCCTATTTTAATTTATAGGGTTCCTCTTTATGTCGTTTACTTTTTCTTTTATCAGAAACAGACGAAACATAATTTAATCCATGATAAATTTGTATCGTTTTCTTTTTTAAGTTATTGTAACAACTAGCTGTCACCCGCGGCGTCACCCGCGTTAGAAACGCCTTCACGAGAAACATTCACAATGTAAGAGTTTTGCCTAAAAAATATTAGGGTATCATTTTTGAAGCAAAACAGTTTGCTTGGGCAACGCCATGTATTGACTGCAGACGGCGTTAATGCGTCATCTTGAAACTCGAGGTGAAATAGGTGAAAAACTTAAAAACTTCACCATCTCTTTCTGTCATCATTTTATACCGTTTGACAGAAATAAATAGTTATTGCGAAGGCTAGCGTCAGAAACGTTAGACAATAAGCCTGCTGTTGTATGTAGTAAGTAGTAACGTGTCTGTATAAACAAATTGACGATCCAAATGAGAAAAATGACTTAGGCTCCATATTAATTTTATGCACTACTACATACAACCGGTCATCTTCTTAAGTTTTTCACTTATACCTATTTTAGTGTTCTTGGACAGCGCCCTTTAGGTATTCATGATTAAAGCTAAAATATTATCCCACGGGAACGCATAACAGGCATATTAAATTAAATATCTATCTCTCAATCAAGATTTTCGTCTATCTGTATAACAAGTTTTATCCAGTTTGTTTAGCCGTTACTGCGTGATTAGTTATTAATTAACAAAAATCCAAATATCCAAACATCTTTAGAAACTTTTTCATTTATATTATTAGTAGGATATAGTAAACTTACTAAACGGACAATTACTTGGACCACCCAGTGCTTCTAATGCAATTTTGTGATTATGACACAACAAGCCGTACCGTTTCGAACGCTTCCGTGGTAACGCCTCAGTTTCAACGCCGCTTATTGCGGACTAATTATTCCTATAATATTTGACATTTGGGTCATACCTACACAGCGTAAGAAACAAAAGCTGTCTCTCCTGTGGACATAAAATTAGAACTCCGAGTCAGCAAATACTGAAATCCGTATTCGCCGTTTCTACCGACCTTTAAGGTTCCGCAACTACTACAGTCAAGGGCAAAGATATATATACACCACAAAATCTCATAAAATGGCGTCATCGTTAAGATCATAAATTATGGAACATCGAAAGGTGCATAAATATGTATACGTTGTGTGAAAGATAAGTATATAAACAGCAGGTTGCAATATTATGTCCTCATCAATCAACGCATAAATTTAGACACACCATATTATTCATAAATATAGGTACATACATAGGGCAAAATATATGTAGCCGTACTTAGTTTCAAAAAATGTATACACTTCTTTATTTAACTTAACATTTAGGTCGTGTATACATATTTTCGAAACTTTGAACTGCTACATGTTTTTGCCCTTGACTGTACAGAAATCCTTCATTTCTAAATAAGTGGCCGGTCACTTAATTGTGAAGAGTCTTCTTTTACGTAGGTAAGACAATATTGATAATATCGAGTCATATTGATTACTGGCCTTTTAAATACTATTCCTGACAAATAAACACTAAAAATATTTTGAAAATAGAATTTTCATGATTGACGGACATTCTGTTGTGGGTTTGGTTAATAGTGAAATTATCTTTAAAAAACATGTACCGCATAACTGACCATACTAAACACAGAATTGTCGCTTTATGTGAAGACGGCCTTTCTGTATCCGATATAGCTGATGAATTGGGCGTCTCGGTAAGTATTTTTTAAGCATTTTGTATTTTTGGTGCTCGCATAGAGTATCGATGTATCAGCGATGATTGTTTGGTTTTCTTTGTCACTTATGAATTGCAATTTATTTTTCAGAGAAAAACCGTCTACCTGTGGAAGCAGAGATGGGCAGACGAGGGCGATATAACAAAGCACGTGTCTTTTGGACGTCCCAAAAAAACCACATTACTACAAGATCAGCATCTGATTGAGGATGTCCGGTATCGCAGATTTGTGAATACGAGCACCTACGCTGCCCAGCTTAATGTGTCATCACATACTATAAGACGTCGATTACACGATGTTGGGCTGCATCACAGAGTGCCTGCCAAAAAGCCACTTCTAACAGACAGACACAAAACAATGAGGTTGAATTTTGCCCACACGTATTTAGACTACGATTTTAATGACGTTTTGTTTCTCGATGAAAAAGTGTTCTCATCTGCAGCAGATGGCCGACTTAGTTTATGGCGTGTCAACCATAGCCGATATTCAGACGGCAACGTTCTCCCCAACCGCAGGAGTGGCCGAATTTCTGTCGGGTATTGGGGTTGGATGGGTGCGAGTGGGCCAGGAGAACTTCTTGAGGGGTGCGATGTCGGAAACCTCCTCGAGTGCCCGGGCGTTACCACTCCCTTCTATCCGAGGCGTAGGCCTCATGGGGTGGGGAAGGGTAACGCCTGGGACGGTGCACCCTGGGCAACAACGGTAAGATAATGTATTCGTACATTATCTTACCGGTGGCTAATATCCGACTGGGGGGGATATGTATATATGTATTATATGGGCCATGTATCTATGATATGTATGTATTTTGAGAGGACGGGCGTAAGGTAGCTGACGGGAAGCTGCTCTGCAACCTTGAACTGAGTAAGTAGCCCCGCCGTGCTGGTCACACGGCCTGGGCTACCGAAAGGTTCTCCGCTCTGCAACAGGCCTCGATGCGACTTACGCCCTATATAGGGAGGGATAGCATAGGAGGGACAGGCGTTCGGTTGCCAATAGTGCACGCTCTGCAACCTTGGACCTAGTAAGTAGCCCCGCCGTACTCGCCACACGGCCTGGGCTACCGAAAACTCCACCGCTCTGCAACCTGCTGAGGCGCCAAACGCCTTATGGGGAGGGTTAGCTTTTGGGGTTTTTAGAGGAATCGAGTGATGGAGGTGAGCCTAAGCCTAGTACCTGCTCTGTGGCCCGAGCAGGGAAAGGTGAGGGGGAGCCTCAGGGCGGAAGCAACCGTGCCCTCGGTACCACTCTGCTTTCAGAGTAGGACATGAGGGCGCGGGAGCTAACGTGAGGGCACGTAAACCCGGCTTGCCCGGGAACGTGGGCGTCTGCGGAAGCCACGAGGAGTAAACCTCTTTAAACAATCCTTCACCAGCGGGGGAGGCCGGGGAGTGCCGAGCCCGCATTGCACGGTGTCGACAGAGGAGCCCCATCCCGGGGCGGCCAGTGGGCGTTGCGGTGACACATTTTGCTCCCGTGGCGTTCACAATGGCAAACGAGGGAATCCGTGTGGTTTTTAGTGGGTAGGCCCCCCTTGGGGAGAGCCCCACATACCTCCGTTTCCCCGAACGGTGACGATGCATAAGGTGCATTTTCCACACCAAAAAAAAAAAAAAAAAAAAAAAAAAAAAAAAAAAAAAAAAAAAAGGAGAACTTCTTGAAATATCGGGTCGGTTAAACAGTCTGACTTATAAAGACATTTTAGAACAAGTTTTAGTTCCGACAGCTAATTTAGTTTACGGTCACAGACCGATTAAATTTGTTCAGGATAATTCCTCAATACACAACGCCAGAATAGTACAAAGCTGGATTCAGAACCAAAATGATCTTCACTTGATCAAGATGCCACCCAAAAGTCCGGACATCAATCCCATCGAGAATTTGTGGGGATTGATGGTCCAAAGCTGGGATTCTTCGATGGTGAGAACGACCCAAAACTTGAAGGATCACGTTCTCGATGTTTGGGACTCGTTTAGAGGGACAGAAGTATGCTCAAAGATGGTTGGCTCAATGAGAAGCAGGCTTCAAGCGGTTATTGACGCTGATGGAGGCTATACTCGGTATTAAGTTAGGTATTCGACCCAATTATTTTTCGTTGTAGTTGTACTTAATTTTTTAAATGTGACTTAATTTTGTGATTCTGACTCAGAATCGCGAGTAATATCGACTTTGATAGGAAAAAAAATGTGTCCCATAATTTTCATACAAATTTCATTCTTCCGTTTAGTTACCGACACTCGGGTTTTTGAGTCAATCACATAAAATAAGTTAAAAAAAAAATAAAGTAAAACTACATTTTAAAAAAATTGGCCTATTTTAGAATTTGTATGTTTTATTAAATGTATGAAAATAGATATTTTAAGTTGAGTCTTTTAAAAGGAAAGTTTAAGTTAAGTTTAACGAAGAAAGTGCGACTTCAGACATTTGCCAGTTTAGTTTATTATTATTATTAAAGACGCTTAAAAATCCAATGATGTTTTACTGAATTTGTAAATCGAGCTGTTTCATATTTTTAACATTCTATTCGTAGGCGTTGCAAAGTAAGGCCTCATCCCAACCTCATCCTCATGATGTATAAAAACCCTTAGATGGATTTTGCAGTGCAGAGGCCATATTGTCTAACGTTTCTGACGCTTGCCTTCGCTTTCACGGTCTCTTTCTGTCATCCTTTTATACCGTTTGACAGAAAGAAATAGTGATTGCGAAGGCAAGCGTCAGAAGCGTTAGACAATAAGCCTACAGGTCACGAGACCACGTCGGTTCCGTGACTATGAGCACAAAAAAACGAGCACAAAAAATCACGTTTGATGTATGGGAGCCCCCTTAAATAATTTATTTTATTCTGGTTTTTAGTATTTGTTATAACGGCAACCGAAATACATCATCTGTGAAAATTTCAACTGTCTAGCTATCACGGTTCATGAGATACAGCCTGGTGACAGACGGACGGATGGACGGACGGATGGACGGACGGACAGACGGACGAACAGACGGACGGACAGCGGAGCCTCAGTAATAGGGTCCCGTTTTTACCCTTTGGGTACGGAACCCTAAAAAAGTATAAAATAAAAATGCAAAAGATACCTAACAGGAGGATTAGAACTCTGACAGAACAAAATGAATCGACAGTCTTATTTACTTCACCACTGGGCCATGGTGACGACGCCTGAAAGGAGTGAAAGGCCTGAGTAGACGAAATATTGAAAGATAGTTTTACCTAGTTTCAAGTTGGCAGTTTCAATATTATTACAAAGTCTATACAGTCAAGGTCAAAAATATGTATCCGCTCAAAGTTGCAAAATATGTATGCACCAACCATATTGCAGCGGTTATACATACACGCAGTCACGCAACAGTGACAGATCCAAACGTGAGACAGACATACGCAATGACATTTATGGTACCGTTTTCGTGAATTGTCAAAACATTCCATTCAAATTTGTTTCGTGTAACAAGAACATAAAGTTGCTTTTCGCAGATTTATATTTTGTATACATATTTTGTAGCAGATACTGAATCTATATTTAGTGATATAAATATGACTACAAAATTTTGCGTCTTTTGCAGAATACAAATTATGTCATTTTGATCGTATACAAGTTTTTGAACTTGCCATATACATATTTATGGGTTCATTGACGTTTGCATATTTTTGAGCATTTGAATGAGTATATATCTTTTTAACTTTATATGGTTACTTATTTTCTTTCACATTACTTGCATATATATCTTTGCCCTTGACTGTACGTGCGGCCGGCAGCATGGCGAGCGTTTTCTCTCTTCATTGCTTGTGCCACCAAATAGTGTCTGCTGGGGGGTGATGGGTCATAAATCTGGGAGTATGGTAGGTAGGTTAGATCTCGGCCTATACTATATACATCCCACTGCAGGGCATAGGCCTCCTCCCATGAGAGGGCTTGGACCGTAGCTCCCGTGCGGGCCCAGTGCGGATTGCTCTAAATTCGGCCCTGATGATGAGTTTCTGCAGGCTAAGACTCTCCTATTAAACGTCACTTCAACTACATAACAAGTCTAACTCTGGTTGGTCTAGCTTGTAGCATTATATCAACGGGCACAGTTCTAACGGACCGAATGTACAATATTAAAACGAATAACCAACTAGATCGCGCATCAAAAAACACCCGCTGTATAAATCAAACGCCGCGGACGAAAACCATCCGATATGTGAATTGTAAAAAACGCAAGGGCCTCGGTTTTTTATTGGCGTATCAAAAGAAATTCTCATAAAAAGTCTGATTTCGCAGATGTTGGTTTTATAAATTTCTTGCACGTGTTTTGGAGTTTTTTCTCTCGGCCGCGAGGTCTCGCCTAAAACTTTTGAAACGGTCTTAATTAGAATTAAATTGCGGCTAAATGTGATTGCGAATTTGGCAGCTGCTGAACTGAGGTATTTTGTAGTGTTTTTATTCATGTTATAAAGCATTGAAGCGCTAAATATCCTAAGCTTACTTAAGTATTTAAATTATTTTAAATAGGTAGTAAATAGGTAGTTGAAGACTTAAATGTAAAATCCTCCCCGGCGTATGATACAAGTAAAGTTTTTACTAAATACAGCCGCTCTTTTTGTCCTGTGAATTTAATTTTCTGAGTTATTCGGAAATGCCCTTATGATTGTCTTAATCGCCTGTCAGAACGTTGTATTTTGCATATCTAATGTGGCGACATCTAGTCGCGATTCCATGCACTAACATCCCTGCGCAATCAAAGCAAAGGCGATACCTACTGTTCAACAACAAATTAGTTTGCGTCGATCACGCAAGATGGCGTGCTCCTCAAAATTATTTGACGTGGTTAAATTCTAAAAAAATTATTAGTAATAAATTTACGAGTTGGTATACTAAATGTTTATTTATTTTATTAAAATTAAGCTTGCCAGATGCTCTGAGTTTTGGTCGTAAGTATTGAAAACATCTTGATAATCTGTTTTAACTGTTTGTTCTTTTTCCTTTCCTCAGGAGTTCAGGACTCATGTTTGATTTTCTTTTCAATAATAACGTCTCTGTCTTTCAAAGCCGTATTAGTAGTGCATCTCTTTTATTTAAGCGAAAACAATCCATAAAAGGAAATTTCGAGTTTAATAAACACTTGGTACCTACCTGTCTATATGATTTGCGTAAAATGATGATTAATTGTTTAATTAAGATCATGATTTCGGCATATTAACAGTAAACGCTTATTAACGTAAACTATCAATGGAGTTGGTAGTAAACATCCTACTACACCGCCTACGCTGCACATTCCTTATGGTAGAATGGTCGTAAAACAGGTGTCTTGCCTTGACTAAGTATCTTATTAGGCTATCGCCTATTTATTATTGTCAATTTATAATCAAGACGGTCTTATTTTGAAAAGTTACATAATAATCTGACCCATTTTATGACAGATTATATTTTGTATTAAACAACAATACATATACTGTTAGACCCTTCATATATTAATTTTTCAGTACCAAACAAAAACATATTTTCGCTACCTGGGCCCAATTGCATAACAAAGTACAACTAATATTACAAGCGGAACTCTCGCTTCAGTTAAGTATATCAACTAGAAAGGGAGTTCCGCTTGTAATATAAGTTGTACTTTGTTATGCAATTGAGCCCTGCTTTATACACAGAATATATTATTACAACAAAGTTCATACTACTGCTTTCAGAGTCGTCAATTAAAATAGATAAGAACCATCACCTGTGTCTATGAATGCGGTAGCAAAAAAGTCAAGGTTTTGTAAATAAAACCACTCTCACATCAAGATTTTTATTAATAATTTTATTTTATAAGTTACATATTTACACTGCATCATCACTCTTGATTTCTAAGTCGCATTGATCTTCTATAACGTCATCACTGATTTTATCTTTAACTTGTTCCCCTACAATATTGAACTCAACTGATGACGGATCTTCATTTGAACTTACATGGCTGATTTTCTCTTCTAAATTCTGCGAAACATTCCTTGAAATATCTGTTTCACTTTTCAACCGCTGTATCGCTTGAACAACTTCATTTTGAAAATTCATATTCAATTTGTACAGTTGTTCTGAATGTTCTTTTTCCCTTCTAATCTCATTTTTCATGTGCGTGTCTTTGAACTTATCTAGTTCTGCCATAATTCTTACTTTTGACTCGAAAACATGTTGCACCATTGAAACTAGAGTAAATAGCTTCTCGATTACTTTTTCCTTTGTTTCTTTTGAAATATTTATATCGGCTTCAAGGTCAGATTTAGCGTCGAGAGCTAAATCATTAGCCGAAGATGGAAATCCTAAAAGAGATTTAGCACCGTTTGATCCGTTGCCATTTCGAGGTGATGTTGCTCTAACATCACTTTTAGCTGCTTCTTTAACTGACGCATTCTTAGAATTAAAAGCACCAGAAGTTGTTACTTCTGTAAACATTCCCGAATTCGGCTTACTTGATTGATATTCAGCTGTTTTCTTATTCACCTTCTGCATCAGTTCAGTTTGCTTCTCCTTTTGCTTGTCATAATGTGTCTTCAGAATTTCTTCTTGTTTGACTTCATTTGGCATGTCTTTCTTGGTTGGAATGGGGCGTTTAATATTTGTAACGGTCGGCTTGGACATATCCGTTTCTTATATGGTTTGGTTTGGATATAGGTCACGGAATAGGTTGATTCGTTGCACTGTCTGTCCACTCGGGGCGGGGACGATGAGACAACTAAGTGATATGAAATATCGAATGCCTGGCCTCTGAATGCCAAGTGTGGGCCGCTCCATAGTTTTGGCTCGGCAGCGCTTCCTCAGCGTGGCAATGAATTAGTTATTAAGTTGAGTAGCCGGTGTGGGCTTGCAGTTTGCATTGGTCGACAATGACGCCGTTATGTCGTTAGTTTAATTTCATATGATTAATTTTAGGTGAACTGTTTTATTTAAAGGCGCGATGTAATGTTTATTGAGCTCGAATGGTATTAACATACTGACGCAGTATGTGTGCTCGGCAGATATGAGACTATGGTTGGATTATGTTTGCAATCGTAAATTGGGATTTTTCTTGCTATCTTCTCGTTGCAGAATTTTTGTTTAGCTCTAGATATGAAGGGTAAAATTTTAAACGTGACACAAAATTAATTAACACAAATTAGACTTATTTAATTTGAGATGTCCAACATTGAGTTTATGATAAAATCTCAACAAAGTATGAATTCAAAATTGTATCATACGAAATTTAACAAATTGGGTACATGCATTACATTATCCAGCATTAACTGATTTATAAACACTGATTTTATACCACGTTTAAAATACTTATGTAAGCAGAACAAATTATCTTGGAATTGAACTTGCATTCAGTATACTGATATCTATTTTGTCCTCATACACTAAACTAAAGCATTAAAGTATTCTAATGTACCCTAATCGCTCTATATTTCCGACACAATGACGCATTGAGTTTGTTTTGGAAAAGTTACATTTTATGTCTATGCTAAAGCTACTTTTTATTCCCGGAAAAGTGGAAAATCTCAAGGAATGCAGACAGAGTTTCGCTACGTAGTATATTATACGAGTCATATTTGCGTGGTACATTATAGTTGTTTATACTAAGTTGATTTTACAAAAGGCACTTGTCTTTCTAAGGTGTTATAAAAATGTGGTTCGACATAGGTACGAGTATCACATATTTGATGGAATATTTAATGCATTTATTGTTCAATCATAATTTATCGTTGTTTATTTTAAACTGAGGAAGAATTTGGGAGCTGCATAAATATTAGGTAGGGACAAGCTTAAAACACCTTATAAGAAAACGCTATGCCTAATTATACCTTACTATCTTTTGTTTTAGGGGTTAAAACTATCTTTAATCCTTCCCCGGGTCTTAAGCTACCTACCTCCTTACCAAATTTCGTCTAAATCGGTATAACAGTTTATGCGCAGTGGTAACAGATAGATAGACAGAGTATCTTCCGCATTTATAATATTAGTATGGATGAACTCGAAGAAATTTAAATTCTAGATGATTATATTTAGATACACTCTGGAATGTACTGAGATGATGGAATGGCATGTAATTCGAGATAAACATTATGAATAAATGACTATAATTTATGAGTATGATATTCACTGGAAAGTGCGTGACGTGTAGTGGTATTATTTTGAAATTAATTTTATATTAAATCTACGTCCAAAATTACAGACATCTCAAGCCCCTTAGACAAATATAAAAATTAAAAGCTTTATTATGTTTTATTTTTGTAATGGATAAGCTCAAAAACGATTTGACTGATTTTAGTGAAAATAAACGGATCACTCACGTCTTGAAACGAGTTTAACTCGACATGTTTCGGGCTGACTGAATTTAACAAATTATCACCTATAGAAAGCTATATTACCAGCTAGTAGCAATAGGTTCCTTCTAACTCGGGAATGCCAAGTTACCAACCAGTTAGTTAAGTACCAGACGAAATTGCAGGCATCAGCTATCTTCATATTGTAAATGCGAATCTGAGTATATACCTGCTGAGCTGGCAACGTTGCATTTTTGTTAGTTTTTCTCGATTATTCCATAAAAATTGAATGAAAATTAAAAATGTGGTGTATACGAAATGTTCATATATAAGTTAATGTGTCTACTGCAACAATTATTCGTGATAGACTTTTATTTTATTTAAAAACGAACAAATTATTACCTAACGGTTTTTAAAGAAAATAAAAGTCTTATTACGAATAATTATTGCAGTAGACACATTAACTTATATATATTAGAACAATTCGTATACACCACATTTTTAATTTTTATTCAATTTTTATGGAATAATCGAGAAAAACTAACAAAAATGCAACGTTGCCAGCTCAGCAGGTATAAACGCTCTTTTTGGTATGAATGGAGATAGTCAGTTTGAGGTGTTATGAAGGACCTAGGATTTTTTTTCCCCCGAAAAATTGTATAGTTCTCGCGGACGCGCGGTAATCAAATTCTTCGCAGGCGAAGTTGTGAGCCAGCATTGCCTAGTTGTTAGAGAACCTTACTACGAAGCTTGAGGTCCTGGGTTTGATTCCCGGTTGAGGCAGATATTTGTGTGAAAAATACGAATGTTTGTGCTAGAGTCTTGGGTGTTTAATATGTTTTTAAGTGTGTATTTATCTCTCTATATAAGTAAGTTTATCCGTTGTCTAGTATACCCATACTACAAACTTTGCTTAGTTTGGTCAATTAGTGTGAATTGTCCCGTGATATTTATTTATTTATTTATAAAGTAATAACTAACAAAGTATCAGTAAGTTTATGTATCATTCATTGTAATTTATTAATTGGTAAAGTGAAATAAGTATCACTTTCTCCGATGGCGGATCCACTACGAAAATGGTCATCTATTGTTATTCCACCCGCGTATAAAGAGGATAGGCACCGTTACCGTAACGTTCAGGTATCTATTTCGCTATAAATTAATATATATGTATGTAGATATCCAGAGATATTGATGCATAGGTATATACTTTCTACTTAAAAATTGTGAAAACCTTACGCGCTTATTGAAAATTTAAGTACTAGCTTCTTATCTAGAGTCTTAAATGACAATGAACAGTAGTTTCTTATTCATGCCGATCCTTAGGAATGTATATAATAATAGTTTATTACACTTGACTCATCTTTAATCTTACTTAGACAGAAGCTATTTAAATAGCTTTAGATGCTTACAAAAAGTACTGAACATGGCTTGATTTAAAAATACCTAAAGTTAGCACCAAACATTTCAACAAAAACTAAAATGTTAAAGAAGTGCTAAAGCGTCTGTCTGGTCGACATCACTGGAGACCAAAGGGCTGGCAGCTATCTCCGACTCTCCATCGCTGCGAATTCGAAAGGGAAGCCTTTTGGGTACGACGCCACGGAGGCCTTTTTAGGGTTCCGTAGTCAACTAGGAACCCTTATAGTTTGGCTTGTCTGTCCGTCTGTCTGTCTGTCCGCGGCTAAGCTCAGAGACTGTTAGTACTACAACTCTGGAATTTGGCATGAACATATATATCAGTCACGCCGACAAAGTGATTAACCATTTTTTGATAAAGTGAACATTTTCGGAGATATTCACTCCGAAAGTTCATAACAATGTGTCAAAAATATGAAAAAAATCACATAAGTTAAACTTAATAAAAACTTTCTAGGAAAATTATTTTCAACTTAATCTGTTATGCAGTTTTTAAGTTTTCGTAAAAAAATTCTAAACTAAGATTGTAATTTAACCGCCATTGCAAGCTTTTTTTTTTCTTTAAGTACCTATAAGATCACGCTAACAGTATCTTCTTTCAAATAGAAAAAAATAAAATTGAAATCGGTTCATATAATAAAGAATTACATCTGAAAAACCATCAACATACACACTAGTTCAAGTAGACTTAGATTAGTTACCCATTTCGCCGATAGATGGCGCTGTACCGCCGACGTTTAAATTCTATTACGCCGACGTTTAAGTTGGGACCAAAACAACCACATTTTTTCGTACCTGCTACGGAACCCTATCTTGGGCGTGTCCGACACGCTCTTGGCCGGTTTTTTTAGACTTAATCTAGTAGTTTTTAAGTTAGATATTTAGATTATAGTTAAGTTTTATTTATTGTTATTTTTTCTTAATATTTGTATTCTTAGTTCCAATAGATATAATGCAAACTCCATAAATGTTCTTATTTTTATGGTAATGGAGTCTTGTGTAGATTGGTTAGAGCTATGCTGGTGTAGATACGTCTGGTGCGGTCTCTACAACGGCACCGGCATTTTGCCAAGGCAACTGCATCATCAGGGAATTCTGTGGAAGTACTCGGAATATACTTTCACTGTATTAGTGTTACAGGCGTCTTTACTGTACAACAAAGAATGTCGTGATACCCTAGTGGTTTGGCCTCACAAGCAGAGGGTCGTGGGTTCGAGCGCAGGCTCGCACCTCTGAGGTTTTCGGAATTTACGTGTGAAATTACATTTGAAATTTACCATAAGCTCTACGGTGATGGAAAATAAAGGTTACACACCTTTGCAGAAATTTAATGGTGTGAGTGAAGCTCCCTATCCACACTGGGCCTAGGCATATCTAGGTATATGTAGGCACTATGGCCCAAGCACTCTCATTCTAAGAGAAGGCCTGTGCCCTGGCGTGAGACGTATCTATATACGATATAGACATAGTCTGGAATGTCTTCATGTTAATTTATTTCTTTCAGATCAAAACAAAATTATATGACATTGCTCCAGTGACCGAACATTTCCGCTCTACGTTTAGGCTAATAAATCGATTGTTTAGAGATATTATCTCCTCAGTGACAAGTTCAATGATAGCCATCAGACGCAATTACGCATGCAAACGGCGCGTACGCACGCCTGCTCTTCCATATCAAACACTTGGCAACTTCACACTGTCACCTCCCACTCGCACCAACAGAATTAACCACCCGTGCGAAAGGGACACACTAACTGGATCACTACTTCTCCAAATCAGGGTACGGTGTCACAAACAACAGAAAAGGCGCTCACAACTGCCCGTAATAAAACATCCGATCAGCGAATACCTGCGGTTACACATACGCCCTTTTGGATCGTGCCGTTCGAGGAGGATTCATATCAAATAGCTTTCCCTTACACTTAGATCCTTTCCCCTCCGAAAGATCGTAAGGCACCGTTTGGCTCGTTGAATGAAAGACAATGCGTACCGGAACTACAAACTACGTGCTGAATTTGAAATGGCTGTATAAAAAGCGGAAGGTCCCTGACGAAATCATCACACACTCACTAGCCTTCGCCCCGTTAACACCAGGAGCACAGAAGATCAGAATGGTGTCTCACAGAGCAATGTTCCTTGTGGCCTTAGCGCTTTTTGGAGGTGCACTGGCCCAGCCTGCCAAGGAGGGCTTCTGGAAGGGAACTCCCATGGACGGTCTCGTGGAAGACATGAGATCAGGCTGCGCTGAAGGATCCGACCCTACCGCCTGCATCAAGTTCAAGGTCATGTCTCTATTGGATACCATCTTCAAGAAGGACGTTTTCCAGGTAATTTTAACTCCGAGAAATTTTAATTATCATTTAATTAGGTATCTTAAGATTGTTTTCTAACGATTTATTTTTTTAGATCTCTGAGACCGTCGAGGTGACTAATAACGGAGCCGGCAACGATGTTACTGGGCGTGCCAATGGAGACTTCTTCGACAACATTGAAAACTACATCCAATCCCACGACGTGACCTTCCAACTGCCCATTGCCGATACCAAGATCACTGTGAGCCCCAGGAATCTGGACCAAGATGAGATGAGCCTGAACATCAAGTTTAACAAGGAAGGTGCTCGCTCCGTTGGCGAAGCGCGTAAGGCTAAGCTGAAGAAGATCATCGTCCCGATCCTGGTGTTCGTGCTCCTCAAGGCTATGACTCTGATTCCATTGGCCATCGGTGTCCTCGGTCTGAAGGCTTGGAATGCCCTGCAGCTCTCTTTCTTCTCGTTCGTGGTGTCCGTCGCTCTGGCCATCTTCCAGCTCTGCAAGAAGGTGAGTTAATAATACATTTTTGTTTGTAGTTTAAAAGGGACATTTTTCTTCTAAAATTAGTTGGTAGCCAGTATTTTATTTCAATTAAATTGCCCTCATAGAGTTTAAGAAATCACAGAACTTATACTATCGCACTTTCACTGTACCAAACCACTATTTTGAATATTTGGATTTCGATACGATGCAACGATGTAAAGCAAAAAAATACTGTTTTTTGTTAATCCGTGTTTGAATACCAATACAGTCCTTAAATGTTTTTGTTTATAATTTGGTTATGCACGCATCGTTCTTTCTAAACCTCGCACTATTTCACGAGCGCACTTTTTCTCTAACATTTCCTCACTTACCCTTGAGCCTAAAATTGTAGTTTACACAGATCGCTGCGGACAACACGCACCCCCAGATCGCCACCCATGGTCCGTGGGACGCTGCCTATGCCGCGACCCGCCACAGGAGGGACGCTGAGCCCCAAGAAATCGCTCAAGAACTCGCTTACAACGCTTATCACTAAACCTCTACTCGAACTCGGACTGAACGAAAAACGACCCAAGACTTACCGAAAAAAAACCGCTCAAAATGGCCACCGTTCGAATTTTGAATGGGCAGAACGGACATAGACCAAATAACAGTTTCCGCTGAAACTGCGCGTGTAAATACTATGTAGTGCAATTTATTTATTGTGTGATAGGCGAGTGAATGTGATGAGTGATTGTTTTATAATTTTATTTGAAATAAAATGTAGATAATAATATTGTTTTTTTTTTTAACTTTCACCGACTTTAGTTGAGTAACTTTTAAGTTTACAAATAAAATATTAAATAATAATAAATGTAATGCAATTACTTTTTTCTTAGTTAGCCCTTAATAAAATACCTACTTTTTCCTTAAATAAGCTGAATTTAAATATACAAAACCTTCATAGCCTACAAAAGGATCAAAAGTTGTAAATCGTTTTAACTGTGTCACATCGTAGCCGAATTCTCGTTTACTTTTCACTGTATATGTACCTAACCAGCGGAATCTTATAAAGTTTACATAAAGGAAAAATAAAACAACAAAAATAAAATATGGGAGAGATAGAATACTTACATTAATGCCAAAAAAGGGACTGAAAAAAGTAGTGCTAGTTGTAGCTCTACTTGTACCAGTTGTTTAGACTGTTGAGTCTAAAATTAACTATTTTATTGTCTTTGAGTAGATAAATTATGTCAGAATTAGTTTTATACAACTACGGATAAAAACAAGCAAATGGGTCGTAAGCAATCACCGCAGCCCACGAACACCCGCAACACTAAAGGACAATTAACACCAGCTTCTAAAATGGGTACAAATTGTGGCCCTAGCGATGAAGTGAATGGGGTAGCAAAAAGTACAGCTAAGCCTCAATTTTTGCACATGTCCTTAATACTATCAGTTCCTTTGGCAATAGATATAAATTGACTTTCTAACGCATTTACTTTCTGGTCAACTAAGTACCTACTTGCATCCTTAACTTTCCTTTGTGAACAGCATTGGCATTCAATATGAACACCTGCTAAATTTTTATATTCGATAAGCGTCAAGACGGATTGTATTAACACAATTACCAATTAGATTAGAATTAGAAACGACCGCTTAGCCTAGTTGGTAGTGACCCTGCCTACGAAGCAAGAGGTCCTGGGTTCAAATCCCGGTAAGGGCATTTATTTGTGTGATGAGCACGAATATTTGTTCCTGAGTTATGGATGTTTTCTATTTATTTAAGTATTTATTTATCTATATAAGTATGTTTATCGTCGTCTAGTACCCATAGTACAAGCTTTGCTTAGTTTGGGGCTAGATCGATTTGTGTAAGATTGTCCCCTAATATTTATTTATTTATATTTATTTATTTAGATGGCATCTCATCTCAGTCCATATAATGTGCCGCTACTGGGCACAGGCCTCCGCTCAGAATGCGTGTAGATTTCCTAGCAATCTTTGTCCTTCATTGTAAAGCTCGTGGTAAATTTTAAATGTAATTCCGCACTTGAAGTCTGATAAACTCAAAGATGACAGCCCGGGATGGACCCATGGTCCTCTGCTTAAGAGGCCAGGTAACTCTGCAATTTTCTGGGATAAAAAGCAATGCGTGTTAATGCAAATTATAAATTAATTACATATCTGTTTGCCAAATTTAATCCAAATCCGTCCAGCCATTATAATGTGAAAGAAAACACACTCATAAACTTTCGGGTTTATAATATTAAGATCAAACCAATTAGAAAACAATTGCAGAATATTATCGTATGCATCGCTATTTTATTTTACACAATTATCATTATAGCGAGATTATTCGTACGGTGAATAATAAAAATAAATAACAAATTTTAATAATTGTAATATCTATCTTAAGAATAAAGCATGAAGATAAGGCAATAATTGTATGCCCTGGGGCACCACATAGTGGAACTCAGAATGTAATCTAAGACCAAATTAATATTACCTATGCTGGACATATGAATAAATGATTATGAAAATAGTCATGTTTAGGTCTTTGTATCTGTTCAACCGTAAAGATATGCTGCTAATTGAGAATCTGTGATAATATGCCACATTAGAAAGATCTCTCACCAGGCAAATGTTATAACTGGAGGGGACTAACGTCCGAAGGAAGAGATTTGGAAGTATTTATGCAGCCAGTTGAGAATCTTCGATAGCGCTATTTAGAACGTAGCGGTCCCTCTATTTGACGACTAGATGGCGCTAGTCGTCACAACATCAACCATCCTTTTTAGTCCGCAGGTCGGAACGGATTGCAGTGCAGTCTGCCAGTTATGTGGGCACTTGCAAGGGCCAGTCACTCAGAGCCTCGTCATATCGTCAAGTTGAGAATCTTCAATAGCGCGATGTAGATCGTCGTGGTTTCACTAATTGAAGACTAGATGGCGCTAGAGGTAGCTAAAGGCTACAATACTGAGACTCCTTCCAGCCAGGTGTCATGCCTAAGGACCGAAGTCCGAAGGAAGAGAGTTGGAAATTGTATCTATGCAGCTGAGTTGAAAAACTTCGATATCGCTTTCCAAGATAAAAGTTTATCTATCTGATGAATAGATGGCGCTAAGAGTCGCTAAGCTTTAAGTAAAGTTTCTTTGGACACTTTACCGCTCCGAAATACCTATCGGTCTGATGATATCTGCAAAATCAGGTAGGTACACACCCCATTCTGGACCTAAGGAGTATTCAAAGTACCTAGTAGATAAAGCTTCAAGACGCACGGTTAGCATACAAATTACCAAAATTCATAGAAGTGTTATTTCTACATTAAAAATCAATACGTTGCTCCGTATTTAAGGGTGCGTCCAGTTTTTGCGCAGCTCACACTCAGCTGCGCATTCGCCGCGCATTCGCCAGATGTGGACGCACCCTAAGGGTTTTCCAAGTCGGAATGTCCAAAATCAGGAAACTAATTGATACATAATATGAAATCCGAATAGAGTGCTAGAAAATTCCTGCTCTATAGACCGTTTGATACCACTAATCAATAATCATTGACATACATTTGTCAAAGGGCGATTTCATCAAAGATTTTGTGCCTTAGTTTTATTTGCACCATTACGATACATAGCAGTACCATAATGATGGTAAATAGTCAATAGTGCAAATGAAACAACGGCGATTTTGTATGATTTTTTTACATAAAACTGACCCGTACTTAATTGACCTCTATATTAACTGATAAAAAACGCAGATGAGGCCAAAGGTGTTATCTCACTGGTTCAGTAAGTAGCCTATATATATTCACTCTAGCCTTAGTCGTATTTATCTGGAAATATACAGACGGCGGGAGCGATTTCCTTTCGTTAGTATGTAGTTCGTATTAGGAATGAATACACGAAAGCACAATTAATACACAATACACACAATCGATTTATCTATTTCAGAAATACTCAAAGTCTATTTTTACCTTTAATTGAATTACTTACATCTTTCTAGTAGGTACCGAGTCTTTGAGATAAGCCGCGTACAAATAGACAAACGAATATGGCAAAACTACATAGAATAGTTCCTTTTTTACCATTTTGACTACGGAGCCATAAAAACGGTCGCTTAAGGACTTGTGGCCCTATTTGACCTGTCTAATCCTATTTAATAGGTTAGTTTGTAGTTTACACTTTTGATTCGGGTCGTTTATATCTGGGTTGTTCGTAGCTGCCAATGTTTATGGCTCGCTTTCCTTCCATAAGCGTGCGATATGGTCTCTAGTGGGTCACGAGGGTAGGAATGCCATCCTGGCGCCGCCAGAATCTCAATGAATCATTGCATGCATTATGGCTTAGTGGGCAGCTTCGCACTGATTAATAAATAGTTTCGTATTTTGGTTTGTTCCGTTAAGGATTTGGTCTGATTTAGTACCTACACCAAGTTGGGTTTTTAGGGTGCTTCAGAATTAGATAAAAGTAAAGAAGCCGTTGTAGCCCGGGCTCACGCTTTTGACTTCTACAGATTTAAGTTCCACATGTAAACAATTTCCTCAGTGTCAAGTAGAAGGAAATTTTAACACATGTCAGCCGTTGTTCGGTAAGAGAATTCCATACTCTCTCTCTCCCGCGTTGCGTTATTCACTATCGTCATTATTTCAGCCTACTGAACATAGGCCTCCCCGAAGGTTTGCCAAACAGACCGGTCCAGTGCCATTCGCATGCAATGCGTTCCCGGAACCTTAACCAGGTCGGCGCTACATCTTGTTCGAGGGCTACCTACACTGTGTGCGTCTTCTGGTCCGTGGACACACTTTTAGGACCTTTTGGCCCCTTCGGCCATCAGTCCTACGAGCGATGAGTCCTGCCCACTGCCACTTGAGTTGACTTGTTGGGTTATCATATTAGCAAGGGTCGGAAAAACGCCCGTCATTTCAAAAACCTAAGCCTATTTCATACAGTATAGTCTTCTCTACAATATTACAATACGCTCCAATGACATCCGCAGACTATAAACGAACTGTTTAGACTCACAAATGGATCATAAATTTAGCAAGTAGTTAAGCACTCAAAAGTGAAATGACGGGCATTTTTCGGACTCTTAGTCATTAGCCAATGTATACTCCATAATTGGCTAGCAAATCATTGACCCAGGCATTGCTCTTCCCGGATGGATGCAGAAGCTAACCGCAGCTCTTGGCCTCACTCGGGGGTTACCCAACAAGCTCCCCGTATATCGTTTAAAACTGAGCAGGTATTCTTAATTTTAAGTATTAAGATAACGACAGTCAATCATATAAGCGACTATAAATAGAACAAACTACCAGAACATGTAGTATCAGCACTGAACGTTAGGGGCCGTCCATTAATCACGTGATCTTTTATTTAGCATTTTGTAACCCCCCTCCCCCATCCAACATCACGTGTATTTTAGTACCTACAAAAAATCTCAAAATTTTTCGAATATTATCTTTAAATACAGGTATAAAGTATAATCTACAACACCACCACTAGATAATCTAGAACACCAAAACGCGCATTCTCCTCAAAATTTTTCGTTTTCTTGGGTCCACTTCTTTATAACAGGCTGAATGCAAGGCTAGACTTATATTCTTTGTGTTATGTTAAATGTAAAAAAAACTCCAAGATGCCTTACAAAACATGTCGTACGAGGACACAGAGAAGTTACTATAAATAGTGAAATAATTGTTATATATGAAAGTGATATTTTTAATAAACTTTTAGAAAATAAAAATTAAATTGTAATTCCTAGATTTTTAGTGTTAAGTAAACTAAAATAATATAATAAAATATTTACATTGTTTAATATTAGGGAAATTTGGTAGGTAGGTGATTTATTTAGATTTAATTATGTTAGTCCTTTTGCCTGAAACACAGGGAATCCTAGTTCAGGCGCTTGTTGTATTTTATTTTGTAGTAAGTTTTAGTTTTTAGCTTTTTCTGATGTAAAGTGTGTTTTTGAATAAATTTATTTATTTATTTTAATCTTATTTTATTCTGAACTTTACCTATATAATCTTAATCAAAATTATAATGTGTTTGACGAAAAAATAAATACACGTGATATCTTACTAGACTCCCTCCCCCTTGCGATATTTTGTGATCTTTGTCAAAACCCTTCCCTCTCCTTTCAAGCCACACGTGATTAATGGACGGCCCCTTATTCAATTTAAAAACCGACTAGTCCAACACAGGTTCCTATCCTACACAGCGTATAAAACAAAAGGTGTCTTCTGTGGACATAAAATTAGCGACTCCGAGTCAGCAAACCTAAGACTTATTTAAACGGGCCGAGAGTTGGCCGGCCAGGCGTCCCGCACGCCGATGTAGACTTGGCTAAAGAATATTGCCTATAGACCCTTTTGCCATAACCACAGGAGAAACGCTGATAAAAATGTATAATGATCCATTAGCAGTACAAAGAATGCTTGACCAAGAAACAGCTAGATACCGGCACGAATCAGTTGCCCCCAACTGCCTGCCTGATAAATAAATAATCTATGAAGCTCCGTTAGCAACCAAAACTATTCACAACATCATCAATAAAGAAGCCTAGTGTTTAAAGAGGTTAAATACACAATTTGTAATGAACAAGAGTCTCGTCCGCTAGAGTGGCGCGGTATGACCACGACGGACATGAGCGGCGTTATAAATAGTGTTATTTAACTTGAAAGGCTGAAAGTAAACAATAACAAGATGTAGTAAGGAGTATGGCTACATGCTACGGATGTTAATTTGTTTAATAGTTTTATGAAAATTGTTGTTTTTTATGGTGAAAGATTAACCTGCTTAATGATATAGACCTACTAACTACCTACTCGTATATACATAACTCAATACTTCACACAAAAAAGCCGTGGTGGCCAAGTGGTTTCCTTTCTTTTTTTCTCTTCTCAAGCATATCGTGGGTTCAAGGCCGGGCTCGCACCTAAGAGTTTTCCAAAATTGATGTCTGAAATTACATTTGAAATTTACCATGAGCTTTACGGTGAAGGAAAACATCGTGAGAAAACCTTCACATACCTAGAAGAAATTCAGTGGTGTATGTGAAATTCCCAATCCGCACGTGACCCGCGAGGAAAGTACGGTCCAGCCCTCATAATCTGATGGTCTGTGCCCTGCAGTGGGATGTATATAGGCTGGTATAATGATAAATACTTCACTGTTAGGAGGATATTTCAGCTGGTCGTTCGGGTCTGTAAATTTTTTTTCAGAATAGTTTTACTGAGTCAAATGTTTCCATACATTGGTCGATGTTCAAAGTATCTACAAAGGTGTTACCATATTTTGAAGCAAAGGTTCCAATAAGTATTTGTACATTATAGAAAAATTTGATGATTTGTGTCGTAAACCTTTGCCTGCATTAGTGTGCCCATTTATCAAGACTGCAATGAAATCAAAGAAAACAAGAAATTAACTATTTAGGGTACAATAGTTTCTTGAAAACACGTTAAGGTTTCTGTAAATTGGAACAAATAAAAAAATAAAATAAAATAAATAAATAAATATTAGGGGACAATCTTACACAAAACGACCTAGTCCCAAACTAAGCAAAGCTTGTATTATGGGTACTAGACGACGATAAACATACTTATATAGATAAATAAATACTTAAATACATAGGAAACATCCATAACTCAGGAACAAATATTCGTGCTCATCACACAAATAAATGCCCTTACCAGGATTCGAACCCAGGACCTCTTGCTTCGTAGGCAGGGTCACTACCAACAAGGCTAAAGCGGTCGTTAAAAAAATGAAAAAAAAAAAGTTGTCGTTAAAAGTGTAAGTTATTAGTTGCTTTTATTTTATTTTTAACTATACCTAGTTTTAATTTAGTTTTAGTTCTTATTGAATTTTATTTCTATTTTATTTGATTTGTATAGTTTATAATAATAAAATTACTTCACGTGTAAAGTAAAAATCTGAATCCCATAACGATTGTCCATGCCCATCTTGTTCAAAGCCACGCTAACTTATTTGTTTGTCTCTTACTCCCGTGTCCTTGACTATGCAGTGCTATGGCAGTGCTATGCCAAAAGCCTACTTTGCAAATAGCTTTGGTAAAACTCGCGCTCTTCGCTAACATCATCCCAAATACATTTAAACGGCCTAACACTAAACCAAGTGAGTTTAATTAAGCTCTAATCAACTGTTAACACGCCCTATAAAGTGTGACACGGCACTTACTAGCAAACGGAAGAGAAACAACAATTTCACAATCCGGACATGGCGGTAAATGCAAATGGCGGCGCGCGGTGCATACAAAATGTCCGCCACCCCATATTGCATAATGGAGATTGGGTAAGTAGATAGAACACGAGCTTTTTGTTAAATAAGAGCAAGTTTCACTTTTAGAATGTTTATGTCATGTATTTGTGACATAACAAGCTGTATTTTAGCTGTTAATATGGCGTTCTGGTAAAACAATATTAAGGGTACCTACTGGACTGCAAGAAGAAAAATGAAGTAAACATGTGTGTTACCTACTCTTATTGAATCTGAGTGCAGAAAAGCGAGACGAAGACGAAGATGCAGTTGATAGTGGCAAGTAGACCGCGGAAAGCCTTTGGCTGCGAGTAATACAAGAGTGTCAGCAAAGCTCGAACTGCTCTCAAAACGGAAATTTTCTTCGAAGTTGAGGTTACAACATAACCTCAATTGACTTAATTAACTTTGTTTTGGTGGCCAATAGATATCCATTCTATTGATAATCTAGTAGCTTTACTTTACAGTACCCTATTTTTTTATATTTTACGGGTTAAAATCTGCGAAAATTAACGACTCCTTCTTTTTCGCGCCGGGGCCCTAGGTTATTTATTAATTTAGCAACGCACGCTACTGTCCTTACCCACCCTGGACAAAAAAGAATAATGGTGTTTACGTGCTTTTCAGCATAGATATAGTATATGCCAACAACATTTAGCATCGACATTGTGAGAAAAAGAGCGATATAATACGCGTACTATATAACGGATGTGTCGAGGCCGCTACTATAAGGCCAGTAACGATGGGCCTCGTAACAAAGCTCAAGGTCACTACACAGAAAGCTATGCCCGGAGTTTCTCTGCGGGATCACATTAGAAATGATGAAATCCCCGCAAGAACTAATGCTACCGACATAACTCGAAGAATCGCCTGACTCAAGTGGCAATGGGCAGGCCACATTGCTTATAGAACTAATGGCCAATGGAACCAATAGGTTCTTGAATGGCATCCACGGAGCATAAGAGACAGTGTAGGTAGCCCTCCAATATGATGGACCGACGACCTGGTTAAGATTGCATTAATTAAACGCGATGGATGCGGTGCAGGACCGGTTCTTTTTCAAGCCTATGTTCAACATTACAGTGGACATCTTTCGGCTAAAATGATGATGTTGATGGTGAGATAGACGATACATTTTTCTTACACGCTATAAACCTCACGAATTAAAGGAATAATTTTTATTATTCTTAGGGACCCACCAACAGCTGTTAAATAATTTGGTCTAATAGTTGTACAGTTTAGGTTTCGTAGAGTCCACAGAATAAAAATGTAGAGCTCGCAAAGTACTATGAAAAAAAAAAACCGAGTGTGCTTTAGACCTTACGACTGAAGTATTATATGTACATACATAATATATATATATATATATATATATATATATATATATACATCATATAGATGAAGCTGAAGAAGTTTTACTTCAAAAACAAGGGGCAATGTCATACCTAAGTCCCAGTTTGAATCGAAATCATTATCGCTCGGAATGATCACATGTTTATTCATACACTCTGAAATCTTGACGATTATAGTTAATAACTTCTATTTTAGTAGCACATTGAGAACTTCACGACAGCGTTACTGTGATTTCAGAATGTCGGCAATGGTTTTTGACGAAACACTACATACCTACTGTCACAGATATAATCACAAACGGCTCTACCACAATGTATTGTATTGTATATTTATACTTTTATGGGACTTATCCAACAAAACGATAAAGAATATAAAATGTGCACAAATTGTTAGACTAAAACAACGTCTCGTAAAGTGAATATCAATCTTATGACGTTTAGATTAAGCGCTCGCAAAATTGTCATTATGATCGATTGGTAATATTGGTATGAGCGCATGGATGGTGAGAGCCGCACTCCTGCGCATAACAACGACAGCTTAACTTGTTTATTATGCTCCATGTTCAACCGCAAGGTATTTCTAGATTTGTTTAAATTATTCTTTAGGCCCTGGATTTTGTTTTTATTATTAAGGACGACGTTGCAACTATTGACTTTCAAAGTTAAAAAAACCCAATGTTCAATTTGACACCAGATACAATACAATACAATACAATATAAATATTCTTTATTGATCACCAAAAGCAGTACAGTCCGATAATTAGGATAAAATGACGCTCTGTAAATAAAATGTCTCAAGCTTTGAAAGTCTCAAGTCTAACAAAGTTTATCTAAATTATTATGTTGTACCTACAATAAGCTAAGTTAGTTAGCTTCAAAAATTAAACAACTGTCTTAAAAATCCAATCAATCTCATCATCATTATCATCATTTAAGCCGAAGGATGCCCACTGCTGAACAAAGGCCTCCCCAAGGCTCGCCAAACAGATCGCTCCCGTGCCATCCGCATCCAACGCATCAATCTCACAAAGACTTAATCTTTCGATCTTAATTCTTCGATAAGTTTTTGTATTGAATAAATATTTAGGATTTAGTTTTTTGCTAGTTTGTTTTGTACTGGTATTGTCATCCAAACTACATACCCGTAATATATTTCAAGCCAATCCGATCACAAGAACTGGCCGAAATTCGACTAGCAATCATGGGTCGTGGTCCTGTCACCACCATACCAATAAACAATATTTAATAGTCATATCCAACCAAATCGCACTCACTCTCACCACCAGGACTTTCTTAAATGCTTCGCCAACAGCGCTTGTAATGCGCCGCACGCGCATCACACGCGTGCCTTGCCGCCCTAAGGATCCCGTATAAAAACCAAGCCCATTGAAAAATTAAATCATTGTTGCACCATTAACCGACCGGGCTGTACGTCTAATTAAATAGTCTAATGAAACAGTGAAAGCTGGAAAAATGAAGTGTGTTTGCCTTTTCGTGGCCTGTGTCGCGGTAGTGAGCGGTTACAGCATCGGAGAAAATGAAGTTGACACCCCGAGGCTGAAAACAAGTGACGATCTGTTGGACAGTGTGATCAGTGATTGTTTCGAGACCAGTGAACCGTCTTCCTGTCTCAAAGTGAAGGTGCTCTCCTATTTGGATACGCAGCTCGGCGTGACCAAAGAGTCTTCTCGGTCTTTCGACGAAACGAACATTGACAAAGTGATCTTCGACCGCGTGGGAAGGATTCTGAATGCCAATGAGTTCAGGTTCAGGCTGCCTGAGTTCATCTTCCAGAATGCTGAGGTGTCGTACCGAGCTGACAGGGGTTTCGACGTTGAATTCCCTGAGGAGGCTGAAAATGGTGAAGGTAACGAAACAGATTGTTAGCTGAAGTATTTGAAAAAAACATGACCAATTAATGAAACTTTTATTTTATTCCAAAGTAATAGTTTACGAATAAGAACTTGCTTACCTTCAATATTTAATTTGCGATTGGTAATTCTGAAACTCCAAAAAACTCAAATCAGTCTGGTACAAAAACCTTACTCATTAAAGATTATCTCATTAATAAACCCTTAACCCTAATGACCTACTTTTTTACAGCTCGAGGGATCTTGAAGAAGAAGCTGCTTCTGCCAGTTTTGCTGCTGCTCAAGCTTAAGATGAAGGCTCTCATGCCGATCCTCGTGACCATCATCGGCATCAAGGCTGTCAAGGCTCTTATCTTGAGCAAGCTTGCCATCACCCTCGTCCTTGGTTTCTTGATCTACAACCTGATTATGAAGAAAGGAGGTGAGTAGGACAAGGACGTAAAACAGATGATCTAGTATAAATATGTGGAGGGAGATTAAAACAGAGAGATCGCTCTCCAGCCAGATATTTTGGGGAGCAAAGTCCGAAGGAAGTGTCTTGGTTATTGTAATGCATCCGAGTTTAGAAACTTCATTAGCGTGACATGGGGCATGAATGACGTCACTAATGCTAGCTGCTCAAGAAAATTAGAAGTTCCTCTATTCAATGACTAGATGGCGGCGCTTGAGCCAGTACAAATATTCTTCAGCTTGTTGATATGACGTCTAATACCTACCTACTAACATCAAACAAAATTACTCTTACAGTGATAGATGCAGATATTCTCAGTTTATAAATTCACAGCCTAATTTAAAAGTATATTATTGCCTAGCTACACTGATAGAGCTTAAACAAACAGTTGATTCGGTTTAGTAAAGGAGTAAGTATAAGCTTCTTCAAATTAAATTTACATATGTTTAATATTGTTTAAAACTCATTTTTGTGTTATCAGCTATGCCCATGATGATGGCGCCAACGGACGCACCGCCAGCACCCCAGTACGGCCCCCCAGCCTCGCAGTACGGAACCCCCGTGTCGACCCCCGCCGCCCCTCAAGACTCTTACGCACCGCAGTGGGAGCCCTCAGCGTCTGGACCCTACTCCCGCGTGTGGGACCCATCACAGCTTGCGTATAGTTCATACTACCCTGGTGACTCCAGCTCCTCGTCGAGCTCAAACCAGTCTCCGAGCTACTCCAGCGTAGCTTCGGTTTCCTCGGTATCATCATCATCATCGTCACCCACCTACTAAGCTACCTCTAAAGCATCATGTTGTACATAAACGCACGAACGAACGGCTAGAGTTTAAGAGTTAATTTATCGATATTTAAATTATTTATTGAACACAATAAAGAACTGATGTTTTAATTCCGTAATATTGTTTGGGTAACCTATTGTCATGTATAATTTATTTATTTATTTTCCATTTTCACTTTATGTTCCTCCCCGTTCCTCGTTCATTCCAATAGATTTGACAAAATTAAAACAATAATAAAGATAGTCAATCAGTGACCAGTGTCAATTACATATAATCGAAACACCTCCTAATATATCCTAAGACACTCGACGTTTCTGTTATATTATATTTGAGCACCTTTTCCGCTCTCTTACATTTGGAGTCGACTCTACTATCAAACCACCCGAATCGTAGCCCCGTCTGGAACCCTTTTACACAAAATGTCAGCGACATCGCATCGCCTGACAAAGAAAATCACTATGGCACTTAATGTGAGAACATTCTATGGTGGGTCATGAATCTTTCATTATCTTATAGCATGAAAAAGGGTAGGCAAAACTGATAGTATCACTTCTTTCTATAGATAGGTATATGGGATTCAGGAAACGTGATCAAGACAAACCTTAACGAAACCAATTCAATTCATCATCGCTGGACTTAACCGCTAAATTTAGATATGTAGGTAGCTACATGAAATTTTGCTCGGTTGTTCGTCATGCAACGTAAAGAAAGACCACTATGTAATTTTTTGAGGTAAAGGCTTTAATATATTAAATGTTGTGTAGGTAGAGGATATAAATAAAAAACTTCACATTTAAATTCAATTCACGTAGTATCTTATTTTTATTGTTTGACTCGAGTAGCATCATTTTATTAGTGAAAACTTGGATATACCAATCTATGGGTTACACAATATGGAAAAGTGGAAAAATACAAATTGTAGGTAAATACTTTATAAATAGAGGGTTAGGGGTTATTCATTGACCTAACGTTCGTAGATACACGAAAATGCGTAGTTATACGTATAATGGTTAAAAAATACGCTCCAAATATTTTAATAGCATTATAACCAATTTAAAAATATAAATTTGATTTCCAAAAGGCCCAAAACATGTTAACAGCGGCGGCGAAAGGCGTGGGCGACGTGGGACGCACACGGCCTCGCAGCCCGAGGGGCATCACGCCTCAAAAGTTTGTCCTTGTTTCCTTTATTCAAAAGTCTTCTTATGCCTGGAACGCTCTTAAAAGGGTCATTATTCGAGCGTTTCAACCGCCTCACTTTCGTGGACACTTTTGTGTAGAAATGGCAAAAGATTATGATACAGTTTTTAACCCAAAACTTAAGTTGCCCACATCAAATGTTGGTCATGTACCGCCATTGCATTTCAACCCCGTTGACCATTGCTCTACTCACACTAGGCGACGACAGCTTCCAAATACAATTTTATTTTTTAACCGACTTCAAAATAGGTTCTCAGCTCATCAGATTTTTTTATGTAACCGTTTGCTTTTCATTAAATACGCCACGAGAAAAGTACGAACTGTTAGATCAATGAATTAGTAGTTAATACTTTTAAAACAGTAGTGTTGCATTTGGTTGTATCATAGCCAACCTGTGCTCTCATGTATAGTCGACCAAGAAATTCCTTTACCACCCTAACGTTCAATGTCAGTTGTATTGCTTAAAACAATAAAGGCTATTTCACACAAAAGTACATGTGACATTCAGCCTTATTGTTTTTAATCTGTCATAGGAACTGTCATTATAGGTAAGCTCTTACTTGGTCGGCTATAGCTACACTCAGCAGCAGTGGCGGTTGAGTGGTTGTGATGCTCAAAACGCTCTCCACACGGTTCACGACTCCACTGTATAGATCCTTTCGAGTATCATAACCGCTCATTCACTTTTCTGCTGACTGTACCCACTGTAGAACCTTTTCACATTAAACTTTATTAAGACATTTAAATTAGCAGTACTGTTTTAAAAGTTCACGTGAAACCCCTTCGGTGTCGTATAATTGGTTTGCTATTATTGTCACAAGTGTACGGGTATTCATTCTTGTCTTAATTTATTTGTTATATATAAAACTTTTTATAAATATTTTTATATTATTTATAGAACGAGAATCTGAAAGATACCTGAACATGTTTTAAAAATTCGTGTGCCATTTTTGGACCATTATTCGAGCATTTCAACCACCTCACTATCGTGGTCACGTTTTTTGCGAATTAACTCTAGATTTTAATAGCGTTTTCGGTTATTTAGAGCTTGTACTTAAGTGGATACTGTATCAGAATCTTCTGCCATTTCCAAAGTAATTCGGAACAAACGCTTAGATAATGACCCATCTATTTAAAAACTGTTGGAAGTAGAAATTTAAATATGTCATTTTGAGAGTTCCGAAGAACTGCCAGCGATAACGCAGCCCAAGAAGCAAGGAACGTAGTTGTCTAACACCCGATGGCTTTATTGCTATGAAATGTAAAATGTAAGCCATGATTAACTTTAATAAGATATATTAACTTTAATAAGCAATATTTCGACGCATCTACTAGCGTGATTAAAATGATTCAAAACTGTTACCCATCGGTGTATTTAGTTCATTCACTGGATACTAGATGTCTCTAGGTTAGAAACTTTTAACTGACCATATCACGGTGGAGATAGGTTACTATAGAGATCTCTCTCCAGGCAGATGTTATGCCTGGGAACCAACAAGAAAGAAAAAGAAGAAAGAAGGAAGAAAGTTGAAAGTTGTATTAACGTATCCGAGTTGAGAAAATTCGACAGTGCGATGTAGAATGCAGCTGTTCCAATAATGGAAGACTAGGTGGCGCTAGAGATCGTTACAACTTCAAGAAAGGAAATTTCTCTGGGTGGTGTTCTGTGCTCTTTGGGTTTATTATTACATTATTAGACTTGATAAAACATGTTCAGAATATAGTTTAAACCGTTATGGTATAGATAAAGTACAATTTTTATAGCAAGTCGATTACATTTTGAAGACAATTTTAAGAGTGAACATTAAGTGGTCGTGCAAGGTTAGTTTTACAATTCCTAAAACTAATTTTATATTTAATAATACTGTACACTTAGGAAAGTACTTAAGTACAAAATGTGATCTAAAGCTATGTGGAGACGGGAAATGATATTTGTACTTGAAAGGTGTAATAAGTATAAGTAGGTATGCGTGGGCTATCCAAATGTAAGATTTCTTCACATCCATTTTAAGGTCCTATCAAACAAAAGTCAAAGTGGCGAACAAACACGCGTTTTTTAAATCGGTAATCCTTCGCATTTCGCTTCAAAGTGGCCTTATTCATTTTACTATTAGATTAGATGATTATAACAGTCAGTATTTTCGGAAAATCCCACGGGAAAGGGACAAAACGGGATTAATAAATTAAATTCAATGGAACCGTACCGTATTTCACTATCCATTACTTTAGGATCAAAGAGGTGCAGTAAAAAGGGGTTTTGGATTTTCCCGCGGGATAGAGTTCGGGAGTTGACCGTAAATTTTATTTGTCGAACGAAGTCGCGGTAACAATCTAGTTGTATAATAAAAGTTTTACATAATGTATAGTCGGGATAAGAAAAGGTTCGTCACTTTTCGACTCTATGTCAACGATTTAAGGTCGATATGTGACGAAACTTTTTTTACCCCGACTATACATTCATACTTCCACTTATTCAGACTTTACATTGATCCCCACCCCTTTCCCGCGCGCGCGTATGATCATTCTTATTTTAGAACTCAGCATAATTCACTAGATTTAAATATTACATTTGGATAGCAAAAATAGGATGGTTCGGGGATGGTATTATGGTATCTACAATGGAAGGTTAAAGCTATTATTTCACAGCCTTCGACTCTAAAGGAGTGCGTTTTATAAGGTACAATTTAGTTAGCCTTATGTGGAAGTCTACTACTAAGAAAAGTAGGATAAAATATAGTATTTAATGAAAAAAAAAAGTATTTATATGCGTTGTGAAAAAACCTTACCGAAGATGATTTTCATAGTTTGAATTCCTGTCCAAAAAATTACGGTATCTAGAGTTTATTGAACTAATGGAACTGGTTTCAAAAATCACTATGAAAATATCTCGAAAATTTGTGAAAAACTAATTAAAATACGAATAGAAGACGCCGGCTTATGTTGCTTGGAGTTGCTCTACAAATCAAAGACGCCGAGTTTCGGCATCCACTTTTTTCTGTGTAAAGACTTATGTACCTACTGAGAGTCTTCAAATTAGTTACGGTTCAGTTGATGATTAATAGTGTATCACATTAACTCAGCTTGTAATTTTCAATTAAAAAAAGAGTTGGTAACTATCTACCGTACGTACCTATTACGCATTAGCCAAGGGGTGGCGTACTAAATACGTACTTAAAAACTTAAAACTATAATTAAATCTACAAAAAGGCCCCCGTGGCATTGTTACCAACAGGATGGCAGCATTCCCTCGTTGAATGGCGATGGCAATTCAGTGAGAGAGATTGCCATTATTAAATTATGCCAAATGGTGAATTATGCGTAAAAAAATTATGCCTCCAGATTGGATCCCGTTTAAAGTCACCTGTATATTTACATACGGAAAGGTTTTATCACAATGCATGCAGCGCTGAAAGAAGTGTATCTAGGTACCGTCAAATTTAATGTCATGAGTTAAATTAAATGGTTAGGTACAGGCTGTAGCAGATACGCGGGAAAAACCTTGTAGTTTAGTCAGACGAGTACTTTTTGTAGTCTTGCTATTATTTATTACTTATCTGCTGCAGCTCTTAAATAGATGAGGGTTTTGGAGTAGACGATAATTTGTTTAGAAATGGATTAAGAGCAGAAGTAGGGCATATATGGGCTTGTACACTTTGTATAGTTGAAGAAACTGCGTCGCGGACCGGAAGCCTATAGTCTAACGTAGGTACAGACGCTCGCGATCGCATTCATATCCTTTCTACTCTCATCCTATACTTATAGTCTGGCAAAAAAGAGTAGAAATTAAAAAGTGGCAACACTGTACTGTCGTCCCTCTTTTTTCGTACACAAGAAAAGAGGGACGACACTACAGTGTTGCCACTTTTTAATTTCTACTCTTTTTTGCCCGTCTATACCTACCGTTAGACTGAAAGACATGGCAAAAATGATTGTGATTTCGAATGCGTTAGACAAAAAACTAGCCTGTTGATTGATGGAATCACTTTACAATCAATTTTACGATTTCTTTGGCAGATGTATGAATATGGTATGAATTGACATCACGACATTTGCAGCGATAAGGTTTAGCGATTCAGTTCCTTCTACTAAACATTGTTAGCATTCATGCATTCATCAAATAATTGACCTCTGAAATGGCAATGAAATATTTTTTACGAAAAATTAAATGATTCCATTTCAAATGCCAATGATTGAATGAAATGTAAAATGACTGGCGGGATTTTGACGTTGTGTTGGCGTTTGACATTAAACGCCAACACAACGTCAAAATCCCGCTGTCATTACACGAGATGTGGTTGTGTGCGTGGCCTCAACTCTGGTGGCGTTACCTTTACTTACTTATATCATATCCTTTTACATGATTAGATTATTTTAGTTATGGTAATTTATGTACTACAATGTCTTAACTGTATTAAATTCCGGATTACATCCATTTCATTACCAAAACTCCCTTTATTGTCATCGGTTAAATTTTCATAATTTCGCACAATATGCTATTCAATTTATACGATAATTATATTCAGATATTTGAAAAGGATGCGGTCAAAATACGACCTTGTTTTTGTCGACCCGGAATGAACGACAACAATGCACGATAATAACATGAGGATTTGAATTATCAGGTCGTATATTGTTTGTAATTCATTCCGGTCGACAATTACATTTAACCGCACTCTTTAAAAAGGATTATTTTCAAGTATTCACAGTGGCGTAACTATAGAGCGGCAGGGCTGGCAAAACGCCACGGGCTCCCGACCCTATAGAGGGTACCGGCCTAAGAGCCCACGAGCTCCGATGAACAATTAAAATGTAATTACTATGTGATTTTTCCTGGAAGGGTAAGGAAGGGTAGGAAGAATTTGCCACGGGCCTCAGATGGTATAGTTACGCCACTGAGTATTCATTTCAGTATTTACAGAACTGAACATCTTAAACCCGAGTGTAAATAAAGAAACTTCTGGTTTTGTGCTACGTATATGGACTGTTATTTTGTTATACCTACTTTTATTCCATATTTAATAATAATAATATATATATCTAGTAATGAGGAAGTTTTAAATATGGTTAGCGAAAAAAGATCGTTGTTGAAAATAATTGAGAACAGGAGAGGGAAGATGTTGGGTCATCTATTACGGCACGATAATTACATTAAGACTATAATAGAAGGAAAGATAGAAGAGAAAAGGAAAAGGGGAAGACCAAGAAGGACATAAAATATATGGAGCAAATAAAAGAAATAATAAATGTTTCATTATTATAAAGAAGTGAAGGAAAGAGCGGAATGTAGAATAAGCTGGAAATTACTCCACCGACAAGAGCCTAGCTCTTAAATATATGATTATGATGATGATATCTAATCTAATGTCAATCGGCAAGCGTGCTATCAAGTGTATGCCAAAGAACAGTCACAGGTAGTCCAGTCCTCCCATGTAAAGGGCTCTACACAATAAAATCGCCCAGTGATATGAAGTGATGAGGTGACCAATCACCTTACGTGCTTTTTGAGCTGTCAAAGCACGATTCTCCCATAGAATTTGTATGGCAATACCTAGTTATGACGTCACTTCTTTGCCACCTCAGTCGACTATTTGTTGTTCTGATAGCTCTTAAAAGTATCTAATTGATTGGTATGTAATGACAACTACAATTGCTTTACATACTAATTACGCGTAAATGTGGGGAACTATTTCGTGTGAAGAGCCCTTTACGAAGACGATTCTGGACAAAAGGTCATATAACTATGACCTATGATGTCTGAGGTTAACACCTCAGGTTTTACAAAGTCAGATTTGACAAAGTCACACGTCCATTGTTCTTTGAAGTTGTGAACCCATAGTGGAAGCTTCATGACCCCACATTAGGGGCATCCGGACAGGGATGGTAACTGTTTGTCCTATAACCCCTTTTGTGGGCATTTGCTGGCTAGAGGCCGTATTGTCTAACGCTTCTGACGCTTGCCTTCGCTTTCACCATCTCTTTCTGTCATCCTTTTATAGCGTTTGACAGAAAGAAATAGTGATTGCGAAGGCAAGCGTCAGAAACGTTAGACGATAAGCCTGCAGGTCTCATTGGTGCTCGATGTAATTTAATAATTGCTGCATTGCAAGAAAACACTAACATACAATCTAATGTGATGCATAAAAAAAATGGAAGATGGGTAAGGCACCAGGGTTATTCACAACTGAACTCGTCTTCACTTCTAGGCAGGATAAAAAACTGGGCATTCTATTAGGGTGCAAGAAATAAAAAATAAATAAATAAAAAAAAACATTTACTATCACATAACTCACAACTAAAATGTTGAAACGCAATATGCCTTGCGGCAAAAATAAAACATTTGTCGATTGGGTACAAAACCAACAAAACATTGTCTACCTGTACAAATATCCATAAGACATTTTGTACATTTCTAGCCAACTTTGCTGAAAATTATATTTGGTCTCAAACATACTGAACACTACATTTACGGGCACCTGTACTCAGACCTGTCTTATTCTATTTGATACTATATTTACTTAAAAAGTAACATTAGTAATTCAGTCTATAAAACATACCCAAAATTAAATAATAATTTATAAAGAATCCTTGAGTAATAAAAACGGCACTACAATTAAACTGCTGTACCCTTAATAGTAACTAACGTAGCCTCTTTTCCAAAGGATTTTGGCAATAAAAATTGTGACCAATGTTTGCGGAGAATGTCTTGTTTAAAAGGAGTGCCCTTTTTAAAATATCATTTTAGTAAAACTCTTACCCAATATAGAATTGATGAACTATCTATAACATTATATTGTCAGAAACTGTACGTTACCGGCATTTGTAGCACACTAGCAAATGTCGCGGACATAGCGTCCTTCCCTTTCGCAGACTAACAAGCTAGAAAAGGATGCAAATGTTTTTCGTCAGTGACAAAAGCCAGTATGCTAGAGCGTCTGTTAGAGTGTAAATTGTGTATTTATGTTAGTGGGATAAAATGTAATCTAATTTGTTTAAATCAAATCGGGTTAACATATGTAATAATGTTAAAAACAAAGTATATTGTCTAAAGAGATGATGTGCGTTTATTTTTTCGCGTCAATTAAAATTCCCCCGAAGATTATGCAAGTAACATTTATATAGCTTGCACCTACTTCATATAACAAAGCATGATATTGCACCTGAGATATGTATACAATATTTTAAATGCTACCAAAAACGATACACAGCATTGTAGTAAAGTAAATGTATAAATGCAAATTTAACGTCTTAACATTTTTCGTGTTGTTTCATTTCAAACAACGTATTTAACGGTTTTGTACTAGCTATGATAAAATTTCCTATCCACTTACAAACTTAACATTATGTATATCATATACATAAAACGTGATATACATACAAGGCGATACTCATCTAATCAAATAACCCTTGTCTTAGTCATATAGAAGCACAAGCATGATATAACATTTTCAGTGGCAGTTGGCAAGACACCCTTCCATTTTAGCACATTCATATTGCCAATCTCTATTTACATTTTTTATATATATTATGTATAATTAATTCCATGATACTCCACTATTTACATCTTACCTAAATTTTGAGTATGAATAGGTTAGTTTTATATAATATTAATAAGTTATCTCTTCTCTTAATTTCATTCTTTTCTATTCATAAACCACATGGGAATGAATTAGAAGACATCTGCTTGTATCTCTAAAATCTCCACTTAAAAACTGCTCATTAGTGCAGAGATTGTCCTGCTATTTATTATTTCAAAAAACCATAAGTCGATTTTACGAATTAGATCATTCTAGAAGTCAAATTTGAAATATTATATCTACAACTGTCTAGCTTGAGAGCACACTGTTCATTTTTTTATTCAGCATACATAAGAGTAATTCCGCCCAATTATAAAGTCCAATTCGACAATTACGCTCATGGATCGACAACAATGTTCTCTTCAAACAGATAACTAAGTAAGGCAGCGCACATGGGTTAGCACTTAGCAGTTATGCTCGAGATACACTGGACACTAAGACACTGGTCAAATGTTGTGTATCCCAAGCATTCTGCATCAGATTGGACAGCTTTTGATGATATACGGCCGCCACTAGTTACCTAATTTACGGTAAAATCTGACCACACTCGTAGCGTTGATATCACACAAAAATGCAATGATACGGAGTTTTATAATTCGCCGTGAAATTGCAAGTTTCGATAGCAAAGTATAATAGATTGCGTCGCTTTCATAATCTACCGACCGTGCACCCACGATTTTTCTAGTTTTCGTAGTTTCTGGGTTTTAAACGGCGAATATTAAGCTGCGTGCGGATAGCGCGCACATCGGTACGCGTAGTATCATTGGTACGCCTCCATACTTGCAGCTACGCGTACACTCTTGAAGAACTCGTGCTGCGCGAGCCACCGTCCGTCGGTTTTTGGCCGTACGTCAAAGACGCGCTCGACCTGGTACGCAATATTTGAACGACAAGATGGATACACGCATATTCGCAGTTTCGATAATGAAACGACTAGCCGAGCTCGCGTAGCGCTATAGATCGATTCACCTCGTTAAGTCTTGCGGCGGTCCAAGCAGGAGTTGTACGCGTATCCAATGTACAGCAATTTGATTTCTGACCAATCATAGAACGTTTTCAGAGTAAGCGTCATTTTGATTTGACATTTTCTATGAAAAGGTTATATAGCCTCCTGAGGCCCACGAAAATATTGTTTCAATGAACTTTAAACTTTATTTCACTTATGAGTAGGGTTGCCATCTCTAAAATTTGGACAAGACGCGTGAAAACCCCGGATTTTAGAGTCCAAAACCCGGACATGTCAACAGGTTTTTTTAAACATAGTCACGGGAGTGGAGGGACAGTGAAGTGTGCGTGAGTCGCGGGCGGCGACTTTAAATTTTTAAACCCAGACTACAAATGAAGCCCCCCCCAGGACGCTCACCGGATGCCCTCTAAACTAGGACAAATCCGGGGAAACCCGGACGGATGGCAACCTTACTTATGAGTGAGTTCAATGTCACATTTGAATTAGTCCTTTATATAGGGCTTACTTTCTAATGTGATATTGAACTCAATCAAAAGTGACAAAGTTTTAAGTTCATTGAAACAAAATTTTCGTGGGCCTCAGGAGGTAGTGGGTCACGATTCAGTTGATCCGACTGGTATGAGGCAACATATCCAAACTACATGTAACTTAAACTCCGTACGTAGCTTTAAAGTTTAAACCGATGACTAGTGGCGGCCACTCGTACTCATTCAGACAGCATACAGTAAAATTACATAAAGTTTACCACTGACAGATGGTTTGCCTTCATTTCATATTCCACTTTAACGGCCTACAAATAAAGCCAATTTTAGAATACTGTTACCCACGTTTGCAGATTTTGTAATAGCTACTTTATTTGTATGGTGTTAAAGTTGGAAAGGAAATGAAGGCAAGCCATTTGTCAGTGGTAAACTAAAAGTAAACGGGTATGTATTACAATACCGAAGTACGAAAGACCGAATGTATTAAAACATTGAATGGGTCAAAAGACCCACACGATTTTTTTCTGAAACCGTTTTCGGTCTTTCGTACTTCGGTATTGTAATACATACCCAAGTAAACGTATTGTAACACTGGTTCCACTGTTTATCACTTGCACTACACCGATCACTGCGAGCGTCTCACGACGAAGTTCCACAGCGTCGCGGCGTAGGAGGCGAGCCGCTAGGCGGAGCCCCAGAACGGGGCCACCGCGATGCTCGGCGCCAGGAAGGAGAAGGCGATGCCGCTCATGATGCCGGTGATGAGTGTCGCGCCGCCGATCATGCCGGCCGTCGCTGCGTTCTCTGGAGCTACCGTTCTGGAATATAAACAGTTTTGATTGAAAAACGATGGGTAGAATTAAGGCCCCGCCGTGTTTTTCGCGCTAATCGATTTTGGGTGGGCGATGGCTCAAGATAGTTTGGTTGGACTGCGCGTGTTTTTGGGTATTTTCATCTTATTACTAAAACAAATACATATTTTAAAAATGTAGCAAATGTACGCCCTAGAAAACATCTTGTTTTATTAACATACAAAAAGTCATGACCTTCCGTGCAGTATTAGCGTCGTACTACGAGTTTATTTTATTTTTTAGAGACGACTTTGGATTTTTTTCTATCGAGCGAACTATAAGTAATCGTGTTTCGAAAAAAACTGGTCACTAGAGTGAATCCTCAAATATCTTACATACGAATTTCAGGACTATAGCATTGCTAGTAATGATACAGCACGAGTTTAAATGAATGCAATAAATGCGCCAAAAACACGGTACCCCCCTAAACCAGGCGCTCCATCTTGTTGGAGGCCTACCTACACTGCGTCTTCCGGTCCGTGGACGGCACTCGAGAACCTTTCGGCCCCATCAGCCGTCAATTCTACGAGCGATGTGCTGTGCCCTGCCCGCCCACTGCCACTTGATTACGAAACTAACTTACTAATAAACAAATCCCAAAACACCAAAGCCAAAGTTGTCAACGAACCTTATGCGCCAATTAGCCTACGACAGAATCCGTCATTGATGGAATAATTTGACTTACCCGCTGACATACATCATCCCTAGCGAGCTGCCATGCCCCGAGCTCCAGCCCAGCAGAACAGCCCCGACCCAATAAACAATGTCGTTGTCAACGAGCACGGGCAGCGTCCGGTCCAAGAACACGCCCTTGTCAGTGGGCCTGTAGTTGCAGAGGAAGAAGAACGGGATGAAGACCAGCCGGAGGGTTGTGAACAGCGAGAGCCAGCGACGGCTTGGCTGAAAACAAATATTCCAGGTTAGAAAGATTCCCAATCGGTAGCCTAAACCATAGTAAAAGGGGAGAAGTAAGTTCACGTCAAACAAAAGTACATCGCACGGCTTAAATGTGAGCGCGCCAGTTGCCGGTTTGCAATAATTTATGGATGATTAAATTGTCTTTAGTCAGGGCTGCGCTATCGCCGGTGCCGCACGTTGATCGTCTCGCGCTCTCTTTGCGATCACCGATACGTCCGGGTACTCGTTTTTGCGTATTTTTTTGTATTAGGTATATTTAGTCACAGTCACAATAGTAGTTGTAAATTAGTAATTTAGTAGTAAGATATAATACTCGTATTTTTCATTATTTAATTTAGTATAATAACAATAATATAGCAGCATAGAATCTTGTTTGTCTATCTAGACAGAGACTTAAGAAAATTATTTGCCGATAGGTACTCGTAATTAATCTAAAATAGACGTCGACAACCCTAAGGGTCCACGCCGGAGTAGGCAGTTGAGTCTCCTAAAGGGTCGCAGTGAACTTACTTCTCCCCTATTACTATGCCTAAACTGTCACCCACACGCCCCCATCTCTCATTCACTGTCTTTATTCGCCGCTTTCAGCGTGCCTTTTCACCAGATATGTGCTATGCAGCTATTCTGCGAGAATGTGAAACGCTACAAAACTATGTGTACATTTCCACTAATGCTTACAATAGCCATTCAAAAAGATCCAGAGCAGACATCCAGAAAAAACATAGCTTAGTTAGTTGAACCCGTTTCTACCGGTGCTATGCTATGTGGACCAATGAATATGATTGGTGGGTATTAAACGCATCTTAGCAATGTAGCATAGCTATTTACGGTTGCGTAATTTATGCCCCGAATTGTCTAGTGAAAATTATTTTATTTTATTAAGAAACAAACAGTCATATACAACATAAGAATAACTAAGTTGAATATAAATTAGACCTATAGTATAGTTAGAATTATCAAGCTATATTATCAATGTAAAAGCGAATATGTTTGTTGTTCACTATCAGAGACTTTGAACTCAGTTCTCATTTAATATGAAGCATGATTGTAGAAAAAAGAATGTGGCACTTTAGCTAGTGGTTTGATTTACGGTCTCCCAACCCTCTGCTCGAGGGTTCGTATGTGTGCGAAATAGCATTTGAAATTTACCATTATCTTTTTGGTAAATGAAAACATGGCGAGGAAACCTACATACATCTGCTTAATTGTCTGCCTTGTAAATTTTATCTACACAAACATTTTGAAGAAAGTACTAATCTACAAAACCTAAGATTATTTTTAGTTATGAATGTAGCTAAACTTAGGTGCACACAAATTTATTGATGAAATCTGCGTGTGTTTTAGTAGAGCGTTTCCTCTGCCCACTGTGGAAGATGTGGCGACACCTTGTGTTAGCGAGGCCACTGCGTTGGAAGTGGGCATGAAGGAATAAAGTCAACCAAGAATGTATTCGCGACGCCGGGATGGCTTTACTACAGCACAATTTAGTTAGAGCATGGCAATAATGCTCAGGCTGCAAGTTCAAAGTCCAAGTCCTGTCAAACTAAGGTATTCTTCCCCCCTCTACCCATCTATGGATGCGGAATTGGCGCCGATCAAAAAGCTTGCCGTAATGATTATTTTCGGCAACATCTTTCCTTCCTTTCTTTTAGCTAGTAACGCAATAAGAGCTAAGAAAAGTCGATTGGCTGAGCTCAGGTCTTATACTACGAAATTCGATTTTCGAACTTCGTGTCGTCCCGTTCCGTTCACGCTAATAGTATTAAACGGAAGAGTGAGAGGGTGACGACGCGGTGCGAACTTCTGCAACAAGATTTCGTAGTGGCCCGGGGCCAATCGTCGTCTGTCTCGCTCTTACTGCGTGGACAAGCATTTTCTGATCGCCTTGAGTCAGTTCCACGTTGATAGATATGAGGAGACCCTTGAGCACTCTTATCTCAATGTTTTTTATGTTAATAAAAGTTCCAGTTGATTTAATACTTACATAAGGGAATAAGCTAGCTGTGATGTTTCCGATCATAGCTGTCAGGTTGAAGGTCAGGAAACAGGTGATCCTCGTAAAGTTGTCACCGAGGAAGCCTTTGCTGACAGCACGGATATCTAAAAAAATAGTTATTAAATAAGGTAACAGGTTTCATTTTCGGTTAATGTTTCAATTATTTGAAATTTTACTACTCAAAGTAAGGGCCATTTGAGTTTTTTTGGCAAAAATGGATCGTTATGTATTTGTACGTCTAAAATAAATGACTTTTTATCCCGACATTATCATGGAGTCCATGTAAAAATCCCAAATTTTTAACTGCAAAGTCTAGAGGCATGAATTTCAATTCGTCTGTGAAATCTAGCTAGTGAAGCTAGTGAATACATACCGGAGTGCACAGCTGGGAATACCGCCAGTGACACAAAGAACACCAGCCAGATGTTGTATAATTGAACCCAGGACTGCCGCAAGATCGTCCCGTAGGGGGTCTTCTTGGACGTCTCCTCGCTCGTGCCTAAAGCAGCCAGAGCAGGGTTCACTCGCAGCGTCCGCTGTTGCAATGTGTCGTGGTAGCGGTAGAACCTCTGAAATAGACCAAATAAGTACGTAATGATCTCTTTGAATGCTTTGTTAAACAGACTTCAAATAAATAAAATAAAATAAATAAATATTAGGGGACAATCTTACACAAATCGACCTAGTCCCAAACTAAGCAAAGCTTGTACTATGGGTACTAGATGACGATAAACATACTTATATAGATAAATAAATACTTAAATACATAGAAAACATCCATAACTCCGGAACAAATATTCGTGCTCATCACACAAATAAATGCCCTTACCGGGATTCGAACCCAGAACCTCTTGCTTCGTAGGCAGGGTCACTACCAACTAGGCTAAAGCGGTCGTTAAAAAATTAAAATTAAATCATTGAAAAATAGTCAGTAGTAGTAGTCGTAGTGTTAAATCGGTCAACTTGGGTTAGGGTTGACAGTTCCACATATTTTGAAATTACTTAACCCTGGGTTAGCAGCTAGAGGTTGAGTTAACTCTGGTCCGCGCAAGTTCGCCTGTGTCTAAACGAAATGTAGCTAAACTTAGGTGCACACAAATTTATCAAAACATGCGTGTTTACTAACTAAGTAAAGCGTTGTTTTGCCCACTTTAAAAACAGCAACAAAAATGATACTAAAATGAAACTGCATTGCGAAGTGGGCACTCATACTACAACTAGGTACAATAACACAACTTACAATAAGAGGAATAGAAATGTCAAGTAAGTTAAAAGTATGAGGCGCATATTTATAATTATTTATATTTTTTATTTTATTTATTTTTTTGGGAAACATACAGCATATTATAATACAATTCAAATTAGATTCAACCTAAACCTAATCCTTACTAATATTATAAATGCGACATTAATTGTCGGTCTTTCAGTTGCCTCTTCATACTTAAAATGAGCCGATTTAGATGAAATTCAATAGGTGCAGAGATAATTTGAGACCATGGGAAGGACAAAGGACAGTTTTTATCCCGAAAAATTTACAGTCTCGACGGGAGACAGATAGTCGTAGGCAACAGCGAGTTGTTCATAAAATGGATTATTGCACAATTTAGGGTTCATTAGTGAGTACCACAGTCAATTTAGTAAAACCTATGAAATCACAAAAACGTGTAGGCATTAATAAGGACAAAGTAACATTTCGATCCCTCTTATTAACTCAGTGGGTAAAATTTCACAAAATATACTCACATTCAACGGCAAGGCGAAGTACGTGTCAAAACATATGAGTAACACGAACATTCCGTTTATAAAGTAGTATATAGCGGAAGTACGCTTGCTCCCGCCGGCAGTGTCTGATGCCCATCCTAGGAGTACCACTAGGGTGCCACACACGTTGGACCCTAGGACTACCGCCCCGGTGTATTTAGGGGGGAGGCGAGCCGCCACGCCGAACACCGAGTTTTGGAAGATTGCGTTGCAACCTGAAAATAAAGTAGGTAGGTATGCATAGTCATATGAACCTGTAGCTTATTCGTCAATTTTATACCAGTCCCAAGTGTCCAATGAAATTGAATAATGTCATCTCAATTGTTTAGTTCAGTGTTGATGACAGACAACATCCTGCCAATAAATTTATTCATACACGCGGATATCTTTTGTCAAAGCCAATTCATATCATTTTCTAAGCTATAGACCAACCATATGGGTGCTTTTCCAACAGAGCTGTGCTATGCAGCTATGCTGCGAGGTGAAAGCTACGCTACGAAACTATGTGACCGTTTCCCAGGGTTGATAAAAATCATGATTTTTTTCAAAAAAATCAAAAGAATCGGATTTATTTGATTTTAATCGGATTAATTGGATTTAAATCGGATTTTTTCGTTTTTTTTTTTTCATTTGGGTCTTTTTAAATTTTGAAGTTGGTTATTAATTAAATAAAAACACAATATTCATATATTTTTTTAATTACATCACAGAAAATCAAATCACTTTTTTAAAAACACACTTTCATTCTAATGAACAAGGAAAATAATTAGTTTAGTGTTTTCAAAAGAAAGACTAATTTGGCTGCCTTCTCGGTGCCTAATCTATTTCTTATTTTGCTGTGCACTAAATTGAATGCCGAAAATATTCTTTCGACCCCAGCGGAAGAAGCAACTGTACATAGCAGTTGCTTGATTATGTCCAATTCTTCTTTGGTTATACATTTTTTCATATTATGTATTGCTGTTTCCTGCTTCACCTCAGGAATGGAATCTTCTTCAATGAAAACTCAGGATAAGTGTGTGTCAGTTGTGTGTGTTTAAATGAAGGCAGGAGCCGGAACAATTGCTACCCACCAATCAGTAAGTAAATTTTCGGGGAATCCCCGAACGGTTATGTCGGGGGAAGTCCCTTGACACATTTTGGCTGATTTGGTCGCAGTAAAAAAGTATTGATTAAAATCATTGATTTTTATAAAAAAGTCACTTGATTTTAATCGCGATTTAAATCAAGTGATTTAAATCATATCAACCCTGCCGTTTCCACTAATGCTATGCTTTGCCGTTTGAGGAAGACCCAAAGCACGAATTTTTCCTTAATTAATATTTTTATTTTTGGCATTGAATTATTGAGAAACGAGAGCAAGTTCGACAGTTAAATTTATAATCTAAAAAAAAAACAAGTAATGATCAGATACATCTTTTCTGTCATTTCTGACAATTCATTACATTCTAGTCTCATATGTGGCAACTAGACCTCCCGAGCCCGACACTGTAAACGCGGTACTCCAAATATCTACAGAAATAAGATTATTCCTTAATTGTGAGTGTAGCTAAACTTAGGTGCACACAAATTTATTGATGAAATCTGCGTGTGTTTTAGTAGAGCGTTTCCTCTGCCCACTGTGAAAGATGTGGTAACACCTTGTGTTAGTGAGGCCACTGCGTTGGAAGTGGGCATAAAGAAAGGACAAATAACTTTTGCAAATAATTCCATGAGACTAAGAATAAGTGCATACAGCAAAGACATAAATGATTACTTCTCATTTGGTAGCCAACAAGGAATAGATAGTTCTGAAAGAGTGCTCATAAAAGGAGATAGATACTTTTTACACTTGTCAGTTTGTGTAATTGTAATTGGACGTTATGAGCTCTAAAATACAAGTATTGTTTTTTTTTCTCAGCCTAATTAGTGTTGATACTGCATTGACAAAAATAAAATATCCACCGCTAGCACTTCAGCGTGTTGAACAACAACAACAACTTAAAGTTTTTTAAGGTTTAAGGTTTTTTATTTCACAGATTTTTTGAATGCTTACCATTTAACAAGAAAACTGATATCATGGTGAGCCAGAAGAAACCGCCGGGCCACTGCGTACTGTCCAACATGGCGAGGATTATGGTGAAGACGAATATCAGCACTTCTATGCTGAGCGACCACACGATCCTCGTGGTCAGGTCACCACTGCAAGAAAACATGGGTAAAAGTTAGTTTGGGACCTTCAAAATGATACTAACTTGAACGGATAAGGTCGTTAACCTTTTAAACACCAAGCATACCTAATTAGCAAAGTCAATTTGAAACTTCACTAGCTTCGGAAATTTTACTATCCGTTACGGTTTTTTCCTGTTAAATTTTTATTAAATGTTTGTAAAAATTAAAATAACTTCTGATACAATCAATGACTTCAAATTCTGTTATTTCGAATCATACAATGGTACTGTGACAGTCTCAGTACATTAGTATCGATGATTGAAACACATAAACCCCCCCTGACCCACAATGTAACGAAACTAAAGTAAGGTCGCGGAGCACCAAGAATATCGTACAATGACCTTCACTTTTTGCCTGTCGCTCGCGCGCAAATTTCCCATCACATTCGTACAAATAGAAGTGAGCGAACGTGACGGTGAATATTTACGTGCGAGCGCGACATAGTGACAGGTCATTGTACGATATTTTTCGTGCTTCGCGACCGTGCTTTATTAGCACGCTCTCGCAGCTTGAATGGTTATTTAATGTTGAGTTGTAGCAAGACTTAGGTGCACACAAATTTATTAAATAAATCTGCGTGTGTTTTAGTAAGGCGATAATATACCCATTTTAAAAATGTGACTATGCCATTTTTTCGCATAGCCACTGCGTTGGGAATGGGTGATTTTTATTTTAACTTATTCTAGTCGTTATTCATACAAAGTTATGTTACTAATTAAACAACACAACATTTGAATAACACTTTGCAACTAGTTTTGTTTGCTTTGCTAATCTCTAAACAGATTTACTTTACATTCGAATTTAGTGACATACTCCCAGCGGTACTACGGACCGTACCATAATTCCTATGTGAAACAATTTTATGACAATTGTACTTAATTGTACGTCAAATAAAAAAAAAATTATGTTACTGTTTTCACTACAAAACCAGTCATAATTTACATGTTTTAATTATTGGACGAACAAATTGTACAATTTTTAATAGTGGCACACGCTGGTCTGTGCCGGCCTTTAAGTAGTAGAGTTAACTCACCCCATCTTAACAAACACGTTAAACCAGCTGAACAATAGGTTGGGCAGCTGCGACGCTAGTCCGACGTAAGCGAGATAGTTGCCAGCATACTCCGTTCCCTTCAGTTTGTAGTCCACGAAGTAGTCCTTGGCTGTTATGAACATGTTCCACGCCGTCAGTGTCCCCAGGCCGTGGATGACGAGGGTGATAAAGATTAGGTGCCATTTGTCCTTCGGTGGTGTCAGGTCCATGGCAATACCTGGAAGTTTACGGTTTTTATTAGTTAAATTGTCTTTTAGGGCAGGAACATTTTGGTACAACGACGCGACTTTACTTTCCCTCCATGGTGTCACTAATTTTGCTAAGAATATTTTCTGTCAAAATATATGATTCAAAAGCAAATGGAAAGCCAAATATTAGGGTAAATCGCCAATAACTGGCCACCGTTCATTAACTGGCCACCTCATACTAAAAATGAACTCTGTTGACCCATTATAGAATTCGTTTTAGTATGAGGTGTTAGTTACTGGCCACCTTTCAATAAATGGCCACGTTATACTAAATTGGATTCTGTTTGCAGGGGAACAGTGTTCATTTTCTGTATGATGGGGCCAGTTATTGAAAAGGGTGGCCAATTATTGGCGATTTACCCTATGTCTTTCTATCCATTATACGTCCCACTGCAGGCCTCTTCTCAGAATTAGAGGGATTGGGCCGTAGTTTCCATGCGAGCCTAGTGCCGATTGGAAACTTCACACACACCATTGAATTTCTTCTCAGGTGTGTGCAGGTCTCCTCACGATGTTTTCCCTCACCGTAAAGTTCATGGTAAATTTATAATGCAATGTCGCACATAAATTCCGAAAAACTAAAAGCTGCGAGCCAGGACTCGAACCCACGACCAGAGGCCATAGATCAAACCACTAGGCCACCAAGGCATTTTCATTAGGTTAGGAAATAAATGGTTCGATTGTACTTCTTTACGTCGCTTCGCAGTTTTAAGTCACGACAGTTTACGGCACCGATTAGGTACAGTCAAAGTCATAAATATATGTTTGTACAGTTGAACCATTTAATATCTGATCCATCGTAGAACGTTTTCACAGTAAGCGTCATGATGATTTTCCTTGTCAAGCAATGCGATGTCACTGAGACATTTTCTGTGAAAAGGTTCCACAGTGGGTGACACACAATTCAGACTGTATGCCACTAGCCATAAGGTTTGTGTTTACATATATTTGAAGCGCTGGCTGTATAGATATTTATGCCTTCGACCGTACGAGAATCTTGTTTTTACTTTAAAATGTGTCAAAATCATAAAAAAGACAATCTGTTTTAATTTTAGCTACCAACATAACAAAGCTATTATGCATGCCGGCCTACTTCGACGTAACCTAGTTCGCGATTCGCGCTTCTGAAGTAATTATGTCAAATTTTGTCACGATACTTAGGTGCACACAGGTTTACTGAGAAAACCTGCGTGTGTTTTAGTAAAGTGTTTATATGCCCACATTGTTAGTGTGTGGCTAAAACCATTGGTGTTAGAGCCACTGCGTTGGGTAGTGGGATAAATATTTTAGTACCATATTTCAAGTTGTATTCACGTCGACATATTTAAGATTTAGGGGCTGTTTCACCACCTTATTGTCAAACTACTGGTTACGTAACCAATGAATAAACTAAGTACTGCACAAATCTGTCGGCCAGTTTTTTTTCAGTTTCACCACTCCAGTCCTGTGCAAACTAAGTACCACTTAACTAATCGTCGGTTTAACAAAAAGTCGGAATAGCAACGTCCCATTTCACGACCACGGGTTCCTGTTCGCATATTTTCGTTCAAAGAGTCGCTCATTATTAAAGCAAAATAAATCGTAAAGTATGTAATTTTTAAACACATCTATTTTTTTGCATAAACAAATGTGTAACATTATAATTAATCCAAAAACGGTATTTATTTACGATACTTTGGTTAACAATAACAAAGAAAAATAAAATCACGTAAAACGAATCGAAAAGTGGCGCCAAACCCTTTGACAGATTAACTTTTTTTTTTAATGGCGATGTACAAGTTCAGGTAGAACAAACGATTGTGCCACTGAAAAAATCTGTAATTAAAAAATATTACGAATTTTTGGATTTATTTTTAAATACTAAAAGCGTACCTATATTTTTTATTCAAATCTTGATATTTAAATTCTTGTTTGCAATTTAGCATGACTTCTTTCTTTAAAAAATAAAAAATACTTTGATTTATTTTTCTGAAACCGGCTGAAGGGCTCTCCAACCATGGCCACAAAAAAATAAACTAACTAATTAAAAAGATATGTGACGGATAAAAATGCTAAATGCCACCTGATCTGATGGTCAAATTAAGAAATAGTTTGTCCGTCACTTAGCGCTAATCAAGACTGGTGAAACAGAAATTTTTATTCCATGTGACAAATAAGGTTATGATCAAGCTAATCCGAACTTTAAAAAAAGTGGTGAAACAGCCCCTTAGATTAACAAAAAGTTTGCGTTAAATATGTTTTAATTTCGACAACACAGCTCAGCTTACTTGTACTTAATGTACAGTCAGTCTCAGAAGTAGCTGAACACTTTAGTACTTTATCATAATAACCAGTTACTGTGATGTTTGAAATATGTTCTGTTAGTGAAGGTGACAAAGTACTAAAGTGTTCAGCGACTTCTGAGGCCAACCGTACCGCGCATAACTAATTTAATTTTTAATTTAATTCTTTATTATATTTTAAACAATAAGAGTTAGGACACTGTCTTACGGTGACGACTGATGTAAGATTTTCTCATGTGAATATTCGCATCGAGCATTTGTTCTGCTCCATTTGTTCTGAAGCAGCTGTTCTGCTCGCTGTACTGACGCGCCGAATATTCGACTTGTAACCTACTCACATCGAGCAAATGCTCACGTCAGTCCCCACCTTTAGACAAATTAACTTAATTTGAACTGTTGAATGTCCCCTTAAAGTATGTATGTATATAAAGTAAACCCCTTAATATACAAATATCAGGGAAAAACACTATGGACAGCCGTTGAGATACTTATACAAAGGAGAGTGAACGGAAATCAAAAATAACACTGTATGAGGTTAAGCGACGTTAAAAAATCTTGATCAAGTGCGGGTAGTTCGAGATACGGGTGCTGATTCTAATCGGGATCAAGTGCGGGTAGTTCGAAAGACTCGTGCGGCTAAACGAACTTCGACACCCTACACTTCAGTAAACTCGCGACCACGGTTGCTGCAATGTGGCCGAAACGTCGAGGTAAATAAATAAATATTTATTGCGTGATAAGTCCCGTTTAGTTTAGTAATTATGAGGTTAAGCGATACAGATATATTGGGTTATATTTCCATCGGGGAAAGTTGGATCTCGATCGGAATACGACGGCACGCGAAGTGTCAATCATTGTATTAAATGAGTGACATTTTCATATCCATTAACATGGAACTTTACTCTTTAGTGTCATAATTATGTCAAAATGAATATACGATGGGTTCTGATTCTGAAGCTAATTGAGAGAGCACGATAAATACGAACTTTTCCGATAAAATACGATGGAAAAACATTTTTGCACTACATAACACACACTTGTATTGGAGAAACTATTGTCCAATGGCAAACGAATATCTAACAAGTTGCCTAAGAGTATAGCGGAGTTGCCCGTATAGCGGAGTAAATTTAGATTTAAATTATATCAATGGCTTAAAGATAAAACATTTTATTCAAATAAAGAATAATTAAAAATAATAAATAAATAATACCTTGATTACATTGACCTAAAGAATTTAATAACATTAATTCATTAATAAAAATAATTTAAAATAGGATAATATTTGCCAGTGTATTTGGTTAGACGTATCACTGCACATTTAATAATTTATGATTATGTATGACAACCGATTGTTACCACGTCTAAAGCAAAATAAATTATTTTATTTCATTTCTGTAACACGGTCAGCATAAATAACGCGATCTACAAGTTCCTAACACTTTTAAGTTGCGACCAAACACCCGCTTAAAAAACGGTGACGTTACGGAATCGCAATGACGCACCGTAAACGTCACAACTTTACTATGGAGAGCATGCGGTAAATTCTGACGTTTACGGCACGTTACTGCGATTCCGTAAAGTTTCCGTATTTTAAGAGGGTTTATACCTGCTGAGCTGGCAACGTTGCATTTTTGTTAGTTTTTCTCGATTATTCCATAAAAATTGAATGAAAATTAAAAATGTTTTAAATACAAATTGTTCTAATATATAAGTTAATTTGTCTTCTGCAATAATAAACGAACAAATTATTACCTATGGGTTTTTAAAGAAAATAAAAGTCTTATCACGAATTATTATTGCAGTAGACACATTAACTTATATATTAGAACAATTTGTATTTAAAACATTTTTAATTTTCATTCAATTTTTATGGAATAATCGAGAAAAACTAACAAAAATGCAACGTTGCCAGCTCAGCAGGTATAAACCCTCTTAAGCAGCGGTATGGCCGAACCTTTAAACGGGACGGAAGCGCCCTAATTGTGACTTGGGTTGGAGTGGACGGCTGATTTACCTTTCAAGTTGAGCGTGTCATTGGGCAGGTTGGAACCCTCCCACGCAGGCGTCAGCTTCACGGGCTCGTTGCGGAGGAACGGAGCCTTCTCCTCCGTCTCCCAGCCTGTTGACAAAACAATCATGTACATCATCATGTACATCATCATCATCATCATCAGCCTATGTTCGTCCACTGCTACAAGCAGCAAGCCTTTCCCAAGGCACGCCACTGAGCACGACCCTCGGCCACTCTCATCCAGCTCTTGCCAGCCGCATTGCGAAGATCATCGCTCCACCGAGTCTGAGGACGTCCCACGCTACGCTTGCCGATCCGTGGTCTCCACTCAAGAACTCGTCTACCCCAACGGTTATCGGTTCTTCGGGTTATATGGCCTGCCCATTGCCACTTCAGCGTGCTAATCATGTACATACGGACCATAATACTGGGGCTCTAGTGAAAAAAGGGGTTAATTCTGCAGAAGTTGAACAGCTGATTTCGACTTAACCCTCTACACATAAAATAGAAAATAGCTGTTTAATTTCTGCAGACTTAACCCCTTTTTCACTTGATCCTCAGTTTATACAAACCTGGGCAAGCGAGAATTCAACAAACCCAAATACTCCCTCATAAAGGTTTTTTACTAAAGGGCATTTTCAATAAAAAGTGTACTTAAGTGTACTTTACTTTTTATTTAAATGAGAAATAATTGTCGTTTTCTTGTTTAAAATCACGAGTACCATTCATTTTAATAAAGAAAAAATGTGTCCTTATTCTTTTGTCAGTTTGTGACTTTTTTTTCATATAGTTTATCTGGTTCGTCACAAACTGACCCAAAAAAGATGTTTGGAAAATTAGGGTATTTTTTAAATCATCAAAATCAAATAGCTCTCTTGATTCTGTGTAAAGTAAGTAAAGAGTACACTTTTTATTGAAAATGTCCTAAAACAGTTTGCCACAGGTTTGGCAATAGTTACTTTCATTTGTAGAGGGTAATAAAATTCGAGATTTCTCACCATCACCATCGAAAACAATGACGATTTGGCTTTATTTGTTTGCAAACCAGGGCATGGTCTGGCTTTGAATCGACTTGGGTTTTAAGAAATTCAATAGTGTGTTAAGTTCCCCATCCGCACTGGGCCCGAATGGGAACTACGGCCCCAAGCCCTCTCATTCAGAGAGGAAGCCTGTGCCCTGCAGTGGGACGTATATAAGCTGAAATGATGACGATGATGTATTAAACATCAGATAGGACTATGCAAGACTGTAATCACAGTAATAGCTCGATTTACTATGCATTAAAAGCATTACTTTACAATTACATTGGTTATATCCATATTATAACTTTAACGTCATCGATTAGGCCGCAAGATATAGAAACTACTAGTTTTATTCCGCGGCGTCGCCTCCGTGGCAGGATAAAAAATTGGCTAACACTGTATCTAGCGCAAATTTCGTTAAATTCCTGGCAGCTCTATGATTCACAAAGAATATCTGCCAAATTTAAAGTCTCTGCTTCTAGTGATTTGTGAAAGGGCGTCTTATGAAGTTATGAGTTAGTAAGTCTGTCAGTCACTCAGTCAGTGAGTTAGTCAGTTTTAGGTAGTAACATACACATACGTAGATACCGTGCCCTTCTGCCTTGTGTGCCGATAAAACTTTATCACAATTATTTGACCCCAATATCACATAGTCAACATTTACCGCAATTAACGCTTTACAAAACGTAAACCACATATTGTCACATCTGTTTTAGGTGTTTAACTAACACACTGCGATATTTTTTCACCCATAACTTAAAATGTGGGTCATTGTTGTAGTGTATGCAATAATTGCTCCATTACACTGACGTTTAAGCGTGGCAGGTACGCTATAACGCCTATATAACTGATTTAGCAGTTGATCGGTAGAGGTACACTGGCGTAGAATTACTTTAGAACATTGGTTTCGAACTTGAGAGTATCCTTAGAATTTTTTTTTTCCATTAAATTAGTAAAAATTTATTTAAAATTAGAATACATAATTAATCAAAATGTCAGCAAAATTGGTTAGTAACAAAACAAAACTCTTAAAAACTAAGTTAGTACAGCACCAAACAAACAAAATAATTAGAATTGTAAAACTATGTTTCCAGAGAGTAACGAACAAGATGTCATCAAACATCGTGGGTACAACCTCGCGAAGTCTTCCTTCACGGTAAAGCTCAGGGCAAAAATTTATTATAAAAAAAAAATCAAAATCAAGGTGCGAGCCCACGATCCTCTGCTTGAGAAGTCATAGGTCAAACCCATGGACTTATACCTAACCTGGACTGGGTACTAACTTTTATTAGTCAATCAAAAGTGACCCATATTACCAAGCCATACAGTTTAATAATGCCAACTAGAGACAGCGGTCCGAGAGATAACAACAAACTAGAGAAACTAGAGAATTGTGTCCACTCGCACCAGTACTTGATCACCCTGATTAGAATTATTGGTTTGTTTTTTTTCGGCCTCACTTTTTTGTCGCAGTACTCAGTCTAGGTTAGGTATAAGTCCATGGTCAAACCACTAGGCAGGTAGCTAGGCTACTACGACTTAATCAGATCCTAACTAACGAATTTTCTTTTACTGTATGGGTGGAGTTTAATAATTTGGATATCTTACCACCGGTAGTAAAATTATGCACTTTTTCTGGTTAACTATCATTTAACGTGGTTCCAACTTTTTGGTCTCTACCAGTATGTACTAAAATAAGGGCTATATTCTATTGTGTACTGTTGTGAACAATCATCATTCAATAATCTTGACAATCAACTAAATGAAACCGAAAGAAGCCGCTGAAAAATTGCAATCGCCTGAAACCTCAGCAATGAGAGATCAATTCAACTTGATCACACATTACACGACCGCACGTGCGGTTTAACCTTGGCTGTACCGCAAATAGGTTTTTATTTAATATACCTACAGTATAAATAGCAATTAGCTAGCTCATGAATCGTTTTCAAAAAAATTGTACATACAGGGGTTAATGAAAACAAATACACGATCGCGTTCTTTGTGCAACGAAAGTTAGTCATACAAAACTACATGGGTAACTTTCTTTACACAAAGGAAGCAATTAATTTTTGTTTTAATTCAAGCCCTTACAGTGGTGGTCATACAATTAAGAACGATTTGAAGTTTCCGATTTTTTTTTATCTAAATCATGTCATATGTCTAGTTGTGTTCCTTCTTAGAAGTAACAAGTTATGTTATAAAATAGCCACATGGATAGAGCAAACGGGATTAAGAATAATAGTGTATAATTGCTAACATTTTTTTTTACAAATTTTATTTGTTCTCTATACTAATAAATTCAAATAGTAATGAAGCTGGACAAATAATTAAGAACGATTTATTAAACTGCTCGAGAGTTGTTTTATATGAAACTTAGATTAAATAAATCATATTAATGTGAAGTTGGTATAGAAAAAAAAAGCAATTTAATACATTTGAATTAAAATTAATAGTTAGTAGCATGTCCACGGCTTTTAATTACGGCTTTACACCGGCGAGGCATTGAATCTATCAATTTTTGACATTTCGCAAGAGAAATAGAGTTCCATTCTTCTAAGAAAACGTCGTACAGCTCTCTCAAATTGCCACACTGTCGATATGAAACCTTTTTCTTGACTTCGCACCAAAGATGCTCTATTGGGTTAAGATCTGGGCTGTTGGCTGGCCAATCTAAGACAGAAACTGATTGTGATGTGAAGAATTCCTTAACGGTGCGTGCAGTATGCTTTGGATCATTGTCGTGCTGGAATGTCCAAATAACCGGAAGCACGTCTTCGGCATATGGTAACATTGTTTCTTGCAGTATATTTTTGTATTGGAATTGATCCATGTTTCCTTCTATCAGCCTAACAGGTCCAACGCCATGTCCAGAAAAGCACCCCCAAATTTTCACATTTCCCCCGTCATGCTTTAATGTCACTTTTGTGTACTTTGGGTCGAATGCTTTATTCGGAGGGCGTCGTACATATCGTTTTCCATCAGAACATACCCTATTTATTTTTGTCTCGTCAGAAAAAAGAACGTTTTTCCACTGTCTGACTGTCCAGTTTTCATACCTTTTTGCAAATGCAAGTCGGGCTTGCCTATGACATCGTTTCAACATAGGCACCTTCCTTGCTATCCTTCCGTTCAACTTATTTTCTACCAAACGCCTTCGAATAGTGCGTGCAGAGATTGCTGAAGGGTTTTTTTCGCCAAAATATTCTTTTCTCAACTCATTAGACCCTTTAAAAGGATTTTGTTTTGCCAAACGAACGATATTTCGATCATCTCGACGAGATGACTTTCTCTGTCTAGGTCCACGTGGAACGTTTGAAGTAGTTTGATACGTGGAAAAATGCTTTACGGCATGGAAAACCATTGTTTTTGAACATTGCAGATAGTCGGCTATCTTTTTATACGACCAATTCTTCTCGCGAAGTTTTATTATTACTTCTCTTGTAGATTTATCACAACTTTTATTTTTCCCCATTGTTTTTATACGAAGTAATCACTTTTAAGACTAACAGCACGAAATGGCACCAAAATTATACGAATAATAATCTACAACCACAGAGCCACACAGTGTTCTCTATTTAAATTTGAAAAAATAATAAACTATTCAGCGTTCTTAATTACGTGACCAGCTAGTAAGTACTAATGCTAGGTTCAGATCGAATGTATTAAGTTTCTCTATTAATTTTTTAACCAACTATGTTGCATAAATGAATGTACCGGTAGTACGGAAAAGTTTCGCAATACCGAGAGAAAAAAAAAAATACGGGTAATTAGTTATACTTGTTACTTTGAAAAAATCATCTCAATAAATAATCGTTCTTAATTATATGGCCACAACTGTATATTATGTACACCTTGTTTGAAAACTACTCCTATAAATAAATGATCTTTATAATCCTATTATAATGTAAGTACTATATATGCATGAGTAGATGTACTATTTTTGTTGCGTTTTTAATTTTCTGATCCACTGTTGATGCACCACCTGCTGTAAACTAGTCTTTCCTTCTTTCTGGTAAAGGGTTGCCTGGAAGAGATCGCTCTTAAGCGATAAGGCCGCCTATTGCTTACCTTGTATCTTTCTCTCTGTGTACCTGTTTTCTGTATTGCTTACTATTCCTGGTGTACAATAAAGAGTCATTGTATTGTATTGTATTGTATCTTTGGACGATTGACACCAATTGATCTAGTCCCAAACTAAGCAAAGCTTGTACTATGGGTACTAGATAACGGATAAGCATACTCATATAGATAAATACATACTTAAATACGTATATTAAACATCCAAGTCCCGAGCACAGATATTCGCATTTTTCACACAAATACCTGCCTTAACCGGGAATCGAACCCGGGACCTCAAGCCTCATAGTCAGATTCTCTAACCACTGGGCTATCCGGTCGTCTAAATAACTACACTAATATCCCTTAAAAACGAGTAAAATAGTAAAAAAATAACTAGTTTTGATAAAAAAAAACCCCGACTGCGGAAAGTATTTTTTTCTACTCGTTGATTTTAATCTGTGTTATGTGTTTATAGACAAAATTGCAATCACATACTTTTTAATCTTGGATAGTCTATGGCACTTCGGACTCAACTATAATGATTATTATACAACGCTCTAGACGACTATAATAATTTCAAAATTAGAACTTAGTACTTCGATTGAGCGTCGTGAGCGCTTAGTGGAACGCACCCTATGTAAAGTTGGAAATATCTGGCAAATTTGCTTCCATTTGAACACACTAACTTTTTTCTTCTGTTACGTGATTGGTTAGTAATTGAAGTAATTGGCCAATCAGAAACAGACTTATAACGACGTCTCATTAGTTCTTTTTGTGCTACGAAAATTTAAAAGTTTTGTTTGTTATTTGACGCGAAATCGATGATGTTAAATAAATAATAACAGACTCGAAACGACTCGAACCGATTGGAACAGACTCTAATCGACTCGAACCGACTTGAACGACTTTAATCGACTCGAATCGACTCGAACCGATTCGAACCGACTCAAACCGACTCTAACCGACTAGAACCGTCTCGAATCGACTCGAATCGACTCGAACCGATTCGAACCGTCTCGAAACGACTTTAATCGACTCGAACCGATTCGAACCGATTCGAACCGACTGAACCGACTCGGACCGACTCGGACCGATTCGAACCAACTTTAATAGACTCGAACCTATTCGAACCGACTCAAACCAACTTTAATCGACTCGAATCAACTCGAACCAACTTTAATTGAATCGAATCGACCCGAACCGACTCGAACCGACTCGAAACGACTTGGACCGACTGTCTTATATGGGTTGTTTTATTTGTTTTAATTCATAAGTGGAAGGTACTATTTTCAAACTTAACCCAATGTACTTTACAAAAGGTTATGTATGTACCTCGATAGACGATGATGATGATGACTCGTAGAAAAAGTATTGTATACAATAGTTACATAATTAGCTCTTAAAATCTCGTACCTTACTTAGGCCACTCGGCAAGCCTCGTGGCCTAAACACGGCACTCGACTTTAAGAGCCTTCATTATGCAACGATTGTATAAAATACTATCTTATTTACTCCCATAAGTGGCCCCCAAGTTTAAAATTCATTTATTTAGGTTACACATTCGCCTTTGGGTCCCTAACTTGCATATGAGTACCAAATTTCAACTCAAATTCAACAGGAAGTTTTCAAAACGTACATAGGTATTTGGAGTATCTGAAATCATTGTTTCCTGTGTAATTAACGTTCCTATGGGAATTCCGGTAAAATATATACCCTATGTTACTCTCGCAACTGAGACGAATCTAATGACCTCACATTTTAAAAACGATCGAACCGGTTAGGCTGCACGGCGCACCAAAGAATGATACATACAACATACATACGCTCGCTCGGCAGTCAGGTAACTAGAATAAAATCCAACGAGTTCAGAAGACTATACATACGCGAACACACTTATAACAGCTTTAAATCTTTTTACAATCAATAAACACGTAAAAAAAGTATAAGATCTACTTTGTGGTATAAGTAACACCAGTAACACCACGATCTTCTCAAAAATGTGACTTACACGTATTTTCACCAAACGTTCCATAGCTCACTTCACTCATTTTTAGCACCAATTAGCACGACTATGCAAAACGTGCGACCTGCCCGTGATCCACGAAGCAATGGAGCTAGTGATTTGACGATATCGGTTGGTTACCAGTTTTCAATGTTTTTTAACATAGATAGCAGCTTAGAGTATTAAGTCGGAGGCGTTTTATAGATAGCCTAGGCGCTAGTGGTCAGTGACCCTCACTATGAAAAGGTCCCGGTTTGAATCCTGGTAGAGGCTGTCATTTATGATGACATTGTATAAATATTGTTAAACTAGCTGTTTATCGCTATCCCGCGGGAATTATGCAATTTGCCGGGATAAAAAGTATCCTACGTGTAATCCAGGTTATAAACTATCTGAGTGCCAAATTTTATCAGAATCTGTCAAACCGTTTTACCGTAATAATAGTAATAAAGTAACAAACATCCATCCGTACCGTAACCGTACTGAATCATGTTTATAATATTAGTGGGAAGTGGGATAATGGGATAATGGTTTTAAGTCGTGCAACTAACATTGAACCTCAGGGTGGTAAAGGATTTTTTGGGTTGACTTTGGTCTGTATTTACCTATTTATCCATTGCTAGTACCCATTGTACAAGGTTTATTTAATTTGGGACTATGTCAATTGGTGTAAATTTTTATGTGCACTAATTTCTACATTCTGCTCATTCGAGGATGGGGTTACTGTACAATCTGTAATTGTCGACCTTGACTGAACGACAGTAATAAAGGACCTGATAATTCGTGTGCTTATGTAATTTGCCGCAGTAACCGAACCCAGTTTCGACAGGGGTATCCCCATCGTACGGCGATGTATTTTGTCAATCACTTCGCTCTGCTATGCATGTAAACAGTGAAACTTCCTCAATGGATAGGGGTATGACCAATGGTCGTTTACTTTTAGGGAGTAAGACCGTCGTCGACCTGTCCGGTTGGTTTAATGCTCTAAGCATGGCACGCTATATTTGGAATTCGGTTGTATGTTATACAAAACCGGTTTGCGTTCATCTCAGCCCGAGGTTGGGTTTGGGGACCGAGATCAATGATGAAACCATCAACTATTATATTTAAAGTATATGTTAAAATATGAATGAGTTGCAGTGAACACGTTGAGAAATTTCGCCGGCGACATTAAGCTCGAGTTAGAGTAATGGTTTAACACGCGTCCCGAAAGAAGACCTGGGTTCTTTTTGCTCTAGTTACAGTTTTATTAAAATAAAAGTAATAATATCATAATATTGCTAACACAATTGGTTGGTGGCGTGACACAGCAGGTCACCGAAAAAGACTACACACCGTGTGTTGCTACATAGTGGGTGCAGAAATAATGTTTTCTGTAGAGACCAGATTTGAGCTACGAGACACTTTCAACGTAATAGTTAATTAATTATTAAGAAAAACCATCATACGGATACGGCCCTCCTGGTGGACTACAGAATATTATTATCAAGAGAAACTGCAGGTGCTTACAAACATATTTGCTAAAACTAACGTTTTTAACACAGCTCTCATCAACAAAAACCTACGACAGAAGTATGGGTAAAGACCCATACTTCTGCAAGAAAGCTTTGCATTAAACGCCCCCTTTTTAAACAATGATAAAGCAGCATATCTTCACTGAGGCAGGTAATAAAGGCGTTAGGCGGTATCAAGCGTCGACCAACAATCCCTTATTGTAACTTTGTCTCAAGAACCCTAGTTTACTATGTGGCCTAGTAAATAGGCAGGTATACTGGGGGATTCCAACAGTAGGGGACTTCTGAATCTAAAGATAGCTCCTAGATAGGAAGTTTATTAAATTAACGTAGAACCTTTATGTTTACCTTATAGATCTTTTCTCAGTATAGTAGTGCACCATTTTTTGTGACAGTTCCTACATCAGAATAAAAACAATAAGGCTGATTGTCACATTAACTTGTATGTGAAAATAGCCTTTAATGTTTTAAGCCTTAAAAATTACATTGAACCTTAGGGTGGTAAAAGAATTTCTTGGTCGACTACATTTGGTTTTAAGAACCTTCTCCTGACAATAACAAACGCAACAAAAAAAGAACTATCCAATTTAGTGCAGTCGATCGGAAGTTATGCGCTTAGCAACACATTCAGCGATTTATTTTTATATATACAATAAAGAGTAATTGTATTGTATTGTAAACAAATAACCAGTGGCCTAACTTATTCCCTTTCCGTGTCAAAGGCTCTGTACGGTCATGTGCAAAAATATGTATCAATTTAATTCTCTCATAATTATGTATGTACCGACCGATACCTCTGACCATGCCGAGTTTTGTCAAGATTGGATGAGGCATTCAACGTATTAGACGTTTCAGAACGACTATTTTTCACTATTCGAAAACCCGTTTCAACTTTATTTACTACTTTGCGAATTAAATGGTTAATTTTTAAGTTTTAAAAACCTTCTTAATTCGGTCGGATTACCATTAGGCAGCTAACTTCACACCGGTTCAAGAGCAATAAACCGAGGGACTTACGAGCGATAAAAAATAAATATAAAAGTATTAATAGAAGGCGAATGTGGCAGATGTCGCTACATGTGTAACGTTTTATAGTTCTTATATTATTGTTAATTATAACAATATCCCTGTACGACGTACACACAGAGGTGATTAAGGCTATTCCTGTATTTAACCGCTCCATATTAAGTAGTAATAGCAAGGGATCATAATGAGGAATCAAACCGGAATAATTCTAAGACTAACAGAGGAAGGTGTCATTGATGACAAGATGATGACGGTCCATTTTACTACATTATGAGGATATTTTAATATAAAAGATGTTGAAGAAGGAGTTAGTATTAGCTTCTAAATAGAAGGTGTACAATGAACAAAAACAAATTTAGGAAAAAGTTAGCAAACAATGAGACAGGTTAAGAGTTAAGATACAGAACCGAAATAGAGTTGGACTGGTGAATAGTCAAGCTTTTTTTTTATACAATATAGGCTTATGTTTGACCACAAGCATGCCTGATGGAAAGCGAACATTGGCATGAATGTTCACACCACTCGAAAGTATATTTCTAACTAGGATTAGATACTTGTCGATTACCAAAATCAGCTTCTAACTTGCACTTGCAGTTGAACTAACACGAAGCGCTTACCTGTATAATATGGTTATATTATATTCATCTGACAAGACAAGTATCAGTGACAAGTACTAAGCATAAGCTACTAAGCCCGTGCAAACCTAGCAAACGCGCCTCTTGTTTGGCTTATATCGAAGTATACTATACTTAAACAAACGGCTTGGAACTTCCAATCGACCGGCAAGTTTTGTCGCATAAAGTATCTTCGGCACCATTTATTACAAAAGGGCGGAAATAATTCTCAGGAACATACAATACAAGCGAACCCAAAACAATAAAGTAATCGTGGATATACATTTACAACATGTAAAGCAGAGTAAACTGAAACTTACTTCAAACGCTGGTCTTTTTACACGCTTTATTTTCTGGGGTTTTTCTGTGCGTCCATGTTTCAGTTTGTATTTAGTATGAAATACTTACTTCAAGTTCCATAGCCTGCTTAAATCCTCCAACAACTGTATTTAGTTATATTTCACTTCACCGATTCATTTGAATTGAAACGGTTTTTAATTTATATTTTTTATACTTCAACTTCATTGACATTGTCATTCAGTATCTCATAAATAAACTTATCTGTCTGGTCAAATGTCATCGATCTTTATAAATATAGCGCTTTATGTAGTGAAAACTTTTTTGTTTCTAACCTACATTAATATTTTTAATGAAGGAACTAAAACAGCACGGTTGCAAGACATGCAATTGCATGTTCGAAATTCTCACTTCATTCTTTTCGGCACTTTCACTCCCTCACTCGAATTACTCGTGTCTAAATTTATTACGTTCCTGCCTCATGCCAATACAAAACTGTCACGTAAATGGGTAATATGCACGCAGGGAAACGTTCCCCATGACCAATTTGGTCATCGCCACTCTTTGTCTTAAGGTAGATTCATAATCTACAGACACCGAGCCTGTCGGACAAGTGCCGTGGCAGACAAAACAATATTCTTCTATACGCTTTCTATTAACGAATTTATATCTATCTTAAGACAACGGCGCAGACACGGGCCGTGTGCCCGGCCAGTACGCGCAAAGAATATTTTGGCGGTGTCTTAGGCTGCGTTTCAACCAGAGATGTGAGAGGATGCGTTGCGAGGGATGTGTTTGTCATGAACCAATAGAAACACTTCATTCACTTAGGACCTTTTAAATGAAGTGTTTCTTTTGGTTCATGACAAACACATCCCTCGCAACGATCCTCGCACAGCTCCGGTGGATACGCAGCCTAATACGGCACGAGTCTTATCTCAGATTAAGAGCATCCTCATTCATCATCCATCATCATCTTCAGCCAGTATCACTCCACTGCAAGACGTGGGTACTCAGGTTACGCCACTGAGCTTGATCTTCAGTTCTCCGATCCTTACCCGCAACCTTACCAACATTAACCCCAGCTTCGCATGAATGTTTACTACGGATTGCACTGCGAGGATAACATGAAACTAAACAGACTTTGCACTCTGATCAAGTTACCGAGGCTTCATAGTACGAATTACTGTGAAAAACATGTAGTCCGCCTAGGTTCAAGTCACTGACTGACTACATATAAAATCCGATGTTAATGAATGTCTAAACACAACATAAAAGATAGACCAGTAGCTCAACAGTGCTACCATGACCAACAGACGCTGTAAAGCATTTTTGGCCCTAGAACAGTGGCATAAGGAATACTTTTGAACATCTCGCCAATTTGATACAATTTGCTTAGACAAACGGAGTTAATGGGCATAACTGAGTTAGTTAATTGAACGATGTTGTTAGAGCTATATGATTTGATTTCTACGACAATTTGATTTTATATTGCGACATCATAACTGCAGTTCATCAACTCGGACCGCAAGTTATTAGTCAGCTTTACTTTGTATGTCGCAACAATACAAATTCAGTTTTAGAAAAATAAATTTTTGTATGAATTCGATTTTTAACACAAGCAAGTTTTGTTGACCTTACTTGTAATTTCATCCAAACTTAATATCTGTACGTAATTTCAAATCAGATCACTAGAAGTACCTAAGTAGGTGTAATTCGAGTTGTAACGCCACTCGTTAAAATACATAAAAAAAAATTTGCGAAGTTAAATAAGAGCTTCGAAAGAAAGAAAGATATATTTTATTTGCACCCGCACATTAACAAACAATAATTCAACTTACTTCGTTTTACTAATCAAAATCAAAGGTGTGTTCTGTAAATAGGCGGTAAAGAGCTGTTTTAGAAAGACCTTCAGTGCCAAGAAGAATGCACCGCAAGAAACTCTACAGAAAGACATTTTTTCAATACAAAATCATATTTCAATTAGACTAGCATTTTGGAATACAATAGTTGTGTAAGGTTTACTAATGAGTCTCCCAGCTGGCCAAATAGGGCGTGGCTTTCCAAAATATATTCATACTACTGTACTGCTAACGTACGAAAACATATTATTTTATATGTCGAAGTCATCAATTGGAAACCACTTCGAATGGTCGTACTGTGAGTAACGATAGCGACTGGTGACCTTTAAGACCGGCACAGACCAGATGCGTGTGCGTCTCACGCACGCACCAGTTGTAATGAATGAAACTGTAAGAAATATGCCACACTATGTGCACGCATCTAGAGCCCCATCTTTCTTATAGTTTAATTTGTTACAAGTGGTGCATGTGCGTGACGTAACACGCATTTGTTCTGCGCCGGCATTTAAACTGAGAAAACTAATGGAATGTGGGAAGTAGGTAACTATTTAAAGAGTAAACATTGCAGGTGAATGAAGACAGATTCAGAGAAATTTTATGCAAATCAAAGAATACTTCAATAAGAGCAGGAGAAATATATTTCAGGTCAATTTAATTCTGCCGCTTATTTCTGGTGTACAAGCTATATTTAGATCATGGTGTAGTAACGTATTCTATACACAACTCTGGATAAAGCGCAGCCAAATAGTTATTAAACTAACAGTGCAAGTGAAAATGAAATCTCGAAGAAATATCAAACGGAACTTCTGAATATGACCAGAATATGCACAATTCCACATTATTTCAAGATTTCTCGATATACCAGAGACCTAACATGAAATGCGAAGCCGTATAAATTCTAGTTATCAGTTGACTCTCTTCCTCTAATCTGTCAAAGGTTACGAGCGAAAGGAACAGTAGATTAAGGCTCGAATTATGATTGGAATAAGCACATGTGTGGGCGTAATGTTCCATTGTTTTAACTTAGGACTTTGTTGAATAACGTCGTGCATAACATAAGCTTTGTTAGACAGTGTCGTCTTTTGTTTGGTTATCTAAATGGGAATGCAAACGACGGAGTCATGCGGTAGTGACGTGGCCTGTTTTTAGTTTCTTTATCAGTTTTAAATGTTTAATACATTTAAGTTCTTCCTTAGCTGAATTTCAGACTTAAAAAAATACACCATGAGCACGGCAAATACGGCATTCATACAGATTTCTGAGTCCCTCAGAACTTAAAAAAACGTTAATGAACCTGGGGTCACATCGGTAACTTAACAAAAAATATTAATAATTTCGAACTTCAACGTAACAATGTCTTAGAACGAGCTGGCAACGCATTCTAAATTGTTGACGTTATCTGTTATAAGGATTTTTTAAGATTGAAGAGTGGCAACGTTGCCTATCAGGTAAGCTGCACTGCAGAATATTTCAAAATTATATTTTACTACAAAATAAATATCTCCCAAAGTAAGCCAAATCGAATCGACCAGACTTTATATTACTATAATGTAGCTTGAAATAGCCTGAGGAATCTGTTTTAATTCTGTGGAGTTTCTCACTGACCACAGCGTATACCTATCCCTGATTAATAGCACGGGTAAGTGCAGTTTCCCAGAGAAGCAGACTGGAGAGAAGTAAAAGATAATCCCACTAATATTATAAATTATAAACGTGATAGTTTATATACTTTAAGACAAGGACATTAGTGTCCTTTACGCCATTTGAGATTTCCGGTATCGACTTATAGATGGATGGATGGATGTGTGGATTTTTGTTACTCTTTCACGAAAACGGTTTAACGGATTCTGATGACACATGACATGACACACAGTTTATAACCTGGATTAACATATATGTAGAATTCTTTTTATGCCGGAAAAATGCATAATTCCCGCAGGGTAGCGATAAACGACTTCTTCGCAGGAGTCGCGGGCAACAGCTAGTCTAAAAATAAGTCGCGTATTCTTAATATACGTTTTAAACTGCAATTAAAGAGTAATACATAGTAGCAATGCTAACTTTGGTAGCAGTAGGTAGTTATACAGAGGTTTAGCATATTTAGCATAGATAAGCGAAACTCGTAGATACAACAACGCTATCTGTATATCGATGGCCTTATCGAGATGTAGATAACACGATCGAGCTGTAATGCCCAAATTATACTACCTAATTCGTTTGTTGGCAAGTGCAAATTCATTGACGGTTGGAATTAATTTAAGTAGGACTTTGCATGAAGCTTCGATAATTTTTTGATCAATTGCTGGTCCTTAGAACTGGATAATTGTAATACTTCGAGCCGGATAAATTTTGGTCCTTCGACCCGGATAACGCTGGATGAACGGAAGTTGAAAGACAGTTTTAAAGATACTCATCCCAGCCCATCTTCTATTCGTCAACTTCGTGCTTTTTGCTTACTAAAATAGGATTCTTCATTTAGATTCCCGGATAGGAATGCATCCGCTTGGCTTATATTATATCTTATTCCTCAGTCTTAGCGATTAAAATTGAAAGTACGTATTAAAAAGTTTGTATTTCAATCTAAACCTATGTAAACAGTAACGTTCTAGCTAGAGATTTCAAATTTGGCCGACGCATTAATTTGAGGGTCATATAGTACAGGTCCTAATCCGGAAGATTGTCAATATTCCCAAGGGATACGCAGCCAGCCTTTTTTTTGGTATAAACTAGTTTCTTTGTAAATTCTTTTAAATTAAACACAAAAACATAAGCAACAGAAGATCCTTAAATTTTCGAGATTAAAATATTTGGTAAATAGTTTATTTGGCGCAGTTTCATATTACAATTGAAAAAAGTCATTTTGAAGTGCGTGCGTGGGATACCCTCTAGATCCCGAACGCGCAGGGCAGCTGCACCAACCGCCCTTAACCTTTCCAACGCATAGCCAAACGTAAAGCTACTTTGAACCCAATGTCCTTGCGTGAAGATCACATTTACATTGAACTTTGGGACGCATAAATCCGTCGTTGACGTTGAAAAAATTTGAGGCGGCTCTGCTTCTGACAGCCACATATCTATATGACGCTTACCTCTGCCTCCTTGCGGCATGACTACTGCGTTCCTCTGATCCGGTCGCAGAAGGCTCTCGGCCTCCGCGCCTCCTTGGTATGACATCTCCATTATTGCCTAAGCTAGCTCCTATATCATAACACGAACAAGTGCATCTGTGCGCCAACGATCTTATTGAACGAAGTTATCTGAAACAAAACGGTTTGGTTAATACAAGGGTACTGTGACGCCCCGCAATCATCGGACTCCTTCGACCTTCATCAGCAGACGCGGCCCTAGGCGTAGGCGACGTAGGCCACAGCCTACGGCCTTGCGGTCTGAGGGGCCTCGCGCCTCGAAAGTTTCTCGTTATTTTGCTCATTTAAACATCCGTAATTTATTGTGTGGTGCGCGTGTGTAGGGCCTCGTAAATATAACTTACCCACACCAAATAGACATTCAAATAAAGTATATCAGTCGTTGCCAACTCTTTCATTCACTAGTTCAGTTCAGTATCATTATATCTAGCGTCTTCACTCGCTCGCACACTCACATATGCCGACAGTAAAAAAACCTCCATTCTAGTCTCGTTTGTCTCAAATAATACCAATACTTAATACAGATTAAAATAAAAATACAAAGAGATATACGAAAAAAAAAAAGAGATACGGCATATGAGAGGTGTTCAAAACAATCGTAATGCCGATTGCGTTAGACAATAAAAGCACAGGTCATTAGTCCACCTTGTGGAGGGCCAATACACACGGCGTCTTTCGAGACTTAGGCGGCATTCAAGAAGACATTAGTCCCAACGACCACTCTTCGGCAATGTGGCCTGCCTACTGCCAAATATTGTGAGTTTCTACTTGGGATGAGACCTACCTATACTTCATTATCCTTCATGCATTGAAAAGCACAACAACATCATATCGCGGCTCGTGAACTGTAATCTCTTTACAATTTGTATTAGAGTAACAGTATTTTGCGGCTCCCAGACTATTGTGCTGCACTATTTGCTAGGTAAGAAATAGTTGACCAGACGCAATATGTTGTGCTATGTAATATGTATGTAATATGTTGTGTTGTGCAATGTGTTGTGTATTGTTGTGCTTTTCAATGCTAAATTAAATGAAGTATTAATCAATTAATTGCAATTAAGTCAAAAACTGTCTTCGATATTAGACTAGGTCTCCGAAGGGGGTTGGGGGCCCTTTATAGATACGGGGCCCTAGGCTGCAGCACAAAAAGCTTATGTAGATCCGCCCCTGGCCAAATATCTTCGCCAAATGAAGGACACGGTTGTGTTATACCTCAAAAGCAGAGTATCTACAGTGTATTTTCATCTTCCGTCTGACGTTTAGCCTTGTATGTACCTCGGTTGACGAAGATGTTGAACGGCGTGTCGAAAGTGTCAAAACACCTAATATGTTCTTTGTGTGTGTCATGTCATGTCTTAGAACAAATTTATTTAGAAAATGTCGGTTAATAAAGCAAGGAAGTGATCAACAGGTAAGTAGATGTCTTTAGATGTAGAATGACAATATTTTCAAATGTTTAAGTTGTTAAAGCTAAGTTTCAGTTTAACAATCCATTGTTTAGGAGTATTTACCATAAAATCATTTGATTAACTTCCTTTTGTCGTAACATCTATATGGCAACTCGTCAAACTTTAATATTGTACAATTAAAACATTGCCATCTCATCTTATTTAGGTATACTCTATTCCTACTAATTTTATGCAAAGTTTCAGTGTTTTTGGTACTCTTTCACGACAAAACGGTTTGATGGATTTAGATGAAATTTAAAACATGGGTCGTATACATTTTTTTGTTCGCGTCTCTTCTGTGGACATGTCAAAATTTAAGGGCATTGGCCCTTAAATATATCGAAATTACCATAGGTGTCCCTACAACGTTTGAAGAGTTCCCTCGATTTCCTTAGGATCCAATCATCAGATCCTGATTTGGTGCTTATGGGACCTAATTGACAACATTTCATATTTCTAAGACTATAATTTGATTCGTTCTCTGTATACTGTTTGGAAAGAGAAAGACGCTGATAGTTTTAAATTTTCACTAGGATTATTAATTTATTTATTACAATTTTTTAAAGATGTGCTTATTCTAAAAGAGCGTAACGATAGAATAGATCCATTACTTTTGTCTAGTCTCTATTAAAAAAAAGTGATGACGTAAATTTGACGTTAAGGTTGTTATCAAATTTAAAATTATGACAGCTCTTTTTTCTAGTGAAAAGGGTAAAGGAAACATATCTATTCTGTGGATGTTTTTTAAATTTGTTGTATTTTTTTAAATAAATTATAATAAATAATTTTCCGTGTTCAGGAGGCGGAACTCTTTCGATTCCTGTAGTAATTTTCAGGTGTTAAAAAAATTAAATATTGTCAATTGAAAGCATTCCTAGACGAACGCAAAAAAAATTTTCAAATCGGTTCATAAATCACGGAGTTCTGAGGTAACAAAAACAAACATTAATAAAAAAAATAAACATACAACTGAATTGATAACCTCCTCCTTTTTTTGAAGTCGGTTAAAAATAAAAGTCTATCACGAATAATTATTGCAGTAGACACATTAACTTATATATTTGAACAATTCTTATAGACCACATTTTTAATTTTCGTTCAATTTTTAACGTGTTTTTGGACGTGAGTGATCCGTTTATTTTCTCTAAATTCTTTCGACAGTAACAAACGCAACAAAAAAGAATTATATCCAATTTGATGCAGTCTTTCGGAAGTTATGCGCGTACATACATACATTTCGGTGATTCATCTAGAGAAGATAGAAGATGCGAACTTGTGTGTCTGTTACCTCTTCACACATAAACCGCTGAACCAATTAGTTTTTATTCCGGTAAATTACATGGTACCCGCGTCACAGCGGTAAACGAAATCTTAGCAGACGTATTTATATAGTATTGCAATTGTAATTGTAATGTCAGAGAGTTCTGAACTACGAATAAAATTGGCAAGTTGGTGAAAATCAAGTAAAAAGATTCCGTCATAAAAAGCGTACCTAATAGAGCGTGCTAAAAATCGCGACTTACAATTTTATGTTTTGTATATTTTTTAAATTACAATTACATAAGATTCGTAACGGTGAAAAGATATTAACGCGTGTCGAATTTTAAGACGATAAGTTAGGTACTTTTAATTAGTTTTATCGTTTAGTAAGAACATTATGTAGTTATTACAAGTTTTATGTAGGCTAAAATATGTTTGAATCAGCTAATTATTACATTACATATCATATCATATACCTACTTATTTAACCTTTTCAACGCCAACGACACATATAGGTGTCACAAAGTACAGTGTCAAAGTGATCTTGACACAATGACATAAGATTCAAAGCAGGTTTACGTTTTGTCGAGGCGTGGCGTTGAAAGGGTTAATTCAGTTTACAGCAATGCCACTCAAAAGTGGATAGGTGCAGTCGACTAAGTGCTTTACCATTTTTTATGACAGTTCCAAACAGTCACAGGATTTGATTGCCTTTGATATTTTAAGTTACAAATTAAACCTTATGATGGTAAAGGAACTTCTTGATCAACTATACATAGACGCCCAGGGTTAGGCGAAGACCTACCTATGAGGGAACTATACTTCGTTTTTTTAGCATTATAAATACGGTAAACAATCTTGAAGTCTTTTTTTTTAGTGAAAAGCGCTCTAAAAAAATAGTAACTATTACTTATGAAACCAAAAGAGTGTAAATGACAATATTTCCTTTCAAATTTTATTGTTACATATTAGCTGTGACTTATTTTTCAAAAGTGTATTTCTAATTTCAATAAAAAGCCACGTCAAGATCGCTTACCTTCTTTCTAATGCTAAAAAAAACGAAGTATACATAAGCAAAAAAAACACATTTGAAGTGGATTTGAAATCACTATTGAGTAAGCATGTCCGAAAAAAATGGCATAGTGACAACAAGACAAAAAAGTTTGAGCTTCTGACAGTTGCAAAACAAAACGAAATAATCTTCATACCCACCTAACATGTCAAGGTTAAAACCGATAACGTTTTCGTTTCTATGTATTTAAGTATTTATTTATCTATATAAGTATGTTTATCGTCGTCTAGTACCCATAGTACAAGCTTTGCTTAGTTTGGGACTAGGTCGATTTGTGTAAGATTGTCCCCTAATATTTATTATTATTATAAATAAGTATGTAGCATATATAAAAAAATAGATATATCAACAATGTTTCCTCATGGTCTTAGTCAGCATGTACCTAATAGAAAAAGTCATCAGCAAAATTTAATGTTTTAGCAACCAGTTCTAATTACAGTGTAAGCATTGTCAACTGAGTCATTAAAACCAATACCTAAAACAGCATTTGTTTTAACTAACAAAGAAATATGTTTACAGCCAGGGCACGAAAATCTAGTCAGTTATTAAATTTATTCCTTTATCAAGTCAGACTCTTAGTACCTTTTGAAAAATGTGAAATGTTAATGCAATATTCTGTTTTGTTTGAAATACAATGTTGACAGGACAAAATTGCCTTGGTGCAAGCAAATGTCACCTTTAAGGTGACAAACCTTTTCTTACCCCAACTGTACCTATGTGCAACTCTGCTTTTTTAGCAATAGAAATAAGATAAACTTTTTTTTCTGGCTTTTGTTGAGGCTTTGAAAACTTCAGGTGATGAAAGCCTCATGGGTGCTTACTCAATTCCTTACTCAAGTCAAAGGTCAAATTTAACAATGTTGCCATGCCAACACAAAAACACAAAAATTGTTTTAAATTTTTTTTCTAATTTATTTCTCTAATAAACAGAATACATTTTTGATTAATTATCTGCCAAACTGCATGACAGTTTGTTGGCAGAAAAAATTTCAAAACAACAAACAAATAAATTATTTACTTGCTATTACTTATTTTGTAGTATTTTTAAATAAAAAGACTAGTCAAGATGTTTTGCCTTATTTCTATTCCGAATGAAGTTTAATTATAAAATGAAATAATAAGTAATTTCAGGTTACTAATTCATGTAAATATATGTATACTAGCTGTTGTCCTCGACGCTGTCTGTGAAGAATTTAGGTAAATAGCCTATGACCTATTCTTAGCCCTACCAAGTATAGCCAAAAGTTTCATAAGAATCGGTCAAGCCGTTTTGGAGGAGTTTGATAACAAACACCGTGACACAAGATTTTTATAATTACAAAGATATTCTAGATATAGGTAATGTTTTTTGTACTGAGACTATTCAGGATATATATTTCAGGACTATCCTGTAGGTTAGGTTAGGTTTTTTTATAACCCTCTCTAACATAAAAAAAAATCCTGAGAGTTTACAGTTTCAGAAAAAATAAACAGTTGCCAAATGAAACACATGACAAATGAATTATTTTGCAAAAAAAAAATTCACCAAAACATTAGTAAACCAGTATTATACCTACATACATCAATATTTTTATTGGTCTGGTTTTGTAATTAGTCAATAATAGTCTCAATAGATATGAAATGTTCTACTGTGTACTATCTATCTAATCTATCTATATAATACTTTTAAACAAGCAATTCTTGTATATATATATATTATATTAGAATCAGAATCTCGGAAACAACTCCAACTATTTTGATGAAATTTGGTATGTGGGGGTTTTCAGGGATGACAAATTGATCTAGCATGGTCTTATCTCTGGAAAAACGCTTGGTACCGAGTATAAGCCCGAGCGGAGCTCGGTCGCCCAGGTACTTTGAATAATATACATATTGCACCTTCAGAATTGAACTGACTTGGTTCGAAATATTCCAATCATAATGCCCAATTCCTAAAGAAGCAACTTTATTGATATGCTTTTTTTTCAGTTACATTTACACCTACTTACCTACTTAATTTTTGTGTACGATTCAATTCAGTAAGGTATGGAGTGGTTCAATTGTGTTACCATTAATATCAACCACCTACTAAATAAATAACAGCCTGAATTGTATTCAATTCATACAACAAAGGAATAAAAGAGGCACAATAAGCTTGGAGTCAATGACTCAGCTCACTTGCTCAAAAAAAAAAACAATAGACTGGAAGTGATTTCCCAAGAATGTTGTAAGCTGAGGAATAAATTAACTTTTTTGATTGCTCAGTCTCGACATGGAAGATTTTAATTAACAGAATAGGAACATCCAATTAAGGGCGTAGTTGTGGCATTGATTACGTATTATTAAAAAAAAAGGCAAAAGTAAATATGAATTTGGAAATTAAAACCACATCCTTACTCCCAAAACTCAAGTATGTCTTAACAAACCTACCAGTTTTGTAGAAACATATTTACTCAGTAGATTAGTTTTTCCCTTTTCTCCCATTAAATAGAGCAGGGCCAAAAAACTTCCGCACAAAAAGCTGTTAATAGCTAGAAACGATTTCTATTAAGATAGCATCGTAGAAAAGAAACTTTATGTTACAACTTACACAGTTCACTGACCAGCAGTTATCAAATAAACCCTTCACTTGGAAGTTGGGACAAGTAAGTAAACTAATGATACGGGTCGGTAAGTACTTACAACATTCCGAAATCAACTTCTATTATGATAAGACAACGTGGGCCGAACGAATGCACGACCGACCGAAATAAGTAAGATCTCAGAGTCTAACCGCATTTACATACTGGCCTAGCAACCACACCACTTCTTTGACTACAAGCCGCACTACGTTACTTGAATAATTTCAATGATTTCATTTAAAAAACACACTCGAAAGTTTTAATTTTAAATATGGAATAAATAAAAAAAAACCCGCAATGCACTGGAGCCAAATAAACGTGCTCGACCAACAAGCGCGTGGTCATTAAAATATAGTAACCACGCGAAAATACAGATATTTAAGGACTTACCAGATCATAGTCAAGATATGCAGATTTTTCTTCATTTATATTCTCTTTCATAAAAGATTTAGGTTAACTGTCCATGTTAAAATTAAAATTGTGATAGACACGTGCAATACGACCGCATCCGCCCGCGTCGTTCATTGCACTTAATTTCGGGTTGCCAGTATGTAAATACAATATATGAAACATGAAACAGTAACGATTTTTTTTTCTATTTATTTTAATAATTCATGAATATTTTTAAATTAATTGATTTTTGTCATGAAACTTAATTATTCATAATAATAAAATCTTTTACCCATTGAGTTTAATGCAGTCACAAAGTAAATTACTTCTTTTTTTTACTATCGAATCGATTGATTTGAATCATTTAGAGCTTTTCTAGCCTGGCAAGCCTAATTTAAAGTCATTTCCTTGTTTCCGAGTTCTATTTTTAAAATATAAAAATCGAGAAATTTATCTTTTGCAGTAACTAAATTAAAAGCAACTTTGTTTCTCGTGATTCGCTTGTAAAGTTATGCAGTAATAAGCCAACATAAAACCCGTACAATATGGTTAACCCAAGTCTGGCGTACGAGATTCTTTTGTACATTAATTCGTTTTATTTTGGTCTCTTCGCGGCCTGTGAACTGGGCTCGCTCGTTCTTAAATCATTTTTGATTCTACCAAATTATGGCGCCGGATACTCCGTGATAGGGCGAGATTATGGTGTGCTGCTGGGTCTGTTTGTTGTTGAAGGTGCCAGATTGATCCTTGGAAGAAAAGGGAGCCTCAGTGAAAGAGGTAAGAAAGATCGTTAATATCTGCTAATCAAACCTATGCTTAAACACAGTGTGCAATATCTAGTAACTTTACGATTGACACAAAACAACGGCCATATGATAAAGACTTAACTTTGTTCATCTTCTGTGGCTCTAGTGAAAAAGGGGTTAAGTCTGCAGAAATTAAACAGCTATTTTCTTTAGCTTTTAAAGGGGGCTAAGCCGAAATCAGCTGTTCAACTTCGAAGACTTAACCCCTTTTTCACTAGAGCCAAAGCTTTTTCCAGCAAAGGAATTATAATAAAAACGTAATTTCAATATTCTGTTACAGATGTTCCTGTGATGTTTTCGGTGGTCCTAACACTGCCCTCCATAGCGGGGGTATTATTCTTGCTTTTGTGGCAGAAGGTAACACTCAGGATTGAGTACATTTGGTGCACCCTGATGCTCTGTATACAGTTACTAGAGTTCATATTTGCGTCCATGTTTATAGTCACCATGTGTAAAGCACCTTCATACGACTGAACATTGTATCACAGCATGGATGGCAAAAACATAACCCTCCTTTGACAGTCAGGTGATAACAAGTTAGAGGCATAATCATATTAATCATTATTGCCATAACCATGACTTCATAAGGGTGGAGTTAAAAAGTTAGACCATGTTAACCAGTAGTTAACTACACAAAACAAAACAACTGACATTTTAATGTGACAAAAAATTACTGATACAATTGTATGTTTGTCTGTCATTCAATGGAATGTTTTTACAAAACATTTGAATTAAGTATAACTACAACTAAAATACTTACTAAAGATCAGCTCTCTCTAGGCTTCATCAATAGGAACTATGATAATAATATATATATGATATGATATGGTATGTGTTGCTATATGAAACCACAAGAACACAAAAAAGGGTGTCTCCAATATTTTTAACTATGCAAGTTAAACATCCACCTTATTTGGCTCCCCTATAAACTGTTAAATAAAAAAGAGATCTAATGAGACATAAAAGAGAAATGTTTTCCGGAGTTAGAGTTTTATATTTCATACTAAATACAAACTGAAATATAGATGCACAGAAAAAACCCCAGAAAAAAGACCAATGCTGGGAATCAAACCCAGGTCCTCAGCATTCCGTGCTGCGTGCTAAACCCCTACACCACCACTGGTCTAGAGATTAGACACAAATCTTTCCTATACATCATACATTTCAGTCTGCTAAATCATCACCTTATGCAGTGACAAGCGCACATCTATGTTACACCCTCTATCGAGAGATTTCAACACTCCTTCGGAACTAACCGCTCACCTGGACAAGAGATGGCGCTACTGTGCAACTTTAAACAAGTTAGCTATGAAGTATCTTTTTGTATTTATTTTTTTCAACTTCATTTTTTATTACTTTTACGGTCATCCCGTGAAATCATATATATATGATTTAAATAAATACAAAAAGATACTTCAGAGCTAACTTGGTTAGAGTTTTATTTAGAATTTGTTTTAAAACATTTTGAACTTTACTATACTTCTTACAAATTTCTATACAATATTTGCTTGTGGGATATACCTAGATGGCACTGCTGGCCGGGTGGCCATACAAATCCTTTTCTTACAGGGCCAGGCCAGTATGAAATAGCAATAAGCAACAGAAGAGAATATGTAGCATGGTATATCTACTAGCCAGCCAATTCATGGCTTTACGCTGGAGTATTTTATAATGTGAATAAAATTATTTTAAATGCTTTTCCAATAACTAAAGCCTGAAGGTGCCAATATTTGGAAGCATACTAAGTGTGGAATTTTCTACAACAGTTTGTTTCCTATACATAAAAAAAATTCATACCAATAATAAAAATTTACACATACTTTTTCTACTATGTATATCTCTCTAACATAATTATGGGTAGTTGTATCCCATATACTTAGTATTAAATTTCTACTCTCATATTATATCACTTTTGTGTGTGCATTTGATGTTGATGTACCTAAATATTAGCATTTTATGTGTATTGTGAGAGAATATTTTAAAGAACCATATTATTGCCTTACAAAGTTTGAATGTTCCTGTTATTATTACTTGCTTATGTATTTTAAGTATTTCTTGTACTAAGATTATTTGTGCCACAAGATGTCACCAGTCACATTTTGATTGGAAGGTTAGGTGGGTGTTTTACCCTAATGATAGGCAAATTGTATACTTGTCTTGGCTGGAGTGTAGCCCTTGGGATCTTACATAGATAATGTCACTTATTTCTATTAGCTAGTGGCATAGGGCCTATGGGGCTTATGTGATGTTCCAGACCGTAACTGATAGTTAACAGAAGTGATAATGTGGCCTTTTGGTAGAATTTATTAAAAAAAAAAAACTTCCATTGTGCAGTAGATTTTATTGAACCAAAGATAGAACACCAGGGTTTACCCACTTAGTTAAGAATACTGTGTGTTTTGATTACCATAGTCTAGTCACTTAGCACTTACTTGAAAGCATTAACTAAATTGATTTGAGGAAGTTCACTAAGAATTTTAAAAAGTATTTTCTTTTCTTCAGTATGTTTTTATTAAATTTATTTTTATACAAAAATGTCTAGTCCAATTTATGTATGAAGTTTAACAATAACAATGTAGTATTTTAATATAATTATATTTAATATAATCAACCAAAGTATAAATTATTTAACCATTGAAAGTAATAAACATTATTGAAGTGTGATTTGTATCTTTGTGCAAAAGAAACCCCTTACTTGTAATGTACCTATTTAAACCTAACACATTTGCATTCCATCCTCACATTCCCTCCTGTATGCACTCTGTAAATACAATGGCACCCTACCCTTGGCCATTTTATCTCTCTTGTGGACCCTCAACTCATGTCTCATCAGAGCTTTTCTGGTCCCATACTTGCTACCACACATCCTACATCCAAAATCTTTGATACCCACATGATCAGACTTGAAATGGACATCCATATCACACTTTGTATAAAACCCTCGTCCACATTCTTGACATTTGAAAGGCCGTTCTTTCTTATGAGTCAGTAAATGCCTGTTGAGATTGCTCCTTGTCAAAAAACGCAGCTGGCATTTGTCACAAGAGAATGGCTTGTCCCCTGTATGAGTTCTCATGTGGATCCTAAGAGATTCCATAAATCTGCCCCTGTATGGACATGATTGGCACTGGAAAGGCAAATCAAAGCTGTGCAACTGTAAATGACGGACTAAATTGTCTTTCCTATACAACTTGCCACAAACTTCACAGATCAAATGTGAAGCTGTCTGATGTCTTATTAGATGTCTTTTATACAATTGTGCAGTGAGTAACCTATTGCAGATAGAACACTGTATTCTTACATTCTTATGTTCTCTTGAACTCCGGTGTCTCATGTATTCTTCATTTGACTTGAAATTCTTTTTACACAATTTACAGGTATAAAGCTTTACTGGTTCAATATGCACTTCGTTTTCATTGTTTGGAACTATTTCTTCACAGCTGTGTGATTCGTCATTGGCTTCATTATCAGAAGGTGGTTCGTTATTTACTACTATACTTTGAAGAAGCGAGTTTTCTGTTTCTTTAGCAGATTTTCGGAACAGAATAGCGCCTTCAAGCCAGACATAGCACGCATCGCACAAATGTTTAGGATACACATCGTCTTTCCTTATTTCAATGCCACCAAATAAACTTGTTTCTTCAGAAATATCTTTATGCTGTTCGTCACCGAAAATTGGAATTCTAGCGTCGTTTAAACAAACTCTACACCTGAATGTAACATTTGCAGAGGCGGCACCGGTATCTATGTTTAAGGAATTATCCGTTTCTGCGTCTTCTGCAAATCGTCGTTTTCGGACGTTGCGTTTCTTTTTGAGCTTTTTTAATATTATATAAGTTGACGCCATTTTTGTAATTTAAAAGTAATTTTAAATTCAAATTTTGGTACAATATAAAAAAACGATCGAACTGGCAAAATCGAAGATCAATTACATATGAAGTAAAATAATATAAACAACTGTCTGACAGTGACAGAACAGAACTGACAGAAGAGAGATGTATTTTACTGCGTAATGAACGTAGTATAAGAATGGACCTAAGACAAAGTATGGTTAGATACCATGAACCTTAGACTAAGGATAAGGATATGGTTAGACCAGTTCTATTTAAGACGAACAAAAAACCGTCATGTGTCTCTTTCTAGCACATGCAAAATCTCACTGTGAAAAAAAGAGTGAAGCATAGACAAACACCGCCATCTTAAAGGCCTTCTACACGATCGGGACCAACCGCCAACCATCGTGTCCTTGGTCGGGTTGATTTAAAAATGGACAGTGTAGACTTAGACTAAGAATATGGCTAGACCAGTTCTATTTAAGACGAACAAAAAACCGTCATGTGTCTCTTTCTAGCACATGCAAAATCTCACTGTGAAAAAAAGAGTGAAGCATAGACAAACACCGCCATCTTAAACGTCAGTGTGTCAAATTCTGAGTCTGAGTCGTCGTGGTAGCCAGCTGGATACCAAACGTTGTTATCAGTTTTCCTTTGTTTTTATGTGTTTTATGCCATTTTGAAGAGTGAAATTTAGTTAATTTCATATCACTATAACCATGGATTGTGTGGCTATCGGTTGCAAGAGTAGAATGGGTGTATTAACAGAAAGTGACCAAAGAATATCTTTCCATCGGTAAGTTATCGACTATCATTATGAACTTATTGCGCAATGTTTAGATTATATGATCTGTTCTTAATAAATAAATTGCCGTTCTAAATATTGTGAAGTCATAAAGATCACGTCAGGCCAAAGAGTTATTAAAATAATGAACAACAAAACATCTGTTCAGGCCGTTATGACAGTTCATGTACGTAAAATTTGATAATAGGGATGTGGTTAAATAAATCGATATTGTATGTCATCACCATCGTATTTCAGGTTCAGCTTTTGTCACTTTTATTTAAAATTAATATATATTTTAGTTAAACTTTTTATAGGCACTGAGAAGAAAACTAATTAAGTTGTATTACGGCTAATATAATGCTGATTGTTGATGTGTATTGTTCTGAGGTTACCTAAAGATCCTGATTTATGAAAGTTTGGCAGATAATTAATCAAAAATGTATTCTGTTTATTAGAGAAATAAAAAAAATAGTTTTATTTAGTGGCCAATAAACGATAAAAGTATATAATATGGTCCTTGGACTGCTCAACAAGACCAATAATAAAGCACAGAATGAAACGCATGAATGGGATAAATGGGAAATCAGTAAATTATATAGATTAGGAAAAAAGACCGATAGCAAAGCCAGACCTATTAAGGTCATTTTCACTCTTTCATGGCGCAGAAACGAAATTCTGAAAAACAGGAAGAACTTCCCAGAAGGAACTTTCATTACGGAAGACTTTTCAAGGGAAGAGGTTGAAACAAGAAAGTCCCTGATTCCAGCGCTAAAAGATGCTAGAGCATCTGGAAAGTATGCGATCATAAGGAATGGCAAACTTATAATTAAGGAGAAGTCTGAGAAGGAAAAGAGAAAAAGAGTTCCCTCTTCACCACCCTCTACATCCCCAAGCAACTTCAGCAAAGCTCACAAAATAGACAGTGTAGCCAAGCCCGCTAAACTTTATAGAAGTAATCCATTTGAAACCATGAAAAACAGGGTACCCTCACAAACAGAAAATAAGTCAAAAAACTAAATAACGGCAGAAGACAAAAACCAAAAACTGATATAACTATAACAATTAAAAATAAAACAAATCTCATATTCCCCAATCCGGCTGGTCCCCGTGGGGAGAACGACCAACACCCTCTAAGTACAAGCAACCAAACAAGGGAAGGTAAAAGCAATTGCGACATACATATAGCGTCGATTAATACACGATCACTACGAACCACAGAAAAACTCATTGAACTAGAAACAGCAATCAAAGAAATTAAATGGGATATTATCGGAATAAGTGAAATGAGAAGACTAGGAGAAGGAATAGAAGACCATGGAAACTTTATATTACATTACAAAGGAGAAACACCAGGGCAATATGGCGTCGGCTTTTTGATAAAACGGAAATATGCTGACCGAATTGAAGAATTGAAAGGAATATCAGAAAGGTTAGCAATACTCAACATAAAACTTCCCTTAAAAAACAGCAAAGATGAATCTTGGTCAATTATTCAGGCCTATTCACCAACTGAAGCAGATAAAAAAGAAGATGTAAACAAAGTAGAAGATTTCTATAAACAATTACAAAAAACTATTGAGACAGCTCACAAAAATGTAATAGTAATGGGCGACTTCAACGGTTAAATTGGGGAATGCCGAAAAGGTGAAAAGTATACTGTAGGAAAGCACGGTTATGGCACCAGGAGCAAAAACGGAGTAAGACTAGTGAACTTCAGCTTAGAAAATAGACTAAGTATCATGAATAGTTTCTATAAAAAGAAAAAGAATAAGAAGTGGACGTGGACTTCCCCAAATGGACTATATAGAAATGAAATAGATTACATTTTAACTAATAAACCAAAACTTTTTAAAGATGTTTCATTGATACATAATTTAAATTTTAACTCAGACCATAAAATGATACGAGCGACGTTAAGAGGGACACATGTAAAGAAAAGTAGAATGCTACAAGCTGAATCGGTACCTTATGTGAACATTAAAAATAACGTGGAGTTAATAGAAAACTTAAAGAAAAATCTGGATAGTAGGGAAGAAAAGGAATACAGTAGATCAATTCAGATGAGATATTCCGACTTTGTAGACACCCTCAAAACTGAAGCTCGTAAAGTATATTCAAATAATAAAGCAATAATATCAGCCGAAACAACTCAACTACTTAATGAAAGAAAAATACTTTTACAAGGAACGAAAAATAAAGAGAAACGTAAAAAGATTGCAGAGATAAGTAAAAAGATCAACGAAAATATAAGGAAAGACAGAAAGCAGAAAAGGTTAAACACTTTCCAATATCATATCAAGAAAACAGGTGGAGTAAAGAAAGCATTCAAAGAATTAGAGTTAAAGAAAAATTGGTTGCTAAATATGAAGAATGGAGTGGGAAAATGTACTAGAAAAAGAATTGAAATACTAAATATTGCTACGGAATATTATAAGAACTTGTACCAAAGTAAAAGTGATAAACTCATTACGACTGTGACTGACGATACGCAAGATTCTGAACCTATACCTCTTATTCTAAATGAAGAAACTGAAAGAGCTATTATGACGCAGTAATTAGGAAAAGCGCCCGGTCCCGACCATATCTCTAACGAACTTCTTCGAATATCAATGCCAGTGATTGTCCCCAAGTTAACCGATTTATTCAACACAATAATTAAAACAGAAATTATCCCGGAAGATTGGACGAAGTCAATAATTTTTTTAATACACAAAAAAGGAGACAAAGGAGATATTGGCAATTACAGGCCGATAAGCTCAATGTCTAATATATATAAAATCTTTTCAAAAATACTCCTTTTTAGACTAACTAACACACTAGATGAAAATCAGCCGAAGGAGCAAGCTGGATTTAGAAGAAACTTTTCGACTATAGACCACATTCACGCCCTACGGCAAATACTACAAAAATACAAAGAATACAATAAAATATACTATCTGGGTTTTGTAGACTTCAATAAAGCGTTTGATTCCTTGGAACACCACTATAAATGGGAATCTTTAGAGCAACAAGGAGTCCATAAAAAGTACATACATAGTTTACGAGAAGAGTACAGCACAAATAAAACTGGAAAGAACAGGAGATGAGTTCCCAATTGAAAGAGGTGTCCGTCAAGGCGACCCTATTTCACCGAAGATATTTTCAGCTGTACTAGAGATGATTTTTAGGAGACTGAGTTGGGATAATTTTGGACTGAATAAAAACGGAGAGAAATTAAGTCACTTAAGATTCGCTGACGATTTAATACTTTTTGCAGAATGTCCGAAGACCTTGGAAATAATGTTGCAACAACTGTCAGATGAAAGCGCAAATGCAGGTCTCTCAATGAATACAACAAAGACAAGAATAATGACCAATTCTCCAATAAAAGAACCTATTACAATTAATAATCAAGAGATAGAATACGTAAACGAGTACATTTATCTAGGGCAATTAATATCACCAACAGAAAGCATGCAGAAAGAAATTGAAAGGAGAATAGCTAACACTTGGAAGAGATTCTGGTCATTGAGCGAAATAATGAAAAATAAAGAGTTGCCAATGTCAGAGAAGCGAAAAGTTTTCAATGCTTGCATCCTGCCATGCCTGACATACGCTTGCCAAACTTGGGCCTTAACAGAACAACAACAAAATAAAATTAATATCTGTCAAAATGGAATAGAAAGAAGCGTATTGGGAGTAAGTCGAAGAGATAAAATACAAATAAAAAGAATAAAAGATAACACCAAGTTCGGAAAAGCACAATCAGTCTGCAGAAAATTAAAATGGCAATGGGCGGGACACATGCTGAGAGAAAAGAAAGAAAAATGGACCAGAATAATAACCGAATGGTACCCCAGGGACAGTAAAAGAAGCAAGGGAAGACAAACCAAGCGATGGAAGGACGATTTGAAGAAAGTAGCGGGTCCAAAACGGCTATGTATAGCAAAAGACAGAAACAAATGGAAAACCTTAGAGGAGGCCTTTGTTCAAAGACAAGCTGTGAAGAGGGGTGAACAAACAAATGTAGATATTTCAAATTAGTTTAAGTTTTTTTTTTTTTTTATTACCTCTATTTTTCAACTTTTATTTTTTTTTTTTATTATTATTACTTGTAAAACAAATTTTAAAACTTACAGCAATAAAGGCTTATTTTATTTTTTATTTTTTTTTATTTAAACGATAAAAGTTCATACGTAAAATACAATCATAAATATTATTTTATAATTATAAATTATAATTGGCTAAGTAAAGTTTTTTTAAGAAGTGCTAATTATATTTTTTTCGACAGTCGGCGTTCTGAAGATCGAGAAACTGCAGCTGTGTTATTTTTATCTCCTATTGTTTACTGGAAATATTTTTTTAAGTGTTCGAGTTGACATTTGTGAGATTTAATGGCTGACAAGCGGTTCGTGCTCAGTACTTAGTAGAAACAGAAAAAAAACTAAGTCATCTGTCACTTTTGTCCATGTCAAACCGTTTGCGTTTCGTTTGCTTTGCGTTTTGGTGTGATTTTTGGACTATTTTTAACAACCTCCGCACAAAATGCGGATTTACAATTTTACCGCATTTCTCCACGACTTATGCACGATAATTGAATCACGATTGAATATTTTTGATCATTATTTTGGAACTGCTTTTTGGACAATGCAAAGTAAACGAAACGCAAATGGTAAGATTTCATTTGACATTGACAATTGACTTCGTTTTTTTTTCTATTTCTGCTAAGTACTGAGCACGAACCGCTTGTCAGCCATTAAATCTCACAAATGACATCTCGAACACTTAAAAAAATATTTCCAGTAAACAATAGGAGATAAAAATAAAACAGCTGCAGTTTCTCGGTCTAGAAGAAGACTACTGTCGAAAAAAAATATATTTAGCACCTCTTCAAAAAACTTTACTTAGCCAATTGTCGTTTCACTTTTCCCCTTATATCCATTATACTACTCGTACATAAATATACAAATAAATATAAATAATTTATTGAATCAGGCGTTACTTTGCGGAGGTCCATATTAATGAACTAAAACAGAGGTCGCGGGTGAGCAAAGTAATTGTTTTAGTTCATTAAATATAAATAGCTAGCTATTGCCCGTGATCCGTCTGCGAAGAATAGGGGGGTAGGTATAAAAAAAATAGCCTATGACCTATTCTCAGACCTACCGAGTTCAGACCAAAAAGTTTCATAAAAATCGGTCAAGCCGTTTCGGAGGAGTTCGATAACAAACACCGTGACACGAGATTTTTATATATTAGTAAAGATTGATACGCCTTATCGGGACCTAAGTATGTTCCCGTTAAAAAAGTTGTACGTTGCACGTATTATTTGGGCCATTTTAGGCGATCGGCAGATGGCGGTAAGGCTCGGGGAGGTTAATTTGCGTTTTGTCTTTGTTGTTGTTTTTGTTAATAATTCTGTATCGTTTTTCGAGTTTGTCGTTATTAGATTTGACTAGTCCACAACGCCCCGCCACCTGCTAAGAGCGCCTCAGTATGCTTATTTTTAAACTCGCAGACTTCTATTTTGGGTCAATCAACTTTTAAACCGACGTTTTTGGCGTCTCCTGCGTTACCAAAATTGTCTCTGGCGTTACCAAAAAATCGTACTTCCAACAAGATATTTCACGGTTTAATAGGTTAAACTTACGTAGGATGGCATGTATTCATGCTATTCATCTATTAAATTACAGAAAAAACATGTTTACTTACAAAAATCTGCAATTGTTTGAAAAATGTCGCGGACAGATTATAGTCGGTTTAAAAGTTGATTGGCCCTTTTACAACTTACAACTACTACTACTCATTCCAATATCAAACTGCTTTTCGTAATTTTTTAACTAAAGGAAAAGAGTTTAAAAAGAATCATTAAAATGCTGATTAGTATGCTTGTGAGTAATTAATTTTTCGAATCCAATTTGGTCCTTCAAATTATGACACGATTATTATTTTTGACAGCTAAAGTTTATCGATATAAAAGTGGCATCTCTAGGATATATATATATCGATTTATAAATACACTATAGTAAACTGGCTTCATTGAATTGAAAGCTAATACAGACAAACGTATATCTGTCTCTATTTGCAGATGATGTTTTCTTTTAGAACGAGAGAGAATACCAATGGTTATACTATTTCGTCTTAAATATGACGTGTCTAACCATACTTCGTCTATGTACTGCGTAATTAAACCATTGGGTTTTTGAACTCGAGTGAGTAGTTTATAATGTATCTGGAACGTTGTAAAATTTTAGCATTGCCACATCTGGAGAAATCCCACATATTTGGATACGATCCCGTAAAGGCTGTGTTACACATGCCTATAGCTTGCAGATTTTTGTGCAATTAGCTTGCATGCTTGTGTCAAATTTGTATGAAGTTTGACTTTCGCATGCCAGCTACTTGTAGAAAAATGTGCAAGCTACAGGCATGTGTAACACAGCCTTATACTATGTCAATTTATTTAATTGTAGAAACTACAAATTTAATTTAGAGGGTTTTACATTTATACTATGGCAACATTTTAGTGAGCTGTCAAATGTAAAAGCTAAGCTAAATATCGTTTGATTTTGTTTTTGTTAGTAAAGTTATTATTAATAAATCAATAATCAAAACAAAATACCTATAGCGCCGATTTCAATTTTCAAAAACGGCAACTTAGGCACAGTGTGAATTAAATTGTTTGTTTTTTTATGTTTCTAAGTAATCGGTCAATAATGGTTACCTCTTATTATATTTCGAGACTGTCTAAGAAGAGTAATAAATTCGAAATTGACGATTACTACCAGGAGTTACTTGAAAACTTCATCTGTTTGAAAACAGCAGATAACGTTATGAGCTCCAGATGCAGAATTTGCTTAAAGCCGTGTAGTATCTCAATATTCGACTGCGAACAGTCGTCAGATATTTTGGAAGCCTTGAAAATTATTGGTGACATTGTAATTGATGAAAATGATGATTATCCGAAGAAGTTGTGTTCAAAATGCTACATGTTTCTGAAAACTGCTATATTATTCAAGAAAAAAGCTAAACAAACTGATGCAGCATTGAAACAACACAAATACTTCAAGACAGAGACTAAATGTGAAGATTCAGTCCAAAGTCAGGATTTTAGCAGCAATGATGATGACAGAGTGGACGATGACAGGGTGGATGCTGATGATAACTGGCCTATAGAAGAACCTGCACCAGTAAACATGGAAGTAAAAATAGAAAAACATGAACAAGAAAAGGCTAAACTGTCACCAAAAGTCACATGTCGGATTTGTGGAAAAATAGTCAACAGGTCATATTACAGAGAACATTTGACAATGCATGACCCTAACCCCCACCAATGGGTCTGTGAGATCTGTGGAAAATCATTTAGACTGCGATGCGCCTATCATAACCACAGCTTACGGCACAGGAATGACTTTCCCCACAAGTGCCCATTATGTCCTTACAGAGGAAGGTATAAAGAGCTACTGAAGACTCATATGCGTACACACTCTGGGGATTACAGATACATGTGCACAGAATGTCCAGCAAGATTCCTGTTCAAAAGTAATCTGAACACACACATGCTTAAACATAAAGAACCGCAATTCAAATGTGACTCATGCAAGAGAGCTTTTCACTCTAAACTGTTCCTCCAGAGACACTTTGAAGCTGATCACTTAGGGATCAGAAACCATGTTTGTAATATTTGCGGTAAAGCATTTGGGTATAGAAATGCTATGATGAAACACCAGAGGCATGTACACAAGAGGGAGAAATCTATGTTTGGGAGAATGCCTTCATATTTAGCTGAGAATAAACAGCAAGAAAACAATGATCACCTAAATATGTAAACAATGGTGTAATGTATTAGTATTTTTGAAGAATGTTCTGCTTGAGATTCTAAATATAAATCTATGTATTTTCCTTGGGTTGAATGCAAATAAAAACAGTAAAAATAAGTATTCATGCTTTTTTTTCAGACCTATTTTTTTGTCAGTTATTTCTGGTTGGTAAAAACTCTTCATCATCATCAGCCTATGTTCGTCCACTGCTGGACATAGGCCTCTCCCATGGCACGCCACTGAGCACGATCCTCGGCCACTCTCATCCAGCTCTTGCCCGCCACCTTGCGAAGATCATCGCTCCACCGAGTCTGAGGTCGTCCCACGCTACATTTTCCGATCCGCGGTCTCCACTCAAGAACTTGTCTACCCCAACGGTTATCGGTTCTTCGGCTAAAAACTCTTAATTATAATCAATTTTATAACAACTCTCAAGCAAGACCTTTGCCACAAGAAACAAAGTGTATTTGGGATAAAAAAAGTTAAACTAATTGAATGTTATTTTAATGTTAGTTATACCTAGGGGGCCATTCATTTATTCCGTTAGACGATTTAGGGGGGGAGGGGGGTCGACCATGTCTTATTTTAAGTTTTTATTGACTGTAGGCATAGTAGGCAAGTACACGCAGTGTCCCACCCGTTCCATCATTGTGTGTATTACATGTGTGTGTGTCGTATACGGTTAAACATAAAGAAGGTTAATCTGCGACCCTGTATTTGTCCACCCTGAATGAACGCCAATAAATTGAAACCCTTAAGGCCACCACAAACCGAAGCGCGGGGTGCCGACGAATCGGGCCCAGCGCGTTATATTATTGAATCATTATGTACGGTGACACACATCGGCAGCGCAGTGTATATGATTCAGTGTTATACAACACGCTGGACCCGCTCCGTCGGCGTCGCGCGCACGCCCCCGCTGCGGTGTGTGGTGGTTTTTATGGCAGTCATTGAAGGTCTGAGAAGGCACAGACAGGGTTTGCATTATCAGAGCCCAATTTTATTGCATAACAAAATACAAACAAATATAGTATTAGTGAATTTCACTATTTAGGCTAGGCGCATATTGTCAAAAAAACCATCAGTAGGTAATTAACAGAGACACTCGGCATTAAAATGAATTCTTTCCAACATTTTTTTCCTATTTATTTCTGATGTTATTAAGAGTGAAGTCGTGAAGTTGAAATTTAAAATAAAAGAACAGAAATTTTCTAATAATATGAGGTTGACATTTTAAATTTGACACTGACGTCTGACGTCTATTTGTGTATACGAAAAATCGATGTAAATTGAGTTGTAGTAGATGTAAATCCATGGAATCGCTATCTATTACAACTATCTGATTTGTTTACGTCTACATTTGAACATGGTTTCTACTTACTACCTTGTAAAACTGTTTCAAAAAGCAACTTATGAAAGAATTAAGCGAAACCTTGATGGTTTTGGAGAAGGCTCGTCCTCTAGTGCTCCGACCAATGTTAACGCAGCCCCACAGTCAAAGTGCATCAGTATTAATATCAAAAGTTGCCGTGTATGCTTAAAGGAAGAGGGGACTAAGCCAATTTTCGGTGATGAGTCTCATTCTGACATGTCAGTGGCAATACGCGTGTTTGGAGACATCGATGTGAAAGAAGAGGATGATTACCCCAAATATTTATGCGACGCGTGCCACACCTTACTAGATGCCGCTATTTTATTCAGAAAGACAGCGAAGCAGTCGCATCTGGTACTACGAAAACGGCACGTCAAGCAAGAAGTTCAACCTGAGGCACAAGACTGGGACTATCACCAAGATACGAAAGACGAGAAGCCAAAACGAAGCCATTCCAGTATTCTTGAAAACTTCTTTTCGACTGTTGATAACCCTGAAGAAGGTAAAGGTTTACGAAATCGCAAGAAAACAAGAGTTCAATGTCGTATTTGCTGTAAAATTATTACTAAGGCTTATTACAAAGAACATTTTGCGTTACATGACGCAACCATTGTTAAATACATGTGTGATGTCTGTGGTAAATCGTTTCGCCAACGTTGTGCATATAGGAATCATTATTTCACTCACAGTTCAGAATTTCCTTATAAATGTTCCATGTGCCCATACAGAGGACGGAACTCGGGCCTTCTGAACACACACATGCGTACGCACACAGGGGACTACAGGTACATGTGTTCCGAATGCCCAGCAAGGTTTCTCACCAAAAGCAATTTAAACAAACATACATTTAGGCACAAAGAGCCTATGTTCAAATGTGATACTTGCAAAAGAGCTTTTCATTCAAAGTTGATTTTAGAAAGACATTTTGAAGCTGAACACTTGGGGATCAAGAACCATATCTGCAACTTGTGTGGAAAAGCATTTGGTTACAGGAAAGCTATGATGCGGCATCAACTTGATGTTCATAAAAGAGAGAAGAAAGTTAATGGCCGGACTCCATCTTACTTGGAGGCAGAGTTCAAGAAACAACAAGAGCTAATGTAGATGTATGGAGTGCCACCTAGTAATCATGTAGATGAACTGCTATGATGCAAGACATATTGTGCACGTTCTACCCCTTAATTATCAAGGTTTCCAACTAGACATATATACATATAACTGCCAACTCTCTTCAGACTATGGTCCTCAGATGTAGATTGTGTTTTATTTAAATGTAAATATTATAAAATGTTATATTAGCCCTGAACAGTCTGATATTTTCTAGAACAGACTGCTTCCCTGATCTCTTGTGTAAATAGTCTTAATACAAAACTTTTACCCATTCTAAAGCATTGATGAATTAGATACTTATTTATTTATTCACATTTCATTTGCCTTTATTTGCCTTTGCCTTTAAGCATTGATTAGTTTAGTTGGTGGATAAAATACTGACACTGGTAAACTGTTTACAAATATGGCACAAATGCTACGAAAAGTAAATGGGAGCAATAATTATGAATAACTTTGTCATGTATAGAAATGCAAGCATGTTCTAATAAGAATGGTATAATCTAAGTTAACCTAGTAAAAAATGTAAACATTTTTAAATGATCCCATTAAAAAAAAACTTAAGGAATAAATCTGTTTTTTATTTAATGATTGAAACACAATTATGCTATAAATTGCAAATGCTTCTTAGTCAGGCAACAACTTCATATGCTGCTTTATGTTATGAACACCAGCATAGAGTGATGCATATCAACGGTCTCAAAATGAGATCAATTAACCTTACAATATTTAATTGGCATTCTTTCTTTCTGCTTCCAGATACAAAGGCAGCCTTCCTTTCCCATTTGTTAGTTTCTCCCGCTTGTGAACTTTCAACTGGTGGCTCATCATAGCATTTCTGTATCCAAAAGCTTTGCCACAAACATTGCAAACATGATTTTTAACTCCAAGATGATCTGCCTCAAAGTGCCGATCTAATTCCAGTTTTGAGTAAAATCCTCTGTTGCACGTCTCACATTTAAAATCAACAGGGCCTTTGTGTCTTTGTAAATGTTTGTTCAAGTTGCTTTTGGTTAGGAATCGAGCCGGACACTCCATGCATCGATGCTGGTAATCCCGTGTGTGTGTCTGCATGTGAGTCTTCACTAGCCCCGGATGTCGGCCACGGTAAGGACAAAGGGAGCATTTATATGCTAATTCGTTACCATGAACTAAACGGTGACGTTTGAAAGCACTCTGTTGTATGAAGGACTTGCCACATGTGTCGCACACATACTTGGATGAAGCATTGTCATGAATGGCTAAATGGAATTTATAATACTGCTTTTCATATGACTTGTTGCATATGGAGCATTCAATCCGATCTGTTTGAGCCTTTTTTTGTTCCTTGTTGTGTGTGTGAGTAATATGATAGTTGAAGTATGTTTTGCTGTAAGATTTATTGCAAATAGGGCATTGGAGCTTATCGTCTTTGGACTCACTTGAATGAATTTCCATGTGACGGTTATAATAGGCACTGCTTATTTCTTTAGAACAAACTTCACACTCAATCTTTTCAGAATAACTCGCTTTTTTATGCTGTGCAGATTTTTTGTGGTTAGAATATTCTTTCGAAGATGGAAAATTTTGGTCACATGTTTTACAATTGTATTCTTTCGGAGCCACAAATGTTACAGGCGAGTCCTCAATAATTAGCAGATCTTGGGTTGTAATATTTTCAGTGGATATATTAATTGTTGCTTTTAATAAAGTATCTTCATTACCATTAATATGATAATTTACAACTGATGATTCTGCAGTAAATTCGTCCTTAATATTAACAGAGCTATCGGTTTCAAAGGCGCTATTATCTTCATAATCAATACCAATATTTGTTTCTGTTTTTAGGTATTCTAGAGGTCCACATGCATAGTCCGTATTCTGACAACTTCTTAAGCTTTCATCAGATTGCTTAGCAGTCTTTCTGAATATCACGGCAGCTTCTAATAATTTTGCGCAAGAATCACAAATATATTTTGGGAAAACATCATCCAAGTTAATTAATATGTCTCCAAACTCTTTGACATCTGAGGATATGTCTGGTGATATTCCATTACCAAAAATTGGTATATTTCCTGGGTCTAGACACACTCTACATGTTTCGTTATACGTATTTTTCTCATTTTCATTTGGTTTTGTGTTATCAAATTCGCACGTAACATACTCGTTGCTTAGGGTTCCATGCACCCGTATTTCTACGGATTTATTGTGATCCATATTGAGTTTTTACTTTTGCGTACCAATTTCATAAAGGCTAAACGATAATGCTTAGCGATTTCTGCATTTTTTACTTATTTTGCAAAAGATTTGCAACAGTGCAGTTCGGCAAACATTTGTCAATTTTGTTTGATTGACTTTGACTTGACTTACTTACCTGACAGAACAGAACTAACGCTGTTCGACCTACAATTTAAACTTTCACGTAAGGCTTTTTTTAATTAACCGTATTTTCTTCTTTTTTTCAGGAGATTGTTGTTCAAATCGGTTCTGTCAAAACTGAATCAAATAAGCAGAAATAGACGCAGTTTTCTCGTGGTCCCATTGATTTGTCCCATCAATGGGAGCAACGGTTGAAAATCCACCTATGAAATTTGTTTACGCTTAAGGGCCTATCGAGCTTTTCGCGCTACAGTATGCATTTTATACAGGAGGTTCAAAATAACTCATTGAACTGAATGGGACCACGAGAAATAAGTCTCCCTCGTGTGTGTTCCTGTATTTTAATTTCAGATTCTAACACTTACTTTCCGCAGGAAAACCTGACGATATCCAGTAGTTTAAGTTTGATCTAGATAAGTTTGTACAAAGAGGTACTTACTAAGTATATGAGTACTTACTAATATTATATACCTTACAGGAAGTGATATTTTATTAATGGGACTACGAGAAATAAGTCTCTCTCGTGGTCAAATTAATGGATCAAATCAATGGGACTATGAGGAAACGTCGGAAATAGAAACGATTTAGTTTTCTAAATACAGAATAACAGTTAACATTAACAGTTAGAACCACTTAAGTTTATGCCATCTGAAGTCATCTACGAAATAAAACACTAAATTCTTCAAAGCAATATTATTTTAATTATTTCGTTATATAAAATAAAAATAAATAATTATAAGCAATCAATTGTACATAAATCACAGGCAATACTATTTTTGTTGTCATTGCTAAAACAATATAAATATTAAATAAATAAAATATGTTACACATTTCAAAATTAAACTTAACATTAAAGTTGTGGGGATTTTCAATACATTATCAGTTCATTTTATTTTTTGTTTAATCAACTCGTGATTGTAAGTAAACATTTGAAAAAAAAAAGAAATAATACCTACATTTTAGAGTGGAATTGCTCAACAAACTAAAAATCACTCGAAAATAACGCCCAGTACTTAAACAAGAGGCACAATGTCAATAAATCCACCAAGTGTATAATGTAATGTATAACGCATCCCGGCGCATACTGAATGAAGGTCAGACGAACAGACTGGGGCTTGCGAATTAATATTGGGGCGGGGCATCTAGACCGGCCTAGATGGCAGTTACCTCACTTAGTACTATTAGCTAAACCGTTCAAATGATTCCTCGCCTGCCTCAATGGACCTCGTGTGCCTGCCGCCCGCACCTCTCCCGCCCCCTTTGTCGTCGTACCCCCCAGCCCCTGTACCGCGCGGGCGAGGAATCATTTAAACGGTTTAGCTATAGGTGTGATTATTACGCTATACGCTATGATATAGCATAGCGGTCTGTCTTTATTCAATGTGCCTCTTTAACTGGGTCGAACTAAACTAGAAAAGTCAATTTCTGATCGCTAATACAAAGCTATTACAAATTCTACGCGTTCTATTCACTAACTTAGCTAATTTAGCTATAAGGTACGTTTTTGCAGTAAGATGGAACTGACGCGACTTAGTTTACGCTCGTAACACCCATCTCTGTCGCACACGGTTAGTTGGTTCGAGTTGAGAACGCCCTCTTTTAAAGTCGGATAAAAAGGACATAGGTACTTTTAAAACAGGAAGCGGATTTTTTAAATCACATCAGTTAAAATACCATTCGAAAATGGTAAAAATTTGCTTTGCAGTGGGAAAATGCCTTTACTGGGGCCTGTTGCATAACAAAGTACAATTAATATTACAAGCGGAACTCTCGCTTCAGTTATATATTAACTAGAAAGGGAGTTCCGCTTGTAATATAAGTTGCACTTTATTATGCAACAGGCCCCTGGTCAGGTAAAGTATGCCCTTGACTGTACTATAGCGTAATAATTTCTAGCAGTGGGCGCACTTTGCCCCGGGTCTAACTACTTACAATCAGCAGAGTCCCAGTGCGTACAATTAGCGTTGGGGGGACGTAGCCCTGCCCTCCACCACACCTAGTTCTCTGGCCTCTGTCGGAACAGCCGAGTTGCCTCACTAGTAGGTACTATTACGCTATAGCTGTAAGATTGCCTCGTCTTCTTCCGGTTAAGTATAAATCGCGTCAGTTTGCACCCAGCTTGCACTAACATTCTAGTTTACATAACAATCTCAATTCTCTATAATAGGTACATTAGTTACATTATTACATAGAACGAAACGATTCCAACATTCATTACACAAGTGTAGACATTGTATAGTAGCGCATAGAAGCTAGTTCAGGAAGTCAGTTAAAATTCATAATAAAAAAAGACTATATAATGCGAAATGATCACCACAAGCATTCGTGAGAAATGGAACAACTCAGATTCTCGAATAGCATAAGTAAAGTAACAAGAATACCTACTTATGTATCACAGTGAAGTGATAAATCATCTGGCTTTATTATGAAGATGCTTTTACAACTTAACAAAGAGATCTTACGCCATTTTTTATTTCATACTGATTAGCGATTTACAATCTATCTGATGTTGGGTGTACGAAGTACCTCACTAGGTCAGTAACAAGCCACTATCTATTCTTTTTTTTAGGAAGTTAATAACAATGTAAACTTTATTTTGAGCCAACGAACTAGCTTCTATCTAAAAGCCACATAATTACATCTGCGACATAAATTAGTAGAAATCGAATGAGCGCAGGCGCTTCGTAACTGTGACATTTTTGACGTAAAATACTTGAACATGGTAACTATTTCTGTAAAATTTTGGTTCTTTTTCACCCGTTTTCTACTATTTAATATCGTACTCTTGTAACATTTAAATATTTTCAAGCTATTATAAATTCGTTTCGCGTTATTGCTTCTAGTGGCACTGATTAGAATTAATAAATTTTCAACGAAGCTGTTTTAGTCACTGTTTTAAATTTAAATCTAATTATGTATTGACTAAATTGCGCTAATCAATAATTGGTGCATTTGAATTATGATCTAAACAAGACTTTGTTTTTCGAATAGGGGATTAAAGATTGCGGAAACAATTTAAGTATAATGACTTTGTAATTATATTGACATCTAAAACATTTTTAATTGTGATTATAGAGTTTAGAATGGGCCTTCCACTTCTTTAGGCATGGACATGGTCCATGTATTGAATATGCTACAAGTATTTTTTTTTTTTTACAAGTTACAGCAAAGCAGCGGCAATAAACACACATGTGCATCTCCAGAAGGCCCATCTAGTGTTTATTTTGACTAAAAAAATTAAAAGGACCATTTCAACTATACCTCCTGCCTGGTCAAAATGGGCAATTTCGACGATTCAATTTTAAATAGCATGTTTGTTTTTTTATGTGTGTTAAAACTTGAGGGTTGACATAATTTCTGATAGCAAGACATGTACAAATATGTTGTATGTTGTACATTCAAGTATCCGGATATAAAAGTAATATAAAATTTTAAAAAAAGTTATAAAAAAATTAGAAACAGTGGTCACCGTGAACTGCGCGCCTGCGCTCTTGCAGCTCGGCTGCACGGTTGGCTTTCCATTCGAACCAACCTTGAAAAAGAACCACGGATTGGAAACATGTCGAACATATTTCGACTACTATACTTCATTTAATTTAGAATTAGAAACCACAACAACATTATATTGCGGCTCCCAGACTATTGCACTGTACTATTTGCTAGGTAAGAAATAGTTGACCAGACGCAATATAATGTTATTGAGGTTTCTAATTCTAAATTAAATGAAGTATAATAATTGAGTGACCCGTGTTTCTTTTTAGTATCAAATTGGTGTGTCAAAGTAGTTTTAATTCAAAGTTTGAAAAAAAGTATAAAAATTTAAAAATCTAATTTAAATACTAGTTAAATTGTCATGACATGTAATTGATACGGTTTTAGAAAATAAGCCTCCATATTGCCATAAATACTGATACATTTCTGAATAGCGAAGTTATAATTTGCATGTATGAGTATGAGTGATTACAAACAACCCTTATTTCGTTTCTGGATGTATCATATGAAAGCGATAATTTATCCGAAGAGATAAAACAATTTTTTAACGATATCTTTGGATAAGTATATTTTTATGTTTTTCTATTAGTAAGGATTTTTATTACTTTCCAAATCAAAATTATAGTAAATCTTTAAGATCAACCGTTTCAACGTTAAGCTATACCGGCAACTGCCATACTCAGTGACGTCAATTAACTATAATGGAACCCAAACCAATCCTATTCTATAGAGGTCCTTGGGTGGAGCATCAAGTACATTAAAAGTAGCAGTTGTAGCAATATGATAAGATAACTAAATTTATTATTATTCAACTTTCATATTCTAGTGTATCACACAGAACGTATTACATATGTCGTACTGCTTTACAATTTATCTAAATACTGTTATAAAATAGGACACATGTTTATTACTTCTAATTTAGTAATTATGTACGTTTAAGAACACTATCATAATAGACCATTTCTGTGCTAAAAAGGATTATGCTAAAAAAACAATATTAAATTGTTTTGCAAAAATCTATTATTTTTGCTGTTGGTTGATTTATCGACTTGCCACAAAAAATCATACTGACAAAGTTAAATAAAAGTAGGGAGTCAAATGATAACTTGATAAGCGATCTTGGTAGAATTTTCGAAAAATACGTAAAAAGAAATTATGTATTTTTGGAACTATTTAAGTCAATGGATTAGATTAAAATGGTTATAAGTAGCATTCATGATTTCATTTTCGCCAAGAGCCTTCTATGATAGCACTCTACAAACTACTAATAAATTGTGTTTAGTATTCGTTAATACTGAAATATTAAGGTTAAGACACACACCAAGCTGAGGATAACATTTTTCTATACATAGCTTAATCGGACACTAAAAAAAAAAATAAAGTCAACTGTCCACATGTACAATGTTCTATCAAATAATGATTATTTTGATTTGAAATAAACAGTGATGCAACGATGCCGATACCGATTATCGTATACCGCCGATTATCGTGTTTTATTACGATAATCGGCATCGTAAGCACATTATACGATTTTTACGATACGATATTTGAAAGAAAACATACATGTTTTGCTTGAAACGAAACGCAACTCGGTGTTTAATTTTGAACTGGCAACACTAGCACTAAATATTAAAATTCATAAAGTATGTAAGTAGGTTTAAGTATACTTAAGTGTACCTTATGTACACTTAAGTAGGCAATATCAGAAACAGACTGAAACAAGACTTATGTGTTCGCTACTAGTATTATTAGATAGAATGAATAATTGGTAAGTTACCTGATGTTAATCATAAAAAGTATATTAAAAACTATAATAGATGTTGATTTCAAAGAGATTTTTAGTTTTTATTTAAAGTATCGTAATATATTCGTATCATATCTGTATTCGTATTCGTATCGTAATGATATATCGTAATCGTAATAGCTTATACGATATTATCTGTATTCGTATCGGTATCGTAATAGAGATATCGTTGCATCACGGGAAATAAACAAAAAAGAGCGAGTGCACTTACTCTTTTGAAATACACTAGGATTTGTTTTGAAATTCATTACACGCTGGAAGCGCGAGGACAGAAGGCTTAAAATGAATGAATACTGAACTGAACAAAGTACAGTGAGGTAATATAAAATACGAATATTCTATTAAGATAGTAATATTGTGACGGAGTCAAAGGAATGTTAATTTTCTAAGCCTAAGAGAAACTATTGTCTATGTGCAAAATAATTAACTAATGGAAGGGCGACCCCTCGTTTTTGTAATAAAACCTAAGGAACATGAAGGCGGTGTCGTGAACCCACCTTGACACGTTGCTACCAACGTGTAGGTACGTTTTAAGATGGTCGCGATGTCACGTACGTGGCAAGTAGGTCGTAGAACGGCGTAGTGTCACATGTCAGTGTGGTTATGCGAGCATGATCGTTTTACCACAATTTTGTCAATATGAATATAGGAACCGTCCGACAACAATAAGCAGAAGTTAAATGAGGGTGCTGCTTTCTCCGTTTCTGTTGCATTTTTGACGTAAAGTGAGAGGATAGTAATAGTTTAACATTAAAAATGTTAGTTCCATTTTATTCGTTCTCTGTTGTTTCTTGTCAGTCCGTAGCAACCTGGCCTGTTGCATAACAAAGTACAACTAATATTACAAGCGGAACTCTTGCTTCAGTTATATTAACTAGAAAGGGACTTCCACTTGTAATATAAGTTGTACTTTGTTATGCAACAGGCCCCTGGACGTGGAATAGCGTACTCGGTATAATACATGAATGTGACTCTACCAATCATGTTAACGTGGCAACTCGGACATGACACCGCGAACGTGTTAACATGGTCGTACCGCGAACGTGACAATCCGGATGAGATACGCGAATATGTTAACATGGTAACACCACGAACGTGACAATCCGGATGAGATACGCGAACGTGTTAACATGGTAACACCACGAACGTGACGATCCGGATGAGATACGCGAACGTGTTAACATGGTAACACCACGAACGTGACAATCCGGATGAGATACGCGAACGTGTTAACATGGTAACACCACGAACGTGACAATCCGGATGAGATACGCGAACGTGTTAATATGGTCCACACCGCGAACGTGACAATCCGGACTCGTCTTCAGAGCCGCGAATGTGTTAACATGAGAGCACCTCGCACGTGACAATCCGGACGTGAAGCCGCTAGCGTGCTAACTTACAAGGCGACGAGGCGAGTGTTGCAGTCGCGCCATTTCTCCTGCAACTTCTTGTGCTCTTCATACTGTTGATCCGTTATGTGCTTGACGGTTGAGCCCGCGCCCTGCAAATATTTGTTTAATCTAATACCAAGCGTCTTCGGTTTCTTGCTGATAAAGGGGAAAGTAGTACTCTCATACTAAAAATTATATCTTCCCTTTGAACTTATTGAATCATATCTGCATGTAACATTTTTTCATTTTCAAATAAATATTTACGAAGCATTTTAAACATTTTAGAATTTAAACAAAAAAAGTGATCTAATTAACTCGACTGGTAAATATTGATAATAAAGATTAGCCTAATTAATTTTTCATATTCGACGACTCGAGAGCCGAGTAGCTAACCGCTACGAAGCTTGACGTCCCGGGTTGAATCCCCGGTCGAGGTAGATATTTGTATGAATAATACGATGTTTATTCTCGAATCTTGGACATTTAATATGTATCCATACTAATACTAAGTGTGTCTGTCTATTACCTCTTCACGCTTTATCCGCTGAACCGATTTAGAAGAAATTGGTACGGAGATAGTTTGAGACCCTGCGAAGGACATAAGATAGTTTTTATCCCGGGAAATCGCACAGTTCCCGCGGGATAGCGATAAACGAATTCTTCGCAGACGGAGTCGCGGTCAACAGCTATGCTAAATAAAATGGACTCTAGATCATTCGATATTCGTATTTTTTAAATTATCTTACCTTAATTTTTCTAGGATCCAAATTCGCCCCTAGACTCTGCACCCCCTTAGCTAGCTTAGATAGTGGCGACAGAACCATATCCTTGGTAGCGCTCGAGACAGGGCTCGCCATATTCTTGAACTGCCTCAAAGCAGACTCGCTATGCGACTGAGCGATATTTAACGTGATCTCGTGCTGCGAATTGGAGCGATGATAATTAACCCCCTCAGTCTGCAAGTTCTGGTTATCCTCGTAAGTGATATCGCTCGAACTGTGCGACAGTTTTTGGGATAGAATTAGAGAGCTCGGCGGTATAGGTTTTGAGAATACGCCCTCGTTTTCTATTTGTATTTCGGGCGTCCGTGAATTGTTGCTGATCGTATCCGATTCTAAATCGAATGGGTTCCGTTTGTTGATGTTGCTGGGCGTTTTTATCGATTGTTTTTCGACTGTGCTGGCTATGACCACAGTCGGATCGAAAGTAGTATCGCTTGGTTCTATTTTGCTTGAATACAGGGGGTTCTGTATAAGTTCGCAGTCGTTATCTCTTTCTTTATGTGATGTCTCTCCTATGTAATGCTGTGTGTTTTCGTAGTTATCAAGCGTGGGCTCGAAGATATTGGTCCTGTGCTCGTCATCTGAGGAATAATCTGAAGACATTCCGTCTGAGAGGCTGCCTTTCTTCTTGTCTGGTTTCCCCCCGAGGGTGAACATTTTCTTGGTCCGCGAGGAGCCCTGGTCGAACTTTAGCTGAAGGCTGGGCCTCGCGCGAGCGTTGAGGGAATGGCTCAGCTTGTTGAGCTTGCTGAATTGCTCCGACATGTTGGTGAGGGCTTTCGAGCCTGGAATATAACAGAAAGGAATATATCCTAACTTGTGAAACGGGTCTATGAGCTGCTAGCTGTAGGAAAAAATGCAATTACCCAAAACTTTCCAAACAGTATTGTGTTAGGATCACGGAATATAAGAAGGACCCTAGTCTTACCCGATTCGAACTTGTCACCCCTCATTTTACGCAAGAGCATTTAGAACGATGTGAAGTTGTTAGTTTTTAAGCCAAGACAGCAGCAGGTAGTATCACGGGGATTATTTTTTGCCCGTAGTACTACCATCCTGTCCGGTAGTACCACGGGAGATTTTGCATTACCCGTGCTCTGTTGCCCGTGCTGCCGTGCTAAACTAAAAGGGCCTACGTCCGAAAATTACCAAATTCTGTTTTTTTTTGCGTTGGATTCCTTAGCTTATAAGGAATAAAGTTCTGTTAACGAAAAAGTCGTATTTTTATTAGAAGTGCCTTAAAAACAGCTAAGAAAATAGACGTAAGGCTTATTTTTCACTCAAATACTCTTAGTAACAAAAACATAAAAAACACGTTTTTCTCGAAACCGTTAAAACGGACATAAGCCCTTTTGGCTTAGCACGGCAGCGTGATCCACCTGCTTAGTTCACCCAGGTCAGAAATTATTTTTCCCATAGTAAGTAGTACCATAGGTAATCCAAAATCTCCCGTGGTACTACTAGTGATACTACTACCGCTAGTACCACGGGTAAGAAGGTAAAAAAACCAATTGCTAAATAAAAAAACAACAAAACACCTCGACACCGGCCGCGCTCCCCGTCTGCGTGGAGCCGTCGCTCCGGCGTCCGGGGGCGGGGATGAGACGGAACTGCACCGGGAGCGGGCCGGCGCAGCGCACGATCTGATCCAGGACCGTGCTCGTGGGCGACGGCCGGCGAGCGTCTTCGGGGAGTTAAGGATAGGATAAGGAGGGGTAGTAACCTCAATTGACAACATTTCATATTTCTAAGACTATAATTTGATTCGTTCTCTGTATTCTGTTTGGAAAGAGAAAGACGCTGATAGTTTTTAATTTATTCTAAAAGAGAGTAACGATAGAATAGATCCATTACTTTTGTCTAGTCTCTATTAAAAAAGAGTGATGACGTAAATTTTACGTTAAGGTTGTTATCAAATTTAAAATTATGACAGCTCTTTTTTCTAGTGAAAAGGGTAAAGGAAACATATCTATTCTGTCTGTGGCAATATTTGTAAGTACACATATGTTTTTTAAATTTGTTGTGTTTTTTTTTAAATATGGAGAAATAAATTATAATAAATATTTTTCCGTGTTCAGGAGGCGAAACTCTTTCGATTCCTGTAGTAATTTTCAGGTGTTAAAAAAATGAAAGATTGTCAATTCTTCTCAACAGGGTTTTCAGAATCGGTGGTAGGGTAAACTACCCAGTTATGACCCATGAACCAGTGATTGAGCACTTTAAGAAAAACATAATCATCATCATCATTTCAGCCGAAAGACGTTCACTGGATCGTTTTCAAAAAATTTGTACATAGTTCCTTAACTATCGCTTCGCGGAGCTCCTATTCCGCGTAGTTAAGGCGCTTCCCGCCTTGATGCAATACTAACCTAACCTAACCTATTAATCTCGATAGACCTAAGCTTCTTAAGTGGTTCTGTTATGGCGGGGGGCTCCGCACCCCGTACCCCCGTTACCAGCCGGCAACCAGTCAAATTATAGCGTCTCGATGAAATAGAAACATATTATACTTAACGACCGCTTTAGCCTAGTTGGTAGTGACCCTGCCTACGGAGCAAGAGGTCCTGGGTTCAAATCCCGGTAAGGGCATTTATTTGTGTGATGAGCACGAATATTTGTTCCTGAGTTATGGATGTTTTCTATGTATTTAAGTATTTATTTATCTATACATACTTATGTTTATCGTCGACTAGTACCCATAGTACAAACTTTGCTTAGTTTGGGATTATGTCGATTTGTGTAAGATTGTCCCCTAATATTTATTTATTTATTTTATTTATTTATTTTATTATCAAGTATAGTAACACTGGTGAAACGATTTTCCGTGTTATAAGAATTTTAGGAACTGAAACTTACGATGATGATTGACTGTATGAGCGATGTAATGAAGTTCGGTGAATGATTCCTACGTGTTAATAAAATTCTGCGAATAGTGTTATGGGACACGAAAATCGATGAAACTATTTTCGGTAAAATGATGGTTTAGGCTGCGTATCCACCGGAGCTGTGTGAGGGATGTGTTTGTCATGAACCAATAGAAACACTTCATTTAAAAGGTCCTAAGTGAGTTTCTATTGGTTCATGACAAACACATCCCTTGCAACGCATCCTCGCACATCTCAGGTGTAAACGCAGCCTTACCCTTTTTAAACTTTATGTATTCACGTTCCCGCCTAGAGCGGTCGTTCACTGTCGCTACCCTCTACTCTGCAAGAAACCTATCGACGTTAATACGCACCGACGCTCCTTATGTCAGCCACTAGTTGCGTCTCGCTCACGTTGCGCGTAATCGTCGGCAATCGCGACAAATCGAGGTACAACGATGACCGCGCTCCACCAGCCGCCGCTTGTGTCGGATGCACCTGTAGAAATACATAATTAATTTATCTTAAGAGGATACGATGCGCACCATTTCTCCATACAAACGTAATCCCCTGTTTCCTCCCTGAATAATGGCTTTAGAGCCAAATTTTTTTTACTGTGTAATCTGTATCTACCACAGCTATGCCCCTAGGTTTCGTTTTTTTCCATATTTCAATTAACATAAGAAATATGAGCTTTCAAAAACTGAAAAAATTGCCCAATTACAACGTCATTTTCAGACACTCATCAGAAAAGAATCCCTCATATAAACAAAAAAAAAGAAAACATAGGGCATAGCTAAATCTATCCTCTAATTATATTTGAAAAAAATAATTTTATTGGTCCAATTTTCGAGAAGAAAACAGTGGATTACGAAATGCTGTTTTGATCAATTTTACGCGCCTATTAACGGTCCGAGCTGCAGTTGTCCCGCTCTCGCTGTACTGACACGGAGGGGTTCGGGCGAGACAGCGACATTTCATTAAAATACCTATTTCTCAAAAATCTCTCAGCCATCGTACCCTCTTAACAGGTTATGTAGGGTAGGCGACAATTCCCACACGGGCCCAGTGCAAATTGGGAATTTCACAAACACCGTAGAATTCCTTTCGCAGGTTTCTTCAAGACGTTTTCCTTCACCGTAAAGCTCACGGGGAAATTTCTTATTTCAACGGGACGATCGCGACCAAACACGCCAAAAGGAATCGAGATCGAGTTTCTCGTGACTTAAATTCAGTCCGCTATGCTAAATGTGCCGTAGTTGCTTAACCTTTTCGACGCCAACGACACATATATCAGCACCGCAGGTTCTACGCCAACGACTTATATATCAGTCATGGCTACCTGCATGCATTTCTGTAGGGTTCAACTTCGCGTTTGACATTCCGATGTCATGGCGTATGAGTGAGAGCTGTTGTATTTGACAGAGCGTTGAAAAGGTTAACACTTTCGGCTCCAGCAACGTCCCACTAAGCCCTTACGCTGCCCGGCCAAAATGATCGTTGTCACGAATGAATGTCACTGGCGTAAGTACGAATGCTGTTGACACGCATGCGTATCACTGGGATAGGAGTAAGAATTTTTGATCACAGACGTTGTGTCACTGGCACTGAATGTGTTAACACAGAAAACTTTAGTAGTGGTAGAGCCATGTTGTAGCTAGCCGCTGCAACACGAATGGGCCGGCTCGTCCGGGGCAGTACCACCCTCTCACAGAACACCGGCGTGAAGCAGCAGTACTCCTGCTGCGTTTCGTACGGTCAGTGAGAGCGCCGGTGCCCCCTTCCCTTCCCTTATTCCGTCTCCTTTTTTAAATGCCGACAACAAATCAGTGACACTCTTCGAGTTGTTGATATTTATGGGCGGTGGTGATTATTTTCCATCAGAGCAGATGTCCCGCTTGCTCGTTTGCCTCCCTCTCATAATAAAAAACAACAGGTATAAGTATCTTACTTCGCCAAAAAAACGGTACTTATAATTCTAAATAACGTCCCAAGTAATAGTTATTTTCTTTCATTGTGGTGGATCTCATGAGAAATTAGCGAAAAACTTCAATAGAACTACGTAGAGTAATCATATATTTATTACTTGCATCTTAGGAAAATCAGCGTCGAATTTAAGTAACTGACTGCTTAAAACGCTCCACTTGGTAACGTTTCCGTCATCAACTTCTTAGAATGACGAATTACGAAATCTTAAAATGACATCTTGAGATGACGACTCTTAACGACGGCCTCTTAAAATTCCGGCTCTTGAAATGGCATCCTCTGAAAATATGACCAATTCTCGAAACGACGATACCTTACAACGACAACTTCTTGAAAGGACGACTTCTTAAAATTTGGACTTAATATTACGTTCAACAGATATCGGGTTCTCGTCTTTATAAAAAAGTCGTCAATTTAAGATGTCGATGTCTTTTTAAGAGGTCGTCTACACAGCTGATCAAAAGTTTTCATGAAGTCGACATTTCGTGATATAATAATAATAAGAGAAGTCGTCATTTCAAGAAGTTAAGTCGGTAACCACAGACAATAATTTAATGAATACTTTTAATGTTTTTTTTGCGTTCCATCAATAGGCCAGTCATATACTGACAACCCTGTCAAATGGTTAATGTACTGTCTGCTAATTTGAATCGGCTTTGATTTGTACTTAAATATTTTCTGTCTTTCTTTCAAATATATTGCCGGTATCGATTAAAGGATTAAAGCACAAAATAACGCTACTTCTTATTTTTTAACCTTTTCAACGCCACGCCTCGACAAAACGTAAACCTGCTTTGAATGTTATGTCATTGTGTCAAGATCACTTTGACACTGTAGTCACCGGCACCAATATATGATGAAACAAGGCACTCAAAAATATGTGACGCAACTCTATTCGTATGGCCGTTAGAGCGTATCAGATGTTTTTGAGTGCCTTGTTTCATCATATATTGGTGCCGGTGACTGTACTATGTGACACCTATATGTGTTGTTGGCGTTGAAAGGGTTAAATATGTTGTTAGTACCACTACCAGTAGTGGCAGTAGTGTATTGTATATTAACCCTTAATAAGGTAGAGACTTGAGTTGGAAACTGAACCTTATTGGTTTCATTATACGTCACAATTTCTATTGTGATTATTGTAAATACGAAGCTTTAAAAATATCCTTTGTCATGTGTATTCGATGGCTGCTTTTGATTGTGGTAGTATGCTCCAATAAATGGCGCCTTATAAAGGGTTAAAGTTTGCAACTTCGAAAACAACTGGCTAAATTAATTCAAAGATTCATGAAAATTATCAAACAATACCTTAGATTTCCTCCTCTCAAGTTTGATGCCATTGTGGAAGGGTATGGGCGGTAGCTTCGCCACGTCCCGCGCGACTACTAACGACTCACAGATATAATGCAGCGACTCTGCGAAAAACATCACATTTTATCGACATAAAAAGTGAGAGCGAGATGAAAATACCAAAAGAAATGCATAACTTCTCCGTTCCTATCAGTGGGTAGGGAGTTGTGTAGCTAAACCGTTTAAATGAGTTCTCGTCCGCGGGGTACAGAGACGCGGGGGTAGACGAGAAAGGGGGCCGAGAGAGGTGCGGGCGGCACCTCTCGGCGGCGAGGACTCATTTAAACGGTTTAGCTATAGTAGTACTTTAAGGCCGACCTCACACTCGTACATGCGGACTTTTTCTTCGGTTTCCGTACGGAATGACGTGTGCAAGTGAGACAAGGCTACGAAAATATATAGCGATGTCCCCGGATTTACGGATCTTGATGCAGAATTTCAGTTATTCATGGTGTAGTGGGGGAATTTCAGAAATAGAGACAGATGAAAAAATTACAATAATCGGCATGTAAGCCGAGCCCGCCATCGAAGTGCGATTGTTGACGGCCACTGACAGTTTCTTGTCCCTTTCATTTGCATACAAAAGTGCAACAGAGAGAACGCTTTGCTAACTCTGTTAAATAGACAGGATATAGATCTATGCAAAAATCTGAGAAAAAAAAAACGTATTGTACCCAATATATTTTTTTTTTTTAATTTCTGAAATTCCCCAGTTTGAACATTGATTGATATTTAAATATTAATGTAATCATCGCTTACCAATCATCTCGTCTTTAGTATTGATGACGACGGCCATGTTGTTGAAAAACCTGAGCGTCGTGGACCGAAACATGTGGAAGTAGCCGGCTTCATTATTGTACGTATAGTTGATTCTAATGCAGATTATAGGTTCTGAAGTTGTTTTGCGGCCCACACCGAATATCTGAAAAAAATTGTAAAGTAAAAGTTTTGGAATTATGTTCGCGTCTCTCCTGTGGACATGGCAAAAGTTAAGGATCTATCTATAGCCAATATTTTTTAGTCAAGTTTACATCTGCTTTTGTTTCTTAAGCTTGATTTCCTCCTACGCTGACGTCGGTCGCTGACGTCGGTCGAGCGTACCATCGGTCGCGTATGACAAACGCGCGGCCATCAGCGTCGCTGTGCGGTGCCCCATAGAGTATTGTGTTTATTCGTACGCGCGACCGACGTCAACGGTCAGCTTCGCACTGAGCGCGCGTGGTGTATAGCGCGTCAGCGCACCGACGCGCGCGGCGCTGACGAGCGAGACCGACGCGCGCCATCAGCGGCGCGTAGCAATAAATCTGCCGCGGACGTCAGCGTTGCTGTGCGGTGCCCCATAGAGTATTGTGTTTATTCGTACGCGCGACCGACGTCAACGGTCAGCTTCGCACTGAGCGCGCGTGGTGTATAGCGCGTCAGCGCCGTCAGCGCACTGACGCGCGCGGCGCTGACGAGCGAGACCGATGCGCGCCTTCAGCGGCGCGTAGCAATAAATCTGCCGCGGACGTCAGCGTTGCTGTGCGGTGCCCCATAGAGTATTGTGTTTATTCGTACGCGCGACCGACGTCAACGGTCAGCTTCGCACTGAGCTCGCGTGGTGTATAGCGCGTCAGCGCCGTCAGCGCACTGACGCGCGCGGCGCTGACGAGCGAGACCGGAGCGCGCCATCAGCGGCGCGTAGCAATAAATCTGCCGCGGACGTCAGCGTTGCTGTGCGGTGCCCCATAGAGTATTGTGTTTATTCGTACGCGCGACCGACGTCAACGGTCAGCTTCGCACCGAGCGCGCGTGGTGTATAGCGCGTCAGCGCCGTCAGCGCACTGACGCGCGCGGCGCTGACGAGCGAGACCGGAGCGCGCCATCAGCGGCGCGTAGCAATAAATCTGCCGCGGACGTCAGCGTTGCTGTGCGGTGCCCCATAGGGTATTGTGTTTATTCGTACGCGCGACCGATGTCAGCGTAGGAGGAATTCAAGCCTTACGCAGTGAGGGATCCAACAGTGTAAAAAGTCAAAAGTTTTATAGTCTAGGAATCGATAAGAGGTAAATGACAACTACACATGAAATGTAACGAAGTGATCCGTCAGAGAACCAAAGTTATCGACATAGCATAGCCATAGACATAGCCCACGCTAAAGCAATGGGCCGGCCGTATAACCCGAAGAACCGATAACCGTTGGGGTAGACGAGTTCTTGAGTGAGTAGCGTAGGACGTCCTCAGACTCGGTGGAACGATGATCTTCGTAGGGCGGCTGGCAAGAGCTGGATGAGAGTGGCAGAGGATCGTGCTCAGTGGCGTTTAGGTTAATTTCGTCCACATTCCCACTTCGTCAGCAAACCTATTTCGTCCACAATCAATTCCCAATTGGTCAACTTCGCATTTTGTCAACATTCCCACTTCGTCCATATTCCCACTTCGTCCACATTCCCACTTCGTCCACATTCCCACTTCGTCAACATTCCTATTTCGTCAACATTCCCATTTCGTCCACATTCCCAATTCGTCCGCATTCCCATTTCGTTCACATTCCCACGACACCCCATTAAAATGAAGTAAATAAATAAATATCACGGGACAATTTACACCAATTGACCTAGTCCCAAAGTAAGCTAAATATAGCTTGTGTTATGGGTACAAGGCAACGGAAATGTTTTTATGAAATGTTTTTATTCTGTTAATGATTTTTTTTTTTAATTGACATACTTTTACCTATTATTAATTATGAAATTTTATTGTGACATTTAATTTAATTTCATTAACAATTGGGAATGTCTAAAAAAAATTACCAGTGGTTTTTATATTTTTTTTGTATAGAGAAGTCAATTATAAGAAACCAATTTCAATATTTTGTCATTTAGTTCTCTACTTTTTTCAAAATTAATTATTGAAACTATTTTAGTTGATGACGTCAGATTATAATTGAGGGCTCCCACAATGCCAAATTTCTAAATCTATCTAAATGCTTACGATAAGGCAACCCCTTTAATTTTTTTTTGCGTAGTGGTACACTATACACTGTGTCACTTTACTGGCACTGACAAAGTGCTAGATGTCAGACAGCGGGTCCAAATCAAACTCCGTAGTATAACACGCGTAAATTGTGAAGAATTCTAACCACACAGAATAAAGTACGACTTGAACCGGTCACGCAATTTACACCAATGTCAAATGAAGTTCATTGCTTATTTGTTATATAATAAATTCATTACATAATATTAAAATTAAATAACTACGGAAAACGATTTAAAAAGCATTTATCTCGAAATGGTTTTCGATTTACTATACATTGCAAAAAAATAGACATCCCCAATTGTAATTTAACTTTTTTTTTTTATATTTTTATTCTCGATTATAGTATGTAAGCAAAAAGTGTGAACGCCTGTAAAGGTAAGAGTTTAGTGAGATTTATGATAAGAATGCATTATTGAACACCTATGTTACTGTACCTAAATTCTTCACAATATTAAATAAATAAATAGATAAACATACTTATTATGTATAGATAGATACATACTTAAATACATACACCCAAATCCCACTGTCCATGGATCCCACTGAAAAACAGCGTTGCGGCTTGCCACAACATTATGCTGAGTGGGGTCCAATTTATACTGTTCGATATATTTTTTTTATTTGTAAATTTCCTGTCAAATGTATTTTTTTCTGTATTTGTATCGAATTTGTGTAAATAAACATCTCTCTCTCTCTCTCTCTCTCTCTCTCTCAAATGTGGACGAAGTGGTAATATGGACGAAATGGGAATGAGGACGAAATGGGAATGTTGACTAAGTGGGAATGTGGACGAAGTGGGAATATGGACGAAATGGGAATGTTGTCTAAGTGGGAATGTGGACGAAATTAACCTAAACGCTCAGTGGCGTGCCTATGTCCAGCAGTGGACGAGCATATAGGCTGCTGATGAAGTTTACATACCGTACTGGAGTTTTCCACAGCGCCGAGTTCGACGCTGGCGACATCTCGTAACGGTACCCTTTGCACAGACAACACTCGGTCCGAAGTCTCGTCGTAGTCTGCCACGTGGTACGCGTCGCTAGTCAGCAACAGAACGCTGTCCATTTCCGTTTCCGATGGATCGCCGGTACTGTTAACATATTTTAAGTTTCTCACTAAAAACCATCTTCCCTAAGATTTTTATTGGTCTTCTATGGGTCGATCAACTTTTTTTTTTGTGGTAGTTTTAAACCCCTTCTATAATTGGTCATCTAATAAGCATGTTAGTTAATGTGGCACAACATTTCTTCTAATTAAACTGTATTACTTTTGTCCCCTCGCTGACGGGACAGAATAACCAATAAATAGTTGATCCACCCTTATAAGCAAAACTAGTTTTATCTTATGTCATTAACAGCTCCCTATACCAGTGTTCCGCTAACTTTTTGTATTTTTTTTTTTTTATAATACTAGCTACCTCCGACATTATTGGAGTCAATATCTGCTTTATCCATACATTCCAGTTCCATCAATAATGCTTCTCGCACTTCCATGCCGCATACTTTTTCTTTCTGTTTCCCTTCCTCATTCATACTTTCGACTAACTAACTACTCTGTCTATTACTATTTTAATACGTACTATCGCCCCAAGCGCCAGATAACCACCTTAAAGGCCCAGTTTGCGTGCAGTGGCTAGACATCTGTCCATAACAATCCATAGCAATAAACATCAACGGCTGCAAGCAAATTTGTTATGAAAATGGGTATCTGGCGCTTGGGGCGATAGTACATGTTCTAAACTTTTATCTCACATTCTATTCCCCTTCAACTTTTTGTAATTAAGGTACATCTAGGAAAACGAAAATTTCTGGAGGTCATAAATGAAAAAAATCATGTGAATCAGCGTGATTTACAACTGTGTAACTTAGATTATTTATACACTAGATAGAGCTTAGGCGGCATGAAAACGTCCCGAAAAATATAAGCCAATAATTGGCTTATATGTCAGTTGTCCCCCTTCACTGTCAAATGGGTTTTTGGACGTTTTGTATGCCAGTGTTTGCTACTGACACTCCATCTAGTGTATAAATAATCTAAGCTGTGTAAGTATTTTTGTTCCGTCCATCTATTAAGCTTTATGAAACCCTATTTTTCCGAGGCACACCCACTAATGACCATTGTACACCAGTGTGCCGCGGCACGCACTTTGCTGAACACTGGGCTATACTGTCGGAATTTCAGAAAATCCTTTTTTAGTTAATACCTACCTCCTTTGATCAATTATAACTGTAGATCCACAGTCGCGCGCCCGAAAATGTCCGAGCCAAATGAGCGCCACTTTGATAAAAGTGGCCTTCTTTTTTCTCAGTACGTTGCGTGAAATTGTCAAGTTTAGCTGTCAAGTGTCAACCGAAATTCGACTGTGATGAAGTAAAGACTACGTTCAAATTTCTGTGTAGGTGATGATTTTAATTATTATGCAAACAAATAAAAAAGTTCGGACATTTTTTGAAGGGGATTTTGTTTGGCAATGTGTATCTTCAGTTATAATTGATCAAAGCCTACCTCTATCAACGAGGAATGTGTCTGCTGAATTTCAAATGGCACGCTTAAACTGACTCAATCCGAAACATTCTTATTTCAAAAATGAACTTTGTGTAACAAAAATAGGTTTAGTTTTGAAATGAGAACATTTGGGATTGAGTCAGTTTAATTTTATTCATGTGAATTTCTAGCTCCAATGGCCTATGCGTTGTCTGTTTGACAGTAAGGTTACTCTTTTATAGGTTTGATACAGATCACCACTAAGAATAGAATCGAATCTCACCTACTTAGTTAACTAATTTAGTTCAAGAATACCTGTTCCCCGCGGCTCAGTCTGCAAAGAATTAATTTATCGCTATCCCGCGAAAACTATGCAATTTTACGGGACTAAAAGTATCCTATGTGTTAATTCAGGTTATGAACTATATGTGTTCAAAATTTCATCAGAATCCGTTTAACTGTTTTAGCGTGAAGGAGTAACAAACACCCACACATCCATCCCTCCATAAAAACTTTCACGTTTATAATATTAGTGAGATTAGCAGGATAGTGGGATTTGTGCTTTACAAAGAGGATAATATTACAAAAAGACCAATCGTAAAAGTATCAAGGCACTTGCAGTTATTTTTTTAAACTTTGCCTATGTGAGAGGACCGTTACTTACTAGGGATCAGCATCAATGAGCCCCCAGGCGCCTAGAACGGGTTCCGTGTCCACGATCAGCTTCTTGCAGTCATCAATCAACGACTTGACGTGCTGCGCCATTGCCGTGGTGTCTGGGACGTTATGATCCTGAAATCACAGAGGGCGGTAGTGCTATGCGTTTCTTTACCCGTGGAGCGTGCGATGGGCACCGTGTAGTGTCCAGTAACCGGTCACTACCGGCTCCAAAAAGTTTCGGGTTAGATCAGTACTGTGGCTCTAGTGAAAAAGGGGTTAAGTCTGCAGAAATTAAACAGCTATTTTCTATTTTATGTGTAAAGGGCGCTAAGTCGAAATCAGCTGTTCAACTTCTGAAGACTTAACCCCTTTTTCACTAGAGCCACAGTTTATTTATAATTTACCGGAATCGTTATTTCGTAGTAGCAAAATTTCCATTCGCATTTTTGCCCACATTTTTCTCCAATTTTAATCGACACAGAAATTTAAATAAGTTTCAGTAAAATACCATAATGAGAAAACTACACAGATTTTGAACGGTAATAGCTACTTATATGCCAATTCAATCGGCTAACTATTTATTTAGAGTTTATGTCTGTTACTAGCCTTGAATTAACCACACACACACACACACACACACACACACACACACACACACACACACACACACATACTCACACTCACACCACAGATTACTTAATAGTTACTTCGTAACAGATACTGCATCCCGTACAAAATCTTGGTACTTACCGCGATTGTAGCCACAGATTATACTACTCCGTCTCCTTAAGAATGTGTGCGTGCCGACAGTGACAAGGGCTGGCAGTTTGGATTAAAAATTTTTTTTCTACATGTTGTTTTACCATTTTGTCGGGATAATTGCTATATATTATATCCATGCAAACTTTCTAGCACTAATATTCTTTAAGCTAAGCCACGGACGGACAAAGAGACAGACGGTCATGGCGAAACTATAAGGGTTCCGTTTTTGCCATTTTAGCTCTGGAATCCTAACAAAAAAGGATATTTATTGTAATGCGTAGAACACATTGCCATGCTCATAGTACCCTAGCGTTATACTAAATACGAAGGTTAACTTTCGAACTTCGCATCGTGCCATCCCGCTCACGCTTATAGCTTTTTATAGAAGAGTAAGAGGGACAGCACGATACGAACTTCCAAATTGTTATATTAGCTATTAATTCTAGCATAGTCATATTAAAATTTGCCCCCTGTTTCACCATTCACTTATAAAAGTCCAGGCGGCATTTTGTTTCCGTGGAACACGAATGAACGTGCGTCGGCGCGCGCTTGTGACAACCTACTGGAATTTCGATCGCAGGCGATCGTCCCCGCGGTAGGTAAATATCGCGCGTAAGTACATGTCATGCATGAGGCCTGCTCACACTCGCATTACACCTGACTGACTGTTTAATTTTACATAATAATGTTTAATTGATTATTTAAATGATAAATTGTAGACATTTTAATCGATTATTATTAATAATTATTATGATTATTGTATTATTATTTTTATTGCCTTTATTATTTTTATTTTATTGTCATCTTTTTTTTATTATTTTATTGCCATTTTTACTTTGTTTAGTTGTTTTTTAAACTTATTAGTTAATTATTGTGTGCCCTTACAGGGCGTCATGGACTGACTTATTTTACTAATAATATCTTCATTATAATGTACATGACATTGACAGTGTATAAATAAATAAATACTTGTTTTAAAGTGCCAAAAGGTGTCATCTCATCATCCCTTTTTAAGGTTACCTTAGCGGTCGCATTGTCGCGCACGATCAGCTGATCCGGGATGCTCCGAGACTCCCCTGTCATCACATCGATGGCTACTTGCCGTAAGGCGTCTTTGAACGTTGATAGATAGTATCTGGAACAACGAAAATTACTTTGAATAAGAGTTATTTTTAACATTTCGAAAGCTTGACTGACTTCATAAAAAATTTAGTACCACACTGACGATTTTCTTCTCTTGACCAAGTTAATTAAGTAAACTGAACTGACTCACTATTTTACAGATAAACGCCCCCAAAATTTTGACACATCAAAGGTATATCGAAGGTGCAACATGGCACGCAAGATTACCACACTTAACAGTATTCGCAAAAAAATGAGGAACATGGACCATTTTCTTTTTATATATCCATTATAAACTGACCTCCCTAATCCATACGCAATCTCAGCAGTCAAGAGCTCTTGCGTCAACGGATGCCCGAAATAACTCGGGACCATTTCTAGCTTCGGCCTTTCTGTGTCCATATTCTCGAATATCATCAAAGATGCAGTTTTAATATCCCGCCAGACGCTGTCGAATTCGTCTATGGTCGCATAGTCTATGGGCTGCCCTAGAGCGAGGTTAATGGCGCATTGCGTGATGGCGTCGTTAAAATGGCGGATCACGAATCTGGCGGGAGAAAACACCATTGCGTTGTTCGAATTTTGAAATTTTGACATTTTACTTGATTTGACAGCGTTACCTGTTGGCTGAGGCGACGCCATCTTTCATCATACCGGTAAATTTTCTTTCTCCTGTTCGCGTGTAGTCGCCCTGGAAGACAAAATAAAAACCGGTCAAGTGCGAGTAGAACTGGAGGACTGGAGGGTTCTAGTATACCTTCGTACGTTTTAAAAACAGTTCAGTAAAAAATCGCCGAAATGTTTGTTTTTAGTATTTGTTGTTATAGCGGACACAGTAAATACTATGTAGTATTACGGTTCAAGGAGCTATCTCTTACAGGGCTCTATAGTCCTGTGACAGACGGACGGACGTACAGACACATGGACATTAACATTAATTTTTAAAACAAAAATTTATGGTACCTCAGGCAGCGAGTCTATGATATTAGAATAATTACTCTTTAAAAATTGTATACCGTCTTATCTGTCAAGCTGTGGCTAGCCGTGGTGGCCTAGTGGTTTGACCGATGATCTCTCAAGCAGAGGATCGTGGGTTGTAGTCCTGGCTTGCACCTCTGAGTTTTTCGGAATATATGTGCGAAAATTACATTTGTAATTTACCATGAGCTTTACAAAAACATCGTGAGGAAACCTGCATACACTTGAGAAGAAATTCAATGGTGTATGTGAAGTTCCAATCGCACTGGGAACGCGTGGGAACTACGGGCCAAGCCCTCTCATTCTGAGAGGAGGCCTGTGCCCTGCAGTGGGACGTGGATAGGCTGGGATGATGGTGATGGTGACAGTCTTATTTGTACAGTAACCTTGAGCGCCTTTGTGCCAGCGTACTGTCGAGATAGCACGTCACCATTATCTGCCCACTGCGTGAGGAACGCGTGGCGGAGCGCCGGGGGCAGCCCGGATCCCGGCGCTCCCAGACCCAGCCGGCACAGTTGGAGCTCCAGCACGTACTTAGCTATCGCCGTCTGTAACAAATAAGTTTTTGTTCAAACTTTCATTTTCAATGCAAGCTTTTTCGCTGACTGTACTTTTTGGTGACTGTACTTGCTTTGTTATTCAAGCTACATAAGTATACCAAATATCAAGTTAATCCGACCACTGGAAGTGGGTCAAATTCAACTTCCAAGATTTGACCCGTAGATACATACTTATATACATTGCAAGCTTTTAATAAATACTTATTTTTACTAATAACTTGCGCTAGCGGCTCCGGCTCTGTAGCAGAGCTTCTATCCCATGGGAATTTTGTAAAATACGTAGTACGTAGCGAATAAACGCCCGTCAGAGGTTTATTAGTATGACAGGTTATGGGCCCAAGCCCCATTTATTTATTTATTTATTTATTTACAACAACTTACACAGCATGACAGTAAAACATGACATAAGACGTAAGTAAGTATATACCATACCTGAACAACATTAGTCCGGTCGAGGCAGTCGATGCAGTTGACGCGGAACACTCCGCCCTGTGCGCAGATGAGGCCGCGAGCGTCTCGCCAGCAGAAACGCATCTCGTTGATGACGTCCACCAGAGCGTTTACTAGTATGCTCACGTTTTCGTAGTGCATACCGCGACTGAAAAAAAAACATTTTTTTTGCAAAGGTCCAATTTGCTATTAAAAATCATAGAGTACATTAAGAAGTGTTTATCGCCATGTTAGTTTAAAACAAAACTTAAATTTCATTTTTAATAATTAGGTGAAATTCAAATTGCACCATTTGGCCCTCGAAAACACAAAAATGGCCTCTTCTACCATCCATCTGATAAACTGCTTAAGAGAACCAGGCGCCATCAGCCATGAGCACTAGAAAAAAGTTATTACGTGATTTTTCTTGAATATTTAAGTGTTTAACTTTTTCATAAAACCATTTTACCCTCGACATAACTATCCACCCTCACCTGCGGCTTAGGTAGATATTAACGTCTCGGGTAAGAGTGCGTTTTATACAGCTATTGTACAACTTACTGTCGAGGGCGTGGCCAGTTGATCTACTGATGATAGAAACAGCATGAATTAAAAAAAAATCCTACATCAGATAAATAACTGTAAGGCTGATTGGGCATTGATTTTAAAGTGAAAATAGCCTTTAATGTTTTAAGCCGTACAGCTGACATTGAACCTTAGGGTGGTAAAGGAATTTGTTGGTCGACTAAGAGTCAAAAAACAGTCAGAATGCCAAGGCTCCTCCCTGGCCCCCCTTCTTGACCACTATTATTGGTCCGCGAGTAGCCAGCATTCGACATCTAAATGTGTTAAAATTAGTACTTATAAGTTAAATGAAGAACAGCCTGCTATTGCCTAGTATGAGTTAGTTTCTTAATTTTATATACTTACTTTTCTTACTCTTACTTAAAAACTGTTACCCACATTGGAAGAGCGGTGTCTCTTAGCACAGGTATCATGTATACTTAAAAAGAAGCACCAACCTTTGTTACTATGTATCCATAAGTGAATGAATAAACGATTTTTTATTTATTTATTATTTTATGTACTAAGATATTGACCAGAAGAAATAAGTTATATTCCACAAAATGACTTACCAATACTCGTGGAAGTCGAACGTGGCGTACACTATGTCGGGGCTGTTGTACTTGAGCACGTGGTTCCCGTATGCCTCCCATATGATGCGCTCCCGCCCCTGCTGCTCCACCAGATTCACTATGCACACTTGTCTGTACGTATCCAGTTCAGATTCGAAGTGTTTCTTGAACGCTTCATGCGTTTCTTCCTCACCTACGAAAAAAAATCGACTTTCAAAGTAATACTCTCCTGCGGCCTAGTGTCCTATATTAGGATTGTATTGTAATATTGAACTCACTCTTAAGTGATATAAAGTTGATAGTTCATTGAACAAAATTTGACGTGGGCTGCCGGAGGAATCCCACAACTAAAAATAATGTGGAAAGAATAGGAATGATGATACTATATCCTGTTATCAAGCAGGTAGTTTGGGCTACCTAACATTAGTGTTGTGCAATGTCAATAAAAAACTTTTTCACTTCTCTTGCTCGTAAAATGCTGCATAAAATAAAAAAAAAAAAAAAAATTTATATTAGGGGACAATCTTACACAAATCGACCTAGTCTCAAACTAAGCAAAGCTTGTACTATGGGTACTAGACGACGATAAACATACTTATATAGATAAATAAATACTTAAATACATAGAAAACATCCATAACTCAGGAACAAATATTCGTGCTCATCACACAAATAAATGCCCTTACCGGGATTCGAACCCAGGACCTCTTGCTTCGTAGGCAGGGTCACTACCAACTAGGCTAAAGCGGTCGTTAAAATGGCTTTTTATGTTCTAGTGAAGAAAGCAAAAACTTCGGCTAAAACCAGTTTCTTGTTTTTTTTTATATTACTGGTGTATTATATTACGAAATTAATAAAACTAGGCAAATAGTACATTATTATAGGAATTGCAATGCATGAAAAATAAGAGCTTGTAAAAATTTATTTCCAATGTTGCTGTTTAATTTCCTTGCAATCGAAGTGAAAAGCAGAGTGTAAAACTCGAGCATCAAACCCATTTTCACCTCGACGTGTCTATCCACTCTTGCTGTACCGACTCGGGTGGCTGAACGTCTCGGGTGAAATGGCTCGTTTTATGCTCTTGTTATACAATCTACTATTTCAAACTGCCTGCTTCATAACGGGGTATAAAGATGACACAACCCATTACTGACGCACTTACCTTTATCCAGTCGAGGCGGTGGTCTGAATTTATAGTCAGGCTGACTCCAGAAAATGGGGACCGAACCTCGTACCTGCAGTACAATTGATTCCAGTTACTTATAAAATTATCAGCGTTTCAGCAAACGACAGCTGTCTGACCTCTAAATGGAAAACGACAAGCCATCGAGTATTTTCTCCTCAAAACACGTTTAATTTCCAAGTGTTTAAGGAGTTTAATTTCTAACCCACGAACTGTCACGATAGGAGACGATATGTTGCATTGACTTTGCTTTAGAGGTTGAAATCGCTCACGTCCGTAGGTTTACCCTCGAGTACGGTAGTAGGCGAGTAGATTTAAGCCCTGGGTGGTGCTAAACGAGCGATACAACTCCGGTGGCAGGCTTCGACCGCGGCTGGTCACCACCCTATAGGTTGAGCCAGGCCACCAAGCGACTCTCGTCGTATTCCGGCCTGTTGCCTATAGAAGCCATTCCGGGGGAAGGGCCTGAGCAGTTGTGCAGCGCTCGCGTACCATATTTTTTGTACGGTTTGCACTTCTTGGAGGCGAGCACAACACCGCGCTCAACTGCCTTCTTTATGCTTATTCCCCCATTATATATTAATATAGGGTGAATGAGCATTTACTAGGTAAGTTTGCTCCATCGTAGGCCTCATCTTCGCTTTCCATCAGGCATGATTGTGGTCAAACGCAAGCCTACTTATAATGTATTATTTATTTATTTATTTATTTAATTCATTACATTTCACAGCATAACAGATCAACCAAAGCACTGTGTAATTCAAATACAATTTTTACAAAGAATAGATACACATAAGAACAATAGAGTTTAAAATAAAACAGAAGAAGGTCGAATATCCATCTTCTCGCAATATCTCATACATTCCTCACACAGTTGTAACCATCTGCTCGCAAACAAATCACAGCCTGGGGTCGATTCGAGGAGTGAGTTCATCTGGTGCAAAGCTCGAACTAGCGGAGATTTTCTGCGGGACACCGTTCGTGCTGCCGGCGCCGCCAACAAATGGCGACAGCGTGGCCGAAAGAGAAATTTAGTAGGCGAGGGAACATACAGACGCAGCAACTGAGCCACCAATTCGGGACAATCAGAATCACCACGCAAAATACCGCTAGCTACAGTTAACAGTCTGAAATCCCGCCTCACCTCCAATGAATTGAAGCCTAAGACGCCCAGCAAAAATTTGGTTGGGTATAAAAAAGGATAATACCCATACATCCTCTTATACAAATAACGCAAGAATGCCTTTTGCACTCTCTCCAGAAGCAAGATATAAGATGCTTCATGTGGGTTCCATACAACACAAGCTGCTTCGAGCTTGCTTCTGACAAGAGCTGTGTAAAGGAGCGTTATGGACCATGTATATAAAAAAGTGTTGCATTTGAAATTTCGACCTTAATGCATTGCGAATGTTTAACGACATTTTACGAAATTGGTAGGGAATTAAATTTCTTGACTACCCATACAATATGTAGATCCCGAGTCTATTAAAAATATATACACGGTATCTTTAAATGAATCGTGCCTATTTGTCTGCCTGACAAAAACAAATTTGTATTTTTGTTTCATAAAAACTTATTATTATTGCTTCGGTGTAGCCAATTCTGTAAGGAATCCCAATCTCTTTGGCGTTTGTAGCAAAATGAAGAAAGTGATGGGAAGCCATCGGCGCGAGACCGTTTGAGTTTAATTTTGGTTTTATTTATGCGCCACGTCTCCAGACTCACTTTCACTGGCGCGCCGTCACTTTTGATCAATGAAAGTGAATTATAATTTTGATAAACATGAACTAGTTTAAAGTGTATGATCAAGCCGCGTACAGTATAAGTACGTTAACAATAAGACATGTTATTTTTTAAATCATCCTCTTTCTTTCTTTTCTTTACTTTCTCATGATCCCTATTGTGGGAGACTAATGAAATGACGTTAGATACGAGCGGTCACAATGTTTGAATGTTCACTCCTCTTTGTAAAACAGATTGTAATTTATCTTCGTCTATTAAGCAAGATTTAGGTACAGTCAACCAATTTGATTTGAGGCCACTATAGAACCATGTCATATTAATTTGTTTATCTTCTACGACAGTGATTATTGCGTGAAGTATGCCATGATGACATCACAATTTTTGCTAACATTGTGTCAACGATAATGAATAGAAAAGGAGTTTGCTTATAACTTACAACTTGAATTGTCACTGTCCGTCTATCAAAACTTCTTTTTCTTCTCATGTCATAGAGCGAAACCGTTTATAAACTCTTTACGTTTATTGCATGTTGTGATCGGAAAGTTGATAATCCTTTGACCCGCACTGACATTGTAATTATCTAGTAGTATGCGACAAGGTTCTACAGTGGCCTAGAAATCAAATTGGTTGACTGTACATGAGCATAGTACTTATCATTAGTGTAAGTGATTAGGATTTAGAGAATGGTACTAGTAGGTAGTTACAAGTTGAGCAATCAAACTTCACTTGACATGAATGTTTACCCTCGACAAGTGACAAGTATTAGTAGATTTTTAGATGGGGGTAGGCCCTTGTCGCTTAGTAAACAGAACCGGCGTCTAATCACTTGCATTTGCAGTTGCACTAATACTAAGCACTTGTACAATATGTTTACACACATCCGACAAGTTTAAGTGACAAGTACTGAGCATTAGCTACTAAGCTCGTGTAAGCCCGGCATTACAAACCTGTACGAAGGAAGCTCTATGTATGCTGTCGGAGCACATGATGGAGACAATCTGTTCAGTTTCCACGTAGTTAGCGACCTTGCCGCCCGGTTCGATGCCGCGTCGATTGTACCTGAACAACCAAACTTCCTGTTAATTTCGGTGCCGATTTTTCAATCCCCAGATAAAAGTATCCGTTAGTTAAAACTATCGCTTTCCTTTTCTCAAGACATAGAAAAAAAGGACAGAGCTTACATTTATGTAACAGATAGTGAACATTGAAAAAGCGGCCAAGTGCGAGTCGGACTCGCGCACGACGGGTTCCGTACCATTTATCTATAAAAGATTGCGGTTTACGATTTATGACGTATTAAAAAAAAACTACTTACTAGATCTCGTTCAAATCAATTTTCGGTGGAAGTTTACATGGTAATGTACATCACATAATTTTTTAAGTTTTATCATTCTCTTATTTTAGAAGTTACGGGGGGGACACACATTTTACCACTTTGGAAGTGTCTCTCGCGCAAACTATTCAGTTTAGAAAAAAATGATATTAGAAACCTAAATATCATTTTTGAAGACCTATCCATAGTACCCCCCCACGTATGGGTTTGATGAAAAAAAAATTTTTTTGCGTTTCAGTTCTAAGTTTGGGGAACCCCCAAAATTTGTTGTTTTTTTTTCTATTTTTGTGAGAAAATCTTAATGCGGTTCACAGAATACATCTACTTACCAAGTTTCAACAGCTTAGTTCTTATAGTTTCGGAAAAAAGTGGCTGTGACATACGGACGGGCAGACAGACAGACAGACAGACATGACGAATCCATAAGGGTTCCGTTTTTTGCCATTTGGCTACGGAACTCTAAAAACCAGTCCTTAGTGGTGTAACAATACGGTGGCATTAACTATGATGGCATTCCATCAGAGATGTGTTATGCTACGTTGGTACGAATGCGCTTGATATCCACCAATCATATTCTTTGGTCCACATAGCAAAGTGCTGGTGGAAACGGGCTCAACTAAGCTATGTTTTTTATATGGAAAGCGTGCTCTGGATTTTTCTTAGCATTAGTGGAAATGGTTACATAGTTTCGTAGCGTAGCTTTCACAACTTTGGTGAAAAAGCACCCTAATAAGTCTGTGTTGAGAGGGTTGCCAGTTGCCACTCGCCTGGTGCCGGCCTGGTATCGCGACCGGCGCGATATAACGCCCAGCGTGAAGGACTCGTCACACGCGCTCCCGGTAGACAGAGACTCTGTGTTCAGAGGGTTGACATCGGCCGGCTCGACGGCTATTTGGGACAAGTGGATGAAGCCCTGAATTATGGGAAGAACCCATTCGTCGCAGTGCGGACTCTGTGGATAGAGGAATAAGGTTGTAAATCAGAGGTTCAGTCTTCTTACCTTTTGAACGCCGACGACTAAAAATAATCTTAGGCTGACTTGCACAGACCCGAGTTAACTATATAACCCCGCGTTAAGTGCTAACCCTGGGTTAAGAAGTGTCAAAACGTATGGAACTGTCATCCTTAACCCAGTGTTCATCAGCTAAATTTATAACCCTAGTCTGTGCAAGTGGCCCTTACTGTACATGTGTTTGCTCAAAGTTTAAATTCGCTTTTCGCATTATTGGTGTGTAGGTGATGGAACAGACGGATAACATTTGTATGGTACAGTCAGCAACAAAAGTGGAAGAGCGGTTCTGGTGCTTAAAATGAAAAAATAAATATAAATATTAGGGGACAATCTTACACAAATCGACCTAGCCCCAAACTAAGCAAAGCTTGTACTATGGGTACTAGACGACGATAAACATACTTATATAGATAAATAAATACTTAAATACATAGAAAACATCCATAACTCAGGAACAAATATTCGTGCTCATCACACAAATAAATGCCCTTACCGGGATTTGAACACAGGACCTCTTGCTTCGTAGGCAGGGTCACTACCAACTAGGCTAAAGCGGTCGTTAAATGATCTACACAAGACTCTATTTCCAAGGTGATAAGAGTGTTTAGATCATTTTGAGCACACAATCGTTCATCCACTTCTGCTACTGACTGTACCTACAGTGACGTTCAAATGGTTAAAGGCAATCCATGCCCAATAAAGGAAGGAAGTAGTTTATTGTTAGTTGTGGAAAGAGTACTAATGCGATTTTGTAATCATAACTCGTAACATTTGTTATCTATCATTTTAAACTCAGTATTATGATTGAACTCCAAATTTAAAGCATTCAGTGTGTGTATCATCAATTATTACGTATGATACTGATGTACGTTGGATTTCGCTGCGTACCCTTGACTTGCGTCCGGTGATTTCCTGCCTTTGATTCAACCGAGCAATTTGAGCGATCGAAACAAAGTCATTCTCATTACACCGGTACGCCACTAACTCGAGTTTTAGAGGATCGACCTTAGGTAAATCATCAATATATACGTAGCTTATATACGTCTCCTCTCAGAAAGAGAGAGCTTGGGCGTAGTTCCCACGCAGGCCCATGCAGTGCGGATTGGGAACTTACTTAGGTAAATGTGATTTCGCAATTTATACTGAACTAGTCTTTACTCGCGGATTCACAAATGAGCCATTATTTCTGGCAGTTCGTTTGCAAATTGCCACTTTCCTTTTTTTGCCACTTTACTTTCAGTGTTTAACAGTAACATAATAGTTTACTGCAACATAAACCCATATCGCTTGTATCAGCGACAATCCACAACTATAAAAAGGTTACGCACGATATTAATAAACATTCCACAAACAACAAGCGGTCGGTTACAAACGACCGCTTTAGCCTAGTTGGTAGTGACCCTGCCTACGAAGCAAGAGGTCCTGGGTTCAAATCCCGGTAAGGGCATTTATTTGTGTGATGAGCACGAATATTTGTTCCTGAGTTATGGATGTTTTCTATGTATTTAAGTATTTATTTATCTATATAAGTATGTTTATCGTCGTCTAGTACCCATAGTACAAGCTTTGCTTAGTTTGGGACTAGGTCGATTTGTGTAAGATTGTCCACTAATATTAATTATTTATTTATTTATTCTTTACGCACTAATCGCAACGCTGAATTTAAGTACTCTCCTACATGCTACCTTTTATTACAATGGAAAAGTCGAGTTCATTTCAGCAATTAAGGCCGCACTGAGTTTCTTGCGCTAATCGAATTTAGGTAGGTATTCTATGCACTCGTGTAGGTATGTGTGTGAGAGCAGTTAGGCCGGGGCCGCACTGGTAAGGCGACCGGCGACGCGACGCGACGGCGACTAAAGGTCTGTATTCACTTTGATTAGTGCGAGTGCAAGTGATTAGTAATTGAGGATGATTAGTGCAGGTGTGTAGTGCAAGTAGTGTCCAATTCTTGTTCTGGCTCTGTTAAGTAAATTCCAAACCATACGTGTTTAGTGGCAGGCACGCTGCGAGTGAGGGAGAAGGGAGGGCGCGCGGGACGTGGCTACTCGCAGTTCACTCGCAAAAAAATAGGACACGCTTCTAATCACGTTACTACGCAGCCAACTAATCACCTGCACTAATCAGTCGCTGTCCACACTTGTTTTCTCCTAATCACTAATCACCTGCACTAATCACTAATCAAAATGAATCCAGGCCTTAAATCAAACATATTTGATTTAGTCGCCGTCGCCGCTGCGGCCGCTGAGCCCGCTCATATAACTCAACTATGTTTGATTTAGTCGCCGTCGCGTCGCGTCGCCGGTCGCCTTACCAGTGCGGCCCCGGCCTAGAATCAAAGCCGTGCGTAAGTGCAAGCGACACAAGTTCCCCGTCCGAAGTTTAACGACCGCTTTAGCCTAGTTGGTAGTGACCCTGCCTACGAAGCAAGAGGTCCTGGGTTCAAATCCCGGTAAGGGCATTTATTTGTGTGATGAGCACAAATATTTGTTCCTGAGTTATGGATGTTTTCTATGTATTTAAGTATTTATTTATCTATATAAGTATGTTTATCGTCGTCTAGTATCCATAGTACAAGCTTTGCTTAGTTTGGGACTAGGTCGATTTGTGTAAGATTGTCCCCGAATATTTTTTTTTTTATTTTTTTTCGATGGCCGAAGGAGAACTAACGCAACTAACTATACGGACAAGGGGGAAGCAAGACGGCTCAAGATAGATAGGTCAGACCGCGCGTGTGTTTAGGTATTTTCATCGTATTACTACAACAAATATATATTTTGAAAATGTAGCAACACTAGGCCCTAGACAACATATTGTTTTATTAACATTCAAAAAGTCATGCATGACCCTGTGCAGTATTTACGCCGTACTAAAGATGTATTTTATTTTTTGACCACTTTGGATTTATTTTCTATCAAGCAAAATAAAAAGAAATCGCGTTTCTAAAAACACTGATCACTAGAGTGAATCCTCAAATATCTTACACATGAATTTCAGAACTAAAGCTTTGCTAGAAATTATGCAAGAATATATGCTTTGTTAGAATATTTTTGCAAGGGATTGAATGAATGCAATAAATTCGCCAAAAGCACGTTCTACCGGCCCTAGCCCTAAGTAGTTTAAGGGTAGTCGTGTGGAAAGATGAAATGTCCTGATAAAAGTCCTGACATCACCCTAAAAGTCCTGGCATTTCTTGTAACATAACAAAAGTAGAATTTTCATTTTTGTTTATGTTGATTACAATTTGTACCTGTTTTATTGTCAACTAGCTTTTGCCCGCGGCTTCGCTCGCGTGTACCATGAGTATTCCAAAGAACCAAGATATCAAGCAAGCAAGCATACAGGCAAGCAAGCAAGCACGCAAGCATGTAAGCAAGCATACAGGCAAGCAAGCAAGCACGCAAGCATGCAAGCAAGCATGCAAGCAAGATGAAAGCAAGCATGCATGCACGCAAGCAAGCAAGCGTGCAAGAAAGTGTGCAAGTAGTAAGCGTGCAAGCAAGCCCGACTAAACTTCAGGTAGATATGGTCCTTTACAGTATTTCTATATATATACAATGTTTTTCACTAATTCAGAAGCGGGCACTAAAATAACCAGGCTTGTTAATAATATAAAACCTCTTATTACTTTCCCCTGTCCTGCATTAGGTATAATTCAATGTTTTCTTACCTTCTACGGAAACTTGAGTAACTGGAAGCGCAATGTAAAAGTTTGTGAGTATGTGTATGAGCGAATATGTGCGTGTGTGTGTTTGTTAGACGACCAGATGGCCTAGTGGTTAGAGAACCTGACTATGAAGCTTGAGGTCCCGGGTTCAATTCCCGAGTCGGGGCAGATATTTGTATGAAAAATACAAATGTTTGTTCTCGGGTTTTGGGTGTTTAATATGTATTTAAGTATGTATCTTTCTATATAAGTATGTTTATCCGTTGCCTAGTACCCATAACACAAGCTTGCCTAGCTTACTTTGGGACTAGGTCAATTGGTGTGAATTGTCCCGTGATATTTATTATTTTACTCTTTGCTGAATGGGTATAAGTATGTAATCTTCTAATCAATAAAAATCTAGTGTCATGGTGTTTGTTATTGAACTCCTCTGGAACGGCTTGACCGATTTTTAGGATTTTTTTTCTCTATATTTGGTAGGTCTGAGAATAAGTCATAGGTTATATTAATTTTTTTGGCAAAACAACATTTGCTGGGTCAGCTAGTTTTTTATATAACTATTTAGCTATACTATACTGACTAATACAGGAAACTTACCTCTAAAGCGATTATATCCTTTAGCATATGTTTATTCCAGAAAAACCTATCGTCCACATGTTTCCACCATCTTGTGATATCAGATACCGGTTTTCCGGAACCTTCTTCTGTTTCCAGAACTTTCTCAATTTCATATTGCCGTTGGAGAGAGTTGGTTAAGTCCAGGGTCCGAGAGTAGTAGAAACTGTCTGAGTCGTCAAATATTTTATGCAATTCATCAGTGAGACGTTTCTCAAAACGTTCTGCGATTTTTGGGTCGCGCTGCTTTTTAACTGTTTGTTTGACCTGTATGTACACACACAATTCTACTTTTAACCCGAAAAAACAAATGTTATAAATTAATATAAAATGTAGCTTTTAAACGGAAGGGACACAATTCAAAGTCCAGTAATGGTGTATAGTTACCTAAAAGTTAAAAGAAACAAGAGGTAGAAAATTAAAATGTGCATCGAAGGATACATGATAATGAACTAAAACAATTACTTTGCTCACCCGCGTCCTTACAATAGTTACGTTTATGCAAGAAATGTGTGTTCATGCAGTTCCTCCACCTCCACACTGTACGAACACACACAAATCACATAAACACAACTATCACCACCACCAAGCTACACTGACGCGTTTCGAACTCAACCAGAGCTCATCTTTGGAGTTAACACAACCGTATGCTAAGCTACCAAATGTTAAACTCAACAGAGCTTGAACACACATTTCTTGCATAAACGTAACTATTGTAAGGTTGCGGGTGAGCAAAGTAATTGTTTTAGTTCATTAATATGGACCTCCGCAAAGTAACGCCTGATTCAATAAATTGGATACATGATACAAAAGCATTGAAAGATTTGAAAGTAGTAGTGCCAAAAAAAAAACAAATATGATGAAATTTTTAATAATGCCCTCCTGAAAAAAACTCAATTTTAATTTGTGGCCCTATTGTTTAAAAGCTAAAAAATTTAAATTGTAATGAGTACCTAAATATCTGGTTCAATTATCAGTTTTAGCATTTTGTAGGCCCAAGGACTATTCCATCCAAAATTTAAGAGTACTTTTACTATTTTTATTTGTCAATAAAATGTTTTATATCTGAGACAAAAAAGAATACAGGTTTGTTTTAACCACCTGCATGCCAAATTTCATGTGGTAAATTAATAATCAAAATTCAGTATAAAAACTTAAATTCAAAGAAGTGAGCTATCAGCACTTGTTTGTAGGTATTTATTAAATAAACACTTCCTCAATAGGTATGTTTTCTGAATTACAACTTTTGAAGTGACTCAGAATTTTAACTATAAATACTGAACATCAATAATTCACTCTAGAGCTGATATCTTGTTATTCATTTCCTGTGGTTTAAATTTTGTAACTTATTTTTTTCCCTACATATACCATCCATATTATCAAGGCTTGCACATTTGAACCTGTCATAATGCCTAGTGACATATCCATACTTGTCCACCCTTTTAACACGTACCTAAGGAATTTATTTGTACAAGTGTGCAAGCCCCTCCGGATAGGACAGGTATAGTTACGGATACAGGACTAGGCATATGAAAGATTTTTTTTTTTATAAAAACATGACAAACCTGAGTAGCTGCTTGCTGTGTCGTCGTCTTTATAGTATTACTGACATTCTTCACCGCACCTACAGTTTTATTGAGAAAAGCCGAGTTCTCAAACAGGCGGCCCCCAATTTTCTTACTGGACATTTTATTTAATATTGAACTGGAGGAGCCATGTTTCGTACACACACACAATTCTACCTCTTGGTTCGCAGTTCCCATGTTCAGAAAACAAATAGATTTGATTTTATAAACTGAGTGGTGGAAATATATTTGGCCAACAGGCACACTCTCTTTTATAATCATCAGTCGCGGTTCGTATATGTTGGTGTGCTCCACGACGCCTATAATCCCTTCTGTTATGCCGAGGCATTCGATATCTTCGATATCCGACAGGTCCCATGCTAAAATATAGACGTAATATTAACATCCTTAGAAAGTAACATAAACTTATCTCAAAAGAAAAAACTTGAATCAATCATAAATATTCAATAATTATTAATATCATTTAAATTATTATAAAATGTTTAAGATGAAGAAATAAACAAAAATAATGTAATTAAAATACGTACCTGATCGGACTGAGAATGCCCCAGTTAAACGATTCCACCATAAACTTGACTCGTTTCTAACAAATATATAATACGTCTCTGATCTAAACAATTCCATTTTTGTATAATTTAAATCACGTCGACGTCGTTTCTAATAAAATTCATTGTGTTTATTATTGTTGCAATTTGTAAGGAATTGACGTTTCAGAAAAGGGGAGGGGGCATGCCATTCTGAAAGTTTTGTTGGTAGCATTGACAAAAGTTTATTCGGATTCTAGCCGGAAGTTAATTAAACTTCACGTTCCGTTTCAGATAAAGCTTAAATTATTGAGTTAGGAATTGGTAACTTGAAATATCTTTTAAAATTATACTGCGTAATCAAAATGGAAGATTAATTATTTGTAACTGTTTGGAATAAGTTGCTTCTCAGAAGAATAAGCTCATAAAAGATAATAAGGCATAATTTCGACTTGATACTTCACTGTTAAAATTACTAAAAAGAAATATTATTTTCTTAATCATTTATCCTTTTGACTTAATTGAATCACATAACATGAAACTATTGATTCTTGTATCGATGAAATGAGAGCAGCACTGAATGAAGAGTGCGTAAATCGGAACGAGCGTATCGACGCTGGCTTGCTGCCGCCATTTGCTAATGACGTTTCCGGTTGACAAATTATGCAGGAATTAGTGGAATTATAGCGTGGGTTTTGTGGTTTTCTTCAATTTTACAGTAAAATGGATTGGCAATTAACATGTAGAGTATGTCTGGAGAGTGGAGACATGGTATCCCTCTTCGATTGGGATGAAAATAATGAGCAACTCGGTGACAAGTACACTTACTGCTGTGGCGTGGAGGTACGTAAAAATTACCACACAAAATGGTTGCGATGGCCACCCTATAAATTTTTTCAAGCAATAATGTTGCTATTATTGTTTTATTTGTAGATATTGGATGATTTCGCTGACATCCCCAAATTGTAAACCTTCAAAATTAGGTTTTATTTTGGCTTGATGATGAATGACTTTATGCTTTCAGGTGTCGAAAAATGATTCTTTGCCGACGCTTATCTGTCTGAACTGCGTGGATCGCTTAACATTCGCGTTTCAATTCAAGCAGCAATGTCTGACTTCGAACGATACACTAAAAGAATGTCTGGAAGAATTTACGAGGAGTTCTGCTGCTGTTACAGCCTCTTCTTCAAAAAACGGCAAGTATTTTGTTGAATTTCATTGCAAAATCCTCCATAATTTACTGCTCTAGTCACTCACTTGCTTCTGGCAAAGTTAACCCATAGAATAAACATTTTTCTGATAATAAACACATGTTTAAAATGATAAAGCAATATCATCAACCTATACCATTTACTCTATAGTGACTGAAACTGAAACTATAAGCATAAAGCAAGAGAATGGGCTCCTGCTTCAATATGAGCTGCCGGTGGAGCATGACCCTCAGATCCAGTGGACGCGGACACTAACCAAGACCCAGAACAATGCTGTAGTGACTAAAGCACCCAAGCCTCGAGCGAGGGGACGTCCCAGAAAATATCCAAATAAACAAGGTCAGATAGGTAAGTGGTTCATCTAATATAAAAATCTTGTGTCTCGGTGTTTGTTATCAAACTCCTCGCAAACGGCTAAAACGATTTTTATGATTTTTTTTCTGTATTTGGTAGGTCTGAGAATAGGTCATAGGCTATTTTTTATACACCCAGATGATATATGGCAAAACAACGTTTGCGGGGTCAGCTAGTACTTTTAAAATAAATAATAAATTTAGTATTAAGTACCTATTCAGCGGCTTCTATTCCGAGCTTTATTCACGGGTAGATACCAAGTAATTACCACTACTCAGAGGTAGATAGAAAATGTCAGAACCCTATCAATAGGTCCTATATGGATTTGAATAAGAGAACTTCTTCAGAGTGTGTTGTCCCGTGTTTAAACATTGGGGTCTTTATGGTTTCATGAAATTTAACAAGTCTTAATGTTTCATTCTCATAATCAATGTTAGTCATAAAGTGATTTATTTCTGAAACAGTTTTTTTTTTCAGAATTGTTTTAAAACAAACCTGATCTAACCTACTGCATTCTATAAGACGCAATGTTCTCATTTAATAAAATCCTGACAAAATACTGTTTTAGAAATGAATCACTTTATGACTGACGTTGATTATGAAGAATGATACATTATGACTTCATAACCCCTCATATGCGGGAAGTGAAAAAAATTGTGCATTCTAGTCTCAACTGTTTCATATAAGTCCAATGATACAGATTTAAAAAAAATACAAAAAGATAGCCTTAAATCTGGTGCAGATCTGACTGAACCAAGGCATATGAGAGGTTAAATTATGGGAAACCAAGGTGCGCCATAAACTTTGACTTCGACATATCTTATGAACCTATGTTTTCTTTGCTAAATTAATCCACCTTAACATGTTCATTGCGGCAATTAGTTAAACTTGTCATTAACCATACATTGTGTTAGGTCACATTAACCCCATACCGCAGCAAACTTGTTAAACTGGTGTGACGTTGATAAAATTCATGCTACTTTGATTGTTTTTAAACTGTTACAAAATTAATTAAGAATGTTTGTCATATTTGTGCAAAAGAAATTAGTGAGTTTGTTAACCAATTATTTGAAGACTCTGAAAGCCAAAAGTCACCCCATCTTATGGTACCAGTAAGGGTCTGGCTACACGCTCAATCATACTTGCTAAAATTCCAATTTGCACAAGCAAGCATGTCCGTTAAGCCTTTTGTGCAGTATACCAGTTGGCCATCTTCACAGCATGCTTACTTGAGCAAATTGGGATTTGCGCAAGTACGATTGAGTGTGTAGCCGGACCCTTTTGCAAAGAATGTATTTTAATATAATGCTAACTTAAAACAAAACTCTTCAATCAGATGTATCTCCATATCAACGCAAGAAGCAGAAATCTCCGCAGAAAGAGCAAGAGTCGCTGACGTCACTTCTGGCTTCTGGGTCTTTGGACCTGAAAGAGGAACCGGTTGATGATGAGCCATTTGAACATCATGAAGGTACAGTGGCCAGTATATATTTTTTTGCATTTTTTGTGACAGTTTGCATTTAACCTTATATCTGATACTTCTGATACTAATATTATAAAGAGGAAAGATTTGTACCTATTTTTGTATGTTTGTAATCAATAGGCTCAAAAAGTACTGGGCCGATTTAAAAAATTCTTTCACCAATAGAATGCTACATTCTTCCAATTTGACATAGGCTACATTTCATTTTGAAAAAAATTAGGGATCCTTGGTAAAATTTGAACCATGTAACCGAAGGTGTAGAAAAATGAGTCTTAAAATGTCTTTTGTCGAATGCGCTGCCGAAACTATTAGCGATAGAACAAAATAATGTACAACAATATTGAAGAACATCATAATGTCTACAAAAAACTCAGCGGTAGCATATGTCCAACTATTGTAGTTATGTCACTACAACAACTTTTTTCATTTTAAACATTAAAGAAAATGCTAACCAATGTATAATATAGTTGTACCCGTGCGAAGCCGGGGCGGGTCGCTAGTTATATTATAAAAGAGTTAACTAACTAAAATAATTTTCTAATGTGGATTAGTTTAGAACAATCTATAAATTTTCAGATTTCGGTGGTGATGATCCTGATTTTGAGCCTGAAGAAGAAGTGGAATCTGACAGTGCTATTAAAAAAGAGGTATGTGGCATGTAAAATTACTCTTATGATGAAAAAAGAAGATACATACAGTCGAACATAGAACCTCCTTCTTTTTTTGAAGTTGGTTAACAAAACTAAAAACTAACTACTTTAAAAAACCCAATGTTTAAAGCCGCTTCCTTATTTTGTGATTTTTGAGATTTTGAAAGTTATTTAACCACCTCCGAGATACCATGTTAGATGCTCCTGTAATAAAAAAAATATTTGGTCATACATACTAAATAACCAAATCTCCATAGTATCTTTACAAACAAACATTTGTTGACACATATGAAAGTCACTTGAGTCCAGCGTCCAGCCCTTTTACGCAAATGCCCGCACACACATACTTTTTTTTTCTTTCTGATTTTTGTCGAGGCTTTGAACACTCCAGGTGATGTCAGCCTCATGGGTGCTTACACAATTCCCTATTCAAGGGACATATCAATAAAATGGTAAATACCGATTGCTTTGTCTGACAACGGTTCAGATAGCCAACAATTCACCTGGCCATTGTGCATGGAACCCAAATCCCCAAGAACTCTTCTCCTCAAGTCTGAATTCCGGACAAACACATGGGTCAAGTCATCACACAAATACTTACAAATTGCATGATATATTCCATCTAATATATAAAAATCTCGTGTCACAGTGTTTGTTATTGAACTCTTCCGAAACGGCTTGACCAATTTTTATGAAACTTTTTTTCTCTATATTCGGTAGGTCTGAGAATAGGTCGTACGCTACTTCTCCTGCCTCTATTCTTCGCGGACGAAGTCGCAGGCAATAGCTAGTATTTCTATAGTTAGATTGATTTTCTGTAACTGAAACAATAATATGGTGACACAAGAACCCAATGAATCAGAAACTAATCATAGATAATAATCTCGTCCAGGTGCAGACTACTAGGAAGCGTGGACGTCCTCGCAAGGTGGAGAAAACTGAAACGGAAGATGGGGAAGACATGCTGCTCAAGGAAACCATCATGGCATTCTCTGAGCCCATCCCGGACCATATCCTGAACCCCAAGCCGCGGCAGAAGAACACGCAAAAGAAGAGATACGTTTACGAGAAGACGTGAGTATTTGATAACATACTTTGTAGAGTTCCGTACCCAAAGGGTAAAAACGGGACCCACTAAGACTCCACTTCTGTCACCAGGCTGTATCTCATGAACCTTGATAGCTAGACAGTTGAAATTTTTACAGATGATGTACTTCTATAACAACAAATACTAAAAATAAGATAAAGTTAAAAGTCAAAGGGGGTACATACAAGAAACATGTTTTTTTCGGCGTTATTAACTCGATTTTTACAATGGCGTTAACTAGACACTTACGGTTTAAATTTCACCGATTATGTATTAGTGTACAACAACAAATAAAAATAAATTATATTAAATATTAAGGGGGGTCCTGACAAATATAAAATGATCTGACACTGCATACATGTTACTTAGAAGCAGGGTTCTACTAACACTGTATTATTATAGTTACGGCTGTAAGTGTTTTTGCTTTAGGCCACTAGAATTAGGCAGATTTTGGTTGTAATTGTATGAATATTTATTGCAGGCATACATGTGAAACATGCGGTGCATCGTTCACATCCAATGCGTCACTGCAAGCCCACATACGACGGCACTTGGGTATCAAACCTTTTGTCTGCAGGTATGTCATAACTCGTAAGGGTTAGATTAGATTAGTATCTGGCTCTATCTGATTAACGTAACTAGAGATGTACTGAGCAACAGGTTATAAGAAGACAAGCTTGCCTTGCCTTGCGCTTAAACCGATCAGAAAAAGCTCTTATGTCGACGCAATAAGAGCGAGAAAACGTCGGCCGGCTCAGTTCGGTTCGATGATGAGATCTCTTTGCGTAGACATTAAGTTTTGTGCAGGCCGATATGTAATAGACTAGGGAATATGAACCTTCTACTTAAGTACCAAAATAGCATTTTTTGAAATGAAAGAAATCGAACATTATCCTCTTAACAATTAATTAGCAGCTTCGAGAAAAGGATGGTACGGCTGTGCCGCTTTTTTGCTCGACTTGGCCCGCATTGCCGTGCCCCCAGATCAAATTATGTTGACAGGTTTCGATAATGTATTTATAAATGTTAATCGATATAGAAATTCTGTTTTGGTATTGTTATATCAAAGTTATTTTTTTAATTCTCTTAGTAACTGGTATAGTTGATATCATAAACAACGAAGCATAATGATTGGAGAAAATAAATAACATATCCTTTTTTTGCATTTTGCCTAGTAACAACAAATGTATAACAGTACAACTGTTCTTCTAGCTATTGTGCTGTTTTATTTATTTTTATGGGTTGATTAAAAAAAATTAAAACAGAACTTACTTGATTCGTTTATGCAACGAAAGTTACCCATATAGCTTGTTTGACTAACTTTCGTTATTGAACTGAAACAATAAATTACTTTGCTCACCCGCGACCTTTAGTACCTTAAGGTCGCGGGTGAGCAAAGTAATTGTTTCAGTTCATTAATATGGACCTCCGCAAAGTTACGTCTGATTCAATAAATTAACTTTCGTTATACAAAGGACTCGATCGTGATTTGGTTTTTATTAGAGATTGGCCGAGTACTCGTTTACTACTCGGTACTCGGTGTACTCGGCAGTTTTTTGATACTCATACTCGGCCGAGTAACTCGGTTTCAATGACGAGTATACTCGGTCTAAATAAAATTATTATTGAGGAATCATGTGTATTAAAATAAAACAGGCTCGTAAAACAAATTCGCGATCTTTTGTGTATACATGCTCATTGTGCCAACAGTCACTGTATACAATCATCTATTTCTATGCACAAACAACAATGTTTTTCAAATATTTAAGCAATTAATGTGCGGACCAAATGCGATTCTAATTTGCGGGGGAGAAGGCGGGGATCCCCGCGACGTTCGCTCGCGGTGGCTGGTAGCGCCGCGCGAACCTGTCTAAACCTATTTTCGCGCCCCAAAACTGAACCGAGTAACTCGGCCGAGTACTCGGTTTGAGAAACTTTGAACTGAGTATACTCGGTTCTCGGTTACTCGGTAAAAGTTGTACTCGGCGCATCTCTAGTTTTTATTAAGCCTAGAACATATACACAGTTTTTTTTTAAAACAACTCTTATCCAGACGTAGAGGTCATATTATTGTCTAACGCGCTCGCAATCACCATCTCTTTCTACCACCATAGTGTACCTTTTGATAGATAAAACTGTACTGTTTTTGATATTGATATTGATCGCCACTGCGCACGCGTTAGACTGTAAGCCAACAACTACAAAACTAAAGTGGCTTTGTTAAGAGGGTTTATACCTGCTGAGCTGGCAACGTTGCATTTTTGTTAGTTTTTCTCGATTATTCCATAAAAATTGAATGAAAATTAAAAATGTTTTGAATACAAATTGTTCTAATATATAAGTTAATGTGTCTACTGCAATAATAATTCGTGATAGACTTTTATTTTCTTTAAAAACGAACAAATTATTACCTAACGGTTTTTAAAGAAAATAAAAGTCTTATCACGAATTATTATTGCAGTAGACACATTAACTTATATATTAGAACAATTCGTATTCAAAACATTTTTAATTTTCATTCAATTTTTATGGAATAATCGAGAAAAACTAACAAAAATGCAACGTTGCCAGGTCAGCAGGTATAAACCCTCTTAAAGAAATGTTTACTTTTTATTGTTTTTTTTTTTACATTTTTTTTGTTTACTGTTTAGCAGTACAGCGGTGTTTTCATTGCGAGCGGTGTGGCCCCTTTTTTTGTTCCTGGAAGTGCTAATATGTTTACGTAGAGAGTACTTACGGAACTCGGTCCGTTCGCAGTGAAAACATTGCTCAGTAATTGGGTGTGGGTGGGGTTGCCAACATCGCGGAATCAACTTAAACTAATTATAATAATTAATTATTTTAATTTGGGACTAATTCTCACCCGCGCCCAATCGTTCCCTCGCACGCTGTTAATTATATTAACTATATCATGTTGAGAACGCACCCGCACCCTATGGACTATTACCCAATTAAAAAACACGATACTGTGGACATAGACTAAAACGTTAATTTTACAACTCAAATAAATATCAGACTTCTTTTCTTGGGCTGCTGAGATATTATAATAAATATTGACTGTATGGAGTCATATTATCCAACTACTACGGTTCGATTTGGATCATTCAGTTTAACTGTAAGGCATTTAGGCCTGTTTGTCAGTTGTCAATATATTGAAGCGTCATATAGACAAAAGAAGATTGCTAAGGAATTTGACAGCAGTTTGAATGGCATTATGATGCCAGAGAGATTCGAAGGCTGGTCTTTCCGTCCGGAAAAATCTCTTGAAAACGAACTGCGTTTTTAATTAATAAATCGTTAAAAATAAATATTTTAGTAAGATTTCATTCACAATTAGTTTTGAAAATTAAAAATCCATAAAAAAATCGCAACGTTGTCCATATTGTCAGTGTCTTTTATATGTCCGTCCGTCCCAAAAATGGTTGTTTAAACCAAAACTTTGCTAGTGTGTGCGGCTACGCGTGCGTTCTCAACATGGAGCTGCGGCGTCACATGATGCGGCACACGGGCCAGCGGCCGTACAAGTGCCGCGTCTGCGATCGCCGTTTCGGGGACTTCGGCTCGCGCCAGAAACATGAAAGGCCAGTTGATGACTTGAAGGGATTTGAGGCGATAGTCGAGTGTTGTGTTAGCAATATGGTGTTTGTGATGACCGTTTATTGACGTATACATGCATATCTGTATAAATAGTAATCAATTTCCGAATGTACGTAACCGTATCACTTCAGAGCGGCTGAACCTATTTAGTCAATTTATTGTTCGAGTCAGGAAAGGTTTGTATTAAAAGAATAGACATAGATAGGAAAAAAAAATATAATAAAACCGCCCAAGTGCGAGTCGGACTCACGCACGAAGGGTTCCGTACAATTATCTATAAAAATCACGTTTGTTGTATGGGAGCCCCCTTAAATATTTTTTTATTTTAATTTAATGATTTATTTTTAAAGTAAATATATAATTAAATATTCTGTGAATATTTAAAGTGTCTACCTGTTGCCGTTATCAATATCGAGCAAAAACTAGCAAAAAAATCATGTTTGTTGAATGGGAGCCCCCTTAAATATTTATTTTATTCCATTTTTTAGTATTTGTTGTGGTTCCGTACCCAAAGGGTAAAAACGGAAACCACCAGGCTGTATCTCGGGATCCCTGATAGCTAGAGAGTTGAAATTTTCACAGATGACGTATTTCGGTTGCCGCTATAACAACAAATACTAAAAAATGGAATAAAATAAATATTTAAGGGGGCTCCCATACAACAAACATGATTATTTTGCTCTTTTTTGCTCGATATTGATAACGGCAATAGTTCGACACTTGAAATATTCACAGAATATTTAATTATACATATATTAACTTTAAAAATAAATCATTAAATTAAAATAAAAAAAATATTTAAGGGGGCTCCCATACAACAAACGTGATTTTTATAGATAATAAAATTGTACGGAACCCTTCGTGCGCGAGTCCGACTCGCACTTGGCCGGTTTTTTTGTTAGATGTATGGTAAAGTAAGTACTGTTACGAAGGCGTACTGTTATGAAGGCGTCAACAATAGTGCTTTAAACTAGCAAAACCAAGATGCATAAATGCATGAATACTTCATGTAGAAACGTTTTAAATTTGATTAATAATAACCAAGAATAACTGAAACACTCTTCTATCGTACAAGAAGTCCGAAAGCCCTAAACATTTAACAGCGTGCGTGGATGTACCAGATCACGTGTCAAGATTCTATTACGACGCAGCATGCAAATAAAGGTGATGTTCGGAGGCGGTTGTCATGAGACTCATGAGAGGCGGCACAGATGGTCTTACAATAACATTGAACTTTTGATTTTTAGAGTTGTTGTCTACTATTTACAGAATGGTAACGCTGAATAGTTGAAAGCTTTTTAATCACCAGTCAGATTTATTTCAAGACAAGAAAAAGCAAAAGTTCTGATGACGATGCAATAATCAACAGAAAAGCTTCTAATTCTTATTATCAGAGGTCGTAATTTTCACGGCAAAAAAAAAAAACTATCGCAATCAAGCCAGTTTTAGAAACTTTTCTCTATCGATATCGAGTATTATTAGGTATATCAATAAAAAATCATACCGATATTATTTTTTTTTTTTTATGTTAGATAGGCCAGACAAACGAACTAGTGGGTCACCTGATGTTAAATGAACACCACTGTCCATAGACACCCGCAGCGCTTTACACGATGCCAGTGCGTTGTCGGCCCTAAAGGAGAGGGAATAGGGGAAGGGGGAGAGGGAGGGGGAGAGGGAAGGAGTGAGGTATTGGGCCCCCGGCACTCTCACTGACCGTACGAAACGCAAGCAGGATTACTGCTGCTTCACGCCGGTGTTCTGTGAGAGGGTGGTACTGCCCCGGACGAGCAGGCCCATTCGTGATGCAGCGGCTAGCTACAACATGGCTCTACCACTACAAAAACATACACATTTACATTATTATTTACATTATTTTATAATCATCAGTTAATTTAAAATATACAAAAGGCGTGGTACCACCTCACTGAAAATTCAGAATTTAGTATACATATATGGCTTTATAGTGATGAATGAAATAGTCTACTCCCAGAGAACTATTCCTGTCACTGTCACAAACCAAATTAAATGTCATATGCTGCTGTGTGTACTGACGTGGAAAAAGAAATTGCATCTGTCTCTATATGATTTTTCACAAACCTTACGTAAAATTTTGTACTTATAATTTTTTTTTATTTGGAGGACCGTTTTTTTTCTTCTATTACAGAACTATCGATATCGATAAAAGATATTTCTAAGACTAGTCTGATTGCGACATTCTTTTGTTTAGCCTGAAAAGTCCGACCTCAGCGTATTATTTAAAAAGTTTCCCAGCTGTTCGAACAAGTTGAAAGTTAAATACCATCCGCCCTTCCGTCTCATCACAACCGTTCTCCACCCAACCCCCACTCACTCTGGCAGCGTCTGTGGCTACTCCTGCGTGATGAAGGAGGCGCTGAAACGCCACATGTTGCGGCACACGGGCGAGCGGCCCTACAAGTGTCGAATCTGCGACCGACGGTTCGGGGACTTTGGTACGCGGCAGAAACACGAGAGGTACGTGACATATCTGTGGGGCATATGACGGAATAGCCATACTACTGTCAAGCACTTGGTGGCCTCGGTGCCATAAGCATAAGTCAATGCAGCTCTATGAACTGACATACACTACCGTCAAAAAGTTCAAGACCAAAACCAAAAAGTATTCAATTTATCGGCTAAATATCGCTCTGTCTTGCATTCCTTCAAGTAGAATGATAACACAACGTTGTGCCACAGATGTTCGAGGCTTAAGCCAATTATTCCGAAGATTTTCACTTGGTACCCTAGGAAGCCGACTCGATTTAGATTTTTATCACTCACTAGCTTTTGCCCGCGACTTCGTCCGCGTAGAATTCCAATTTGTGGTAAAGCTTATTCATCTCTTTCATTGTATAAAACAAAAATCCGGCAACGGCAACATCCATCATTATTATCATTTCATCATCATCAGTATCAGTTAGTGAATATTATAAATCCCGTTTATTCTCTATCCCGTGGGAATTTCAACAAATTTGTCCTTATTTTTATCCCGCGGGAATTTTGCATTTTCCCCGAGAAAAAGTAGCCTATGTCCTTAAAGGTGTAGCTTTCTACCGGTAAAAGAAGTTTTCAAATCAGCCCCGTAGTTGAATTCACTTATTTTTTTCCCGTGGGAATTTTGCTTTTTCACGGAGAAAAATAGTCTATGTAAATAATAGTTGGTGTAGCTTCCTACTGGTGAAAGAAATCAGCCCTCAAGTGATATTCACTTCTTTCTATCCCACGGGAATATTGCATTTTACCGAATAAATAGTAGGTAGCCTAGCCTATACCAATAAAGGATAGTGTAGCTTTCTTTTGGTATTTTTTTTAAACTCAGCCCCTAAGTGAAATTTACTATTTTCTCGTGATTTTCTCTATACCGCGCGAATTTTGCATTTATCCGGAAAATAGCATCCTATGTTAATCAAGGACAGTGTATCTTTTCTATTGGTGAAAGACATTTTAAAATGAGCTCCTAAGTTGAATTTTTTTTTCTATCCGTTGGGAATTTTGTATTTTTCCGGAAAAAAGTAGCCTATGTCAATAAAGGATAGTGTAACTTTTTACTGGCAAAAGATTTTTTTTTAATCGGCTCGGAAGTTTCGTAGATTATCTATTCCACAGGAATTTCCAAAAATCCCGCAATAAGTTTTTTTGCTGTTATGTATGACTATTTACGTTTATACTGAATTTGAAAAGTTTAGTAATTGTAGTTACGGACATAGGATCCAGTTGATTTGAGTAAATAAAATCTGATTTATCCTTATCCCGTGGGAATTTTCAAAATTATTGAAATTAGCTTTATACCTATTCTAATAGTCTACTTGCATGCCCAATTTGAACAGTTTAGTAATCTTCGTTATGGGGATAGGGTCACTCTCGACTGATGAAATATATACATCCCGTATATTCCTTATCCCGTGGGAATTCCGGAAAATTCTTTCTTATCGGATGCCTACGTCATACAAAGACCACATCCTCCAAGTTTCAGGTCTCTACATACAGCGGTTTAGGCTGTGCGTTAATCCGCCAGTCAGTCATTTAGTACTTCAGGACAAAGCATTTTATATGTATTTGCATTGCACCAAGCTTTTATGCGAGTTCAACAATGATGTTTGAATACTCAATTCGATTTTATTCGAAAAAGGTTGAACTCACATAAAAGCATCATCATCATTTCAGCCGTAGGACGTCCACTGCTGGACAAAGGCCTCCCTCATTGACGCCCAATCTAATGATTGGGAGCAACCAAATTCTATGGAAACATGGAAGTGCGCGCGCGGAGACGCTGTCCATCTTTCCCTAGTAATTGATTTTTTTACGTAAACGCGATCGAGAAGTATTTTGGTGAAGTAAAACTTATACTAAGCGTACTGTATGCTTAGTATAAGTTTTTACTTCACCAAAATACTTCTCGATCGCGTTTACGTAAAAAATTCAATTACTAGGGAAACATGGACAGCGCCTCCGCGCGCGCGCGTCTATGTTTCCATAGAATTGAAATTTTTATGTAAACGCGATCGAGAAGTATTGAAGTGAAGGAAAACTTGTACTAAGCATACTGTACGCTTAGTATAAGTTTTACTTCACCAAAATACTTCTCGATCGCGTTTACGTAAAAATTTCAATTCTATGGAAACATGGACGCGCGGCCGCGGAGGCGCTGCACATGTTTCCCTAGTAATTGATTTTTTTACGTAAACGCGATCGAGAAGTATTTTGGTGAAGTAAAACTTATACTAAGCGTACTGTGCATTCGCTCGACATTATACGTGTTCGGTGGGTCTCCGATCTTTGTTTACGATTTTGTTATAAACAACTGTTCTCTTTCCTCATTGAATGAAAACGGACATTTTCTATTTTGAGCGAACATCGGCAAAACCGCAATCATATTTGCTCTAAACAAATGTTTGTTTAGAACACTAAGTGAAAACGCGGCTTAACCAAGATGTCTAGTCCTTACCATTTCAAATTTCGAACTCTACGTTCCTATGAAGCCGTGTCTTCGGATCGAGTATTCAAGTATGTGTCAAAATAAAATGTAATTTAAATCAAAAGCACTAAGGAGTATTGATATCAACTTCGAAGCAAATCACCCCCAAAATAACTTTCTACTCCTTTTTAACCCCGTCAAGGGATGAATTTCAATAAAATACGAAACACGTCTTCCATCAATTCTGTTAAAGAATGTTTATGCAAAATTTGATGTAGATTGGACCAAGGAATCACGTTGTCCCATACAAACTTTGCCCCCCTTTTTTACCCCCTTAGGAGTAGAACTACGAAAAATCCTTTCTTATCGGATGCCTACGTCATACAAAGGACACACCCTCCAAGTTTCAGGTCTCTACGATCAGCGGTTTAGGCTGTGCGTTGATCCGTCAGTCAGGACAAAGGATTTTATATGTATAGATTATCATTTTAGCACCTGGTTCTATTTATATGAACTAAGATGACATATGAGGAACTGAGCAGTCTATTGGTTTCAATTTTGAAGTTCTTAGAACAAATAATTACATTTAAATATCTAATTTAAAAAATAATTATTTTTAGTAGTTATGCTGCTGATTCTGTGGTAGTAAATATTCTCCAGTAAATGGGCCTTATTAATTAAGCGTTACTAACATATATTTCTCTGTACAGGCTGCACATGGGTGTCCGTCCGTACCAGTGCTCTCTCTGCGGCAAGGCTTTCACATATTCCTATGTGCTCGCCAACCACATGCTCACTCACACGGGAGAGAAGAAATACTCGTGAGTTCTTGTTTTTAACCGACTTCAAAAAAGGAGATAGTTCTCAATTCGTCGGAATCTTCTTTTTTATGTATGTTCTCTCTGCTCGCTGCGCGTTCGCGAAGAAATCGTTACGCGATCGTGCCGAAATCGTTGGGCGCTCGTCTCGCCTCGCTTTTAATACGTTCACAAATCGGCAGTAAGATAAGGTTTTTACTGGTGGCATAGGCAATGAATAAATAAAAATCATTCATCATCATCATCATCATTTCAGCAGTAGAGTAGGACGTCCACTGCTGGATTTAAGTCCCTCATTGACGCCCAATCATTACGGTTGGAGGCAACCTGCATCCACCCTGAACCTGCGGCCTTCACCAAATCGTACGTCCATCTCGTTGGTGGACATCCCACTCTGCGCTTGCCAGTCCGTGGTCTCCATTCGAGAACTAAATTATTATTAAATAGATTTTTTTTCTCATAATGTTGAATGAACTACATTTAAACCTCGGCCAGGTCGGAAATTGCCCGATGATGATGATGATGATGATGATGTATGGGGACGCCTCGCTGAGCCAGGCGGGCTGTCGACCGTTTTGCACAGTCATTCAGCCCAGTTCCCCGTGGTTGGAGCCGACGGTTACTGTCTCAGCAGCGCTCCCACACAGCATTTCTCCTCGAATCTTCTCGTTCTCCTGCTGAACATAAGGACATCTTTGAGACTGACATCCTTCAGCTCCTCCTCCCTCAGCTCGTCACTCCCGAATACATCACGCCGCGCTGCCGCGTACATGACACACTCGGCTAGGATGTGCTTACTCGTTTCCTCCTTCCCACAATGTGGACAGGAGGGGTCACTTTTAATACCTATTATGCTTAAGTGTCTATTTAACAAATTATGGCCAGTAATTATGCCAGTTATAGTTCTTAAGCTACTCTTACCTAGATTTAGGAGATACCTAGTTCTTCTGTGGTTGATACCATCCAGCATCATCTTCGATTGTCTGCACCCAACAGCCTGTCTCCAATCACTGTTTGCTTCCTGTTCCTTCAGTCTTTCAATTACCCCCTTGGTGACGTCTGCAGATATTGGAAGTACCGGCTCAGGACCTATAAATCCCGTATCCGCTCCCTCCCTTGCTAGCTCGTCAGCTTTCTCATTACCTGTCACTCCCTGATGTCCCGGGACCCAGGCCACCGTAACCATCGTGCTCTCCCCTAGTCTATTGAGTGCATTTCTACACTCTCTTACCAAAGAGGAGTTAACTGTCGGCTTGTTTAATGCCTTCAGCGCTGCTTGACTATCAGAGTAAATCACCACTGTTCCTACACCACGATAGTCACTCAGTTTCGTTTGTATAATCTGAGCGCACTTCAACACTGCGCACACTTCAGCCTGAAACACACTGGCATATCTGCCTAATGGTATAGCCTCTCGAACATTCATCTTGGGTATTATTATGCCTGCTCCCGCAAGTTGAGACGTTTTCTTCCTTGACCCATCCGTAAAACAAATTGTAGTCGGATGCTCAAGGTCTACTTTCCAACTATCTCTGTCTCCTATATGAATTCTATATTTCTTGTCAAAAACCCTCTGTTTCTTAATTAGGTCGTTATTCTGTGCCAGCATTCCTAGCTTTGATAACGCCTCCTTTTGTATAAGTGCATGCTTCTTGTCTGTGAAGTTTCCCCTCCACTCCCCACATGCCCTCATTCTCAGCCATTGTTCCATGGCCCTCTTCTCTATTTCCAAATGAAGTGTCTTAAATCCTAACATGACTTCCATTGCATGCGTTGGGGTTGTTCTCATTGCCCCTGTTATCATCAGACATGCCAGTCTTTGAACCTTATTCAGCTCCTTTTGATACTCCTTAATACGTGCCCTATGCCACCATATCACAGCTCCATACAGCAGCCTTGGTAATATGACCGCCTTGTACATCCAGTTTATCATCCGGGGTTTTAGTCCCCACTTCTTCCCAACCGCTCTTCTGCACTGACACAGTGTTCTTACTGCCTTTGCAGCCTGTTCCTTTATGTGTGTTTTGTACCTAAGGTTTGTGTCTATTATCACCCCCAGATACTTCATTTCTTTAACCAATTCAAGATTCTCACCTCTTATGCTTATAGGCCTCATATCTCCTATCTTCCTTTTGTTGGTAAATAATATCAACTTCGTCTTTGTAGGATTTAGATCTAGTCCTCTCTCCCTGCACCACTCTAGCGTCTGTGACAGTCCCTTTGCCATAATATCTCTGACGATGTTAAGAACCATGCCTTGTACCAATAGCACTCCATCATCAGAGTATGCTTGCATGTAGAGTCCTCCTTTGTTTAGCTTCTTAATCAGCCGGAAATTGCCCGACTTGAGGTCTTTTGACGGGTAAATATTCAGCGTTTTTACGGCGTTTGTTTTTGTCATTACCATTTGAGCAGAAATTATTAAAATGGATGATGCTTAGAGTTAACTTTTTATGAAAACTTAAGACAGCACCGATGCTGAATCTAGTTTGATGAAATTTCGCGCGAGTCATCCTTCGGTTGTGGTAATAATCGTCGAATGGTAATGACGTTTAACCGCGCGGTCAAAACGCTCGAATATTCACCCTGACACAGTCTCGTCAGGCATTTGCCTGTACGTAATACGGTCTGCCTGCAATAATCTACTATTTTTATTTGTTGTATTGTAACAGATGCGAGCCGTGCAACAAGAAGTTTACCAAAGCCCACCACCTCAAGTACCACAACAAAGTGCACCACCAGGAGCTCTACATCCAGCAGCAGATGGAGCTGGACGCGAAGAAGATGCGCCAACAGATTCATGTGTCCGGCCTCTCGGGCGTGCTCTCGGGACACATCGTCGACGGCACTCTGCAACTCGTACAGGCGCCTAGCGAAGGTACGTCTGCCAATACAATACGTTTACTTTTAGTTTACCACTGACAGATGGCTTGCCTTCATTTCATTTCCAACATTAACACCATACAAATAAAGTAGCTATTACAAAATCTGCAAACGTGGGTAACAGTATTCTAAAATTGGCTTTATTTGTAGGTCGTTAAAGTTGAATATGAAATGAAGGCAAACCATCTGTCAGTGGTAAACTTTATGTAATTTTACTGTACACTATAATCACTATACGCACAGTAGTATACACTACCGTCAAAAAGTTAACAAGTAGAATGATAACACACATAACACAATTCGACGTTTTGTGTCCAGGACCAATTAGGTAATTTATCTACATCTAAAACTCAATTTTGTCTTTAAAGTAAAAGATGTTAGTCACAAAAATTCAGTAAAATAGTCGATAAATAAAATAAGGGACTTTTTTTATAATAACATCGGTAAACAAATTATCCTTCGTCGTCCTTTGGTACCGTTTCGTAGCCAATTTTCGTAGCTGGCTACAAAATGGGAATCCGAAATTCCCTGTTTGTAGCTGGCTACGTAATGGGCCTGCGTAGTGCCGTTTGGTAACCAATTGGTAAGCTGGTGACCAACCGCGGTTACGAATCGGTAATGGAAAAGTCCCATTTTGAAGCCAGTTACGAATTGTTTTTTTTCCCGTTTCGAAGCTGGTTACGAACTTTAGGTTTAGGTTTAGAGATGCTTTATTACTCATAAGAACAAATACAGTTCACTTAAATGAGCTTACATAATAGATTTCCTTAGAATTAAAACATATTTAGCATGATCGCCGGAGATTTATATAACATTGTTTTGTATATGTTTTTTAATTTGGTTTTAAATATACTAAGAGACTCACAATCTTTAACTTCATCTGGTAATTCATTAAATATCTGTGCTCCCTCATACATTATACTACTTTCACCGTATCTCGTTCTATTTTTACGTAGTTTTAACTTATTTGTATTTCTTAGACAGTGTTTGAATTTCCGTTGCGTGAAATAAATATCTGAATGAATTTTATATTTAACGGTACCAAAGGCTCGTCGTGTTACTAAAAGGATTTGTTTGCAGATGGCGAGCAAGAGCTGCAGATGCACGTGGTGGAAGAAGGAGAGAACGAGGACAGCGAAGCCAAGGAGACCGACCGGGCCGTCGCCGGCATGCAAGCGGTAATATTATAAATGCAAAAGTTGGTGAAGCTCCGCGATATCTTGTCATCCGATATACCGCAGTGTCTCAAGTCAAAAGTCTTTGACCAGTGTGTGTTGCCAGTGATGACTTATGGCACTGAGACGTGGCCGCTAACGATGGGTCTTATAAGGAAGCTCAAGGTCACTCAGAGGGCGATGGAGAGGGCTATGCTTGGAGTTTCTCTGCGGGATCGCATTAGAAATGATGAAATCCGCGCGAGAACTAAAGTCACGGACATAGCTCGAAGAATCGCTAGACTTCAGTGGCAGTGGGCAGGGCACATCGCTCGTAGAACTGGCGGCCGATGGGGCCGAAAGGTTCTCGAGTGGCGTCCGCGGACCGGAAGACGCAGTGTAGGTAGGCCTCCAACAAGATGGAGCGACGACCTGGTGAAGGTAGCGGGAACGCATTGAATGCGGATGGCACAGGGCCGATCTGTTTGGCGAGCCTTGGGGGAGGCCTATGTTCAGCAGTGGACGTCTTTCGGCTGAAATGATGATGATGATGATGAAAAGTTGGTGATCGTGTACCTATGTGTGATTGTTATGCCTTGATCACACGTACCGAGTAAACGGGCGAGACAGTAAAATGCTTTTCGGCCGAGACAGTGATATATGCAAGTGGCTGTTCACACGTGTTTTGAAAATAGCACAGTTCTATTGAGACTAAAATTTGTTGTTATAGCGGCAACCGAAATACATCATCTGTGAAAATTTCAACTCTCTAGCTATCACGGATCCCGAGATACAGCCTGGTGACAGACGGACAGCGGAGCCTCAGTAATAGGGTTTCCGTTTTTACCCTTTGGGTACGGAACCCTAAAAACAGCCCCTGATTTTCCCTATAATATTTTCCACTGAACCCTTCGTACGCGAGTTCGACTCGCACTTGGCCGGTTTTTAATAAACAAATGTTTGTTTCCACAGGTCGTGTTAGACAGCGAGTTTATGGAAGACGACGACAAAGGACAGTAGATTGGTTCCGTTCGAATTAATCACCTGTTACATTACTATTCTAATGATCTTCAACTGTAAATATTTTATGGATGTTATTCAGCCCAAGATGTTATTGTAATTATTTTACTTTGTACAGATATAACGGAACTTATCTGGATGTTTATTTTAGAAAATATTTGACATGTAAGAATGCAAATCGCTTTGAAACATGCTGCAGTTCTGACGAAGTAGGTTAGAAATGCACTGAGATCTATCTTACGCGGACAGAAAGTGGTTCTGAGTTCCGCTTTCCGTATTAGGATAGTTTTTCATAGAAATACAAACTTTCTTTTGCTTGCTTTTAAATTTGTACGGAAGCCTCAAAGCGCGAGCCCAAGTCGCAATTGGCCGTTTTTTTTTCACCAACTGTCGAAGTAGGCTTATGTTTTTCGAGCGTATGTATGTATCATTCTTTGGCACGCCCTAAAAGGTTCAATGGATTTTAAAGTGTGAGGTGTCGTTTCAGTTGCGAGAGTGACATAGGGTGTATATTTTCCCGGAATTCCTATGGAAACGGGAAGTATACAGGCGGGTTATTTTTTAAAATGAGTCTCATTCTAAACGTAGGACGTACTTCATTTCCCTACCAGTTTCATTCACTCTAGTTTCATTTAAAATGAACTCTCTACTGTAAGTAATAAAGTCGTTATTTCAATGAGATATTTTATCTTATATTTCCATTCATTTTAAACTGAGGATTATTCACTTGAGGTCATAATAGAATACAATGGCTTTGTTCGAAAGGTGGGCGTTAACGAGATCGGGACACCTCAAAAAATTCGTACTTTACCTACAACCTACAACGGCTTTAACGAGTGTCGACTAGCGTAGTCGACTGTGGCATACCGTTTCGGTTTTACCCAGTGCATCTCTATCCTATTAGGTTTATAACAAATACACGCAAATGACAGAGCGAACCGCAGTCACTTGTGTTAACTGTAATAGTTATTTGTTATACAAGGGGGGAAAGTTGTATTTTACCTGCGAGTGCCCATTTGAAACACAAGCTATCGAAAGGATTCTATGATTGACCACGAGCGAAGCGAGTGGTTCAAAAATAGAATCCTTTCGATAGCGAGTGTTTCAACACACGAGACGTAAAATAACTTTTCACCCGTGTATAACACAAAACTTTTCACCTCACTACAGCAAGGAAAATAAGAAAAAGGGTTTGTACTATCAATTATTATTTATTTATTCACTCAAAATAATTAATTGAAAAGTTTTGACTTAAGTTTTTTTTATTATTTCGGATGCGTTTTGTTCGCACATCGACTTACTTGGACTGTCAGAACATTTTATCCGTTTTTGCAACAAGAATGAAGGTTAATGTTGAATGCTGATATTTATGAATTAAAATAAAGTTGTAAGACTGTATTTAGTGTTTTTTACTCGACGCAATTCATTAATTGTGATGTTAAAAATTCAGCACTTTTAACGTTTTACGTTTTGTTAGCTGTCAAATAAATATCACGTAAGCTGCCTTCAAATGTCAAAACTCTTTCTTCACATGTGGATAAAAAGCGATTTTCTCAATAGATGTCAAACAAACAAAAAGGGCTTTCCGAGCTAGTGAGGTGAAAAGGTATTTTTTACTGTGGACATATTATTACATACATACTATTTGTTATTTTATTGTATGTGAGCCTGTAGCAGCGAAAGTGGATTAACTGAGAAAAACTAATGAAATTCTTTTCAATATTTTATTTGATACCACCAATTAACTTCTAATCTAATATATAAAAATCTCGTGTCACGGTGTTTGTTATCGAACTCCTCTGAAACGACTTAACAGATTTTTGTGATTTTTGTTGTCTATATTAGATAGGTCTAACAATAGGGATAGGGTTACAATATAAACTATTTATTTGTTAAAACTGTATTCAATAGATTTTGTACCTGTGACATTACTTATTTACCAAATTAACTGATTATTTTGACGACCAAATGGCCTAGTGGTTAGAGAACCTTTTTACGAAGTATGTGGTACGAATGTACCTATGTGCTCGAGTCTTGGTTGTTTAATATGTATTTAAGTATGTATCTATCTATATAAGTATGTTTATCCGTTGTCTAGTATCCGTAGGACAAGCTTTGCTTAGTTTGGGACTAGTCCTAGGACCTAGGTCAATTGGTGTGAATTGTCCCGTGATATTTATTTATTTATTTATTTCAAAGCTGCAAAACAAAATTTTACAGTAAGTGAAACTTAATCTGGTTTTTCAGGTTAATTTAAATGAACTAAAACAATTACTTTGCTCACCCGCGACCTTTTTTTTAGGTCGCGGGTGAGCAAAGTAATTGTTTTAGTTCATTAATATGGACCTCCGCAAAGTAACGCCTGATTCAATAAATTATTTAATTTAAATGGTTTTTTTACTAGCGCTGCTTGGAAGTATTGGTTAGTAACCGATAGATCTTGATATAATTTTGTAAAGTAGAAACGTTAAAGTTACTTCAGTTACGCTGTTCCAGTTTTAGTTAATTGTTAGTTGGATAGTTATTGTAAATGTCGTTTAATATCTTTAAGCCCCTTGTAAGTTTTAATGTAACGTAAATAATACAATCATGGAATTAAATTGCGTTTGGTTTTATTATTCCTTTCGTCGTCTAGCTAGCCTAATCAAAGCCCACATTAACCTTTTCAACGCTCTGTCAAATACAACAGCTGTCACTCATACGCCATGACATCGGAATGTCAAACGCGAAGTTGAACCCTACAGAAATGCATGTAGGTAGATATCACTCTGCACGCCATGACTGATATATCAGTTGTTTGCGTAGAACCTGCGGTGCTGATATGTGTCGTTGGCATCGAAAAGGTTAGGGACGTCCCGTGTGTCAAAGTGGAAATAATCTTACTGTAAACTCCGACTCTGTGTCTAAACAAACTGTGAAAATACGCAACCGAATTGGGAATGTCTAAAAAAAATTACCACTGGTTTTTATATATTTTTTTTGTATAGAGAAGTCAATTATAAGAAACTCATTTCAATATTTTTTCATTTATTCACTAGTTTTTGTCAAACTTAATTATTGAAACTATATTGGTTGATGACGTCAGATTATAATTGAGGGCTCCCACATAGCCAAATATCTAAATCTATCTAAAAATGGTACACTGTAACTAGTGTCACTTTACTAGCGCTGTCAAAGTGCTAGATGTCAGACAGCTGGTCCAAATCAAACTTCGTAGATATAATCCACGCGTAAATTGTGAAGAATTCTAACCACACAGAATAAAGTACGACTTGGACCTAGGGTTGCCAACTGTGTGGATCAGAAATCCGGGAGGTGAAATAAAAAATCAATGAAATTAAAATATTTTTATTTGAAATTATATTTCTTCACATTTCAAGCGGCTTGTAACGCCTTTTGGTTTTAAAAACTTATTGCCTTTTTACGGGAGAATCCCGAAATTCCGGGAGAGTTGGCAACCCTACTTGGACCGGTCACGCAATTTACACCAATGTCAAATGAAGGTCATCGCTTATTTATTATGTAATAAATTCATTACATAATATTAAAATTACATAACTACAGAAAACGAGTTAAAAAGCATTTATCTCGAAATAGTTTTCGATTTACTATACATTGCAAAAAAATAGATATCCCCAATTCTGCACTGATTATACCGGGTGTCCCAGAAACCGACGATAATCCGTTAAGGGCTGATAAACCTACTAGTTACCTACCAGAATATCACATTTTAGGTTTAGTACAAATCTTTTAGTTTTCGAGATATTGACATTTTTGCGAAAATCTCGATTTTTCTCCCTCAGTTGAGTTTTTCATCTACCACAGCCTCAAATTACCGAATTTAGTAAATCTGATTACTGATAAATATTGCAGAAAAGATGGGCTTTTAAACGTGATATTATTTTTTCACCTCACTAGCTCGGAAAGCCGTTTTTGTTTGTTTGACATCTATTGAGAAAATCGCTTTTTATCCACATGTGAAGAAAGAGTTTTGACATTTGAGGGCAGCTTAAGTGATATTTGACAGCTAACAAAACGTAAAACGTTAAAAGTGCTGAATTTTTAAAATCACAATTAATGAATTGCATCGAGTAAAAAACACTAAATACAGTCTAACAACTTTATTTTAATTCATAAATATCAGCATTCAACATTAACCTTCGTTCTTGTTGTAAAAACGGATAAAATGTTATGACAGTCCAAGTAAGTCGATGTGCGAACAGAACGCATCCGAAATAATAAAAAAAAAACTTAAGTCAAAACTTTTCATTTAAATATTCGCATGTTTTTTTAATTATTTTCCTCGCTGTAGTGAGGTGAAAAGTTTTGTGTTATACACGGGTAAAAAGTTATTTTACGTCTCGTGTGTTGAAACACTCACTATCGAAAGGATTCTATTTTTGAACCACTCGCTTCGCTCGTGGTCAATCATAGAATCCTTTCGATAGCTCTTGTTTCAAATGAACACTCGCTGGTAAAATACAACTTTCCCCCCTTGTATAACAAATAACTATATTTTAATATTTAGTCAAACTTGGATGAAAAACGACTTAAAAGACAGTTTTCAGATATTTTACTGTTTCATCCCGTAACTTTGGTCCTCCTTGGTTTAATAGTATTTTATGCAACGGTTGTATAAGTGAGGTCTTAAAAGGCGAGTGACGTGAGTTGCGATACGAGCGAATGCGAGTATCGCAATGGAAGACGGCACGAGCCGTTAAGACCAAATTATACACCGTTGCATACAATATTTTTTCTACGACTCGACTCTGCTGTTCTGGACTGTACCCTACTGTAGGGTACAGTAGGGTACAGTCGGGTACAGTAGGGTACAGTCGGGTACAGTAGGGTACAGTAGGGTACAGTCGGGTACAGTAGGGTAAAATAGGGTACAGTAGAGTACAGTCGGGTACAGTAGGGTAAAATAGGGTACAGTAGGGTAAAATAGGGTACAGTCGGGTACAGTAGGGTAAAATAGGGTACAGTCGGGTACAGTAGGGTAAAATAGGGTACAATTGGGTACAGTAGGGTAAAATAGGGTACAGTCGGGTACAGTAGGGTAAAATAGGGTACAGTAGGGTACAGTCGGGTACAGTAGGGTAAAATAGGGTACAGTAGGGTACAGTCGGGTACAGTAGGGTAAAATAGGGTACAGTCGGGTACAGTAGGGTAAAATAGGATACAATTGGGTACAGTAGGGTAAAATAGGGTACAGTCGGGTACAGTAGGGTAAAATAGGGTACAGTAGGGTACAGTCGGGTACAGTAGGGTAAAATAGGGTACAGTTGGGTACAGTCGGGTACAGTAGGGTAAAGTAGGGTACAGTCAGGTACAGTCGGGTACAGTAGGGTAAAATAGGGTACAGTAGGGTACAGTCGGGTACAGTAGGGTAAAGTAGGGTACAGTAGGGTACAGTCGGGTACAGTAGGGTAAAATAGGGTATTTTACCCTACTGTACCCGACTGTACCCGAATGTACCCTACTGTACCCTATTTTACCCGACTGTACCCTACTGTACCCTATTTTACCCTACTGTACCCGACTGTACCCTACTGTACCCTATTTTACCCTACTGTACCCGACTGTACCCTATTTTACCCTACTGTACCCGACTGTACCCAACTGTACCTTATTTTACCCTACTGTACCCGACTGTACCCTATTTTACCCTACTGTACCCGACTGTACCCTATTTTACCCTACTGTACCCGACTGTACCCTATTTTACCCTACTGTACCCGACTGTACCCTACTGTACACTATTTTACCCTACTGTACCCGACTGTACCCAACTGTACCCTATTTTACCCTACTGTACCCGACTGTACCCTATTTTACCCAACTGTACCCGACTGTACCCTATTTTACCCTACTGTACCCTACTGTACCCGACTGTACCCTACTGTACCCGACTGTATCCTATTTTACCCTACTGTACCCGACTGTACCCAACTGTACCCTACTGTACCCTATTTTACCCTACTGTACCCGACTGTACCCTACTGTACACTATTTTACCCTACTGTACCCAACTGTACCCTATTTTACCCTACTGTACCCGACTGTACCCTATTTTACCCAACTGTACCCGACTGTACCCTATTTTACCCTACTGTACCCTACTGTACCCGACTGTACCCTACTGTACCCGACTGTACTCTACTGTACTCTATTTTACCCTACTGTACCCGACTGTACCCAACTGTACCCTATTTTACCCTACTGTACCCGACTGTACTCTATTTTACCCTACTGTACCCTACTGTACCCGACTGTACCCTACTGTACCCGACTGTATCCTATTTTACCCTACTGTACCCAACTGTACCCTACTGTACCCTATTTTACCCTACTGTACCCAACTGTACCCTATTTTACCCTACTGTACCCGACTGTACCCTACTCTACTCAACTCAGCAGGTCTAAACTGGGCTTTAGTGTTGAGTGTACCAAAATAATATTAATTATTATGTGGCAGCTAGGTGTATCGTAATAACGACTTTACGACACAAGTGCTGTTATGGCGAATAGATTAAGTATAGACTTTCTGAAGTCATAATATCTATGTTCTTATATATTTGTTCGCGACCATGTTAAAAACAGATAAAAGTACAGGAGTAGGAAAAAAAAATAACTACGCTAAAGTGGCACTGGATATTAAAAATATGCCTAGCTAATGTAGTTTACAAAATGGTACTACTACTTATTTGTTCAATAATTTCAAATTTATTGCTATTTCATTACTGAAGAAGCTAATCAAGTAAGCCGCCATTTAGTCTGAGGACGGCAGAATTATTGTTTTTTATAAGGCTGGTAAAGTTGAATTCAAATTTCAAATAAAGTTTAAAATTTTTAAATTCGAATTTGAAAATCGAATGTGCTTTGTTTTTGGTTAGCGTGTCAGTGTTAAACTACATTAGCTAGGCATATTTTTAATATCCAGTGCCACTTTAGCGTAGTTACTTTTTTTTAAACCATGGATGACCAAAGTTACGGGATGAAACAGTAAAATATCTGAAAACTGTCTCTTAAGTCGTTTTTCATCCAAATTTGACTAAATATTAACATAAAATAATATCACGTTTAAAAGCCCATCTTTTCTGCAATACTTATCAGTAATCAGATTTACTAAATTCGGTCATTTGAGGCTGTGGCAGATGAAAAACTCAACTGAGGGAGAAAAATGGAGATTTTTGCAATCGCGAAAACTAAAAGATTTGTACTAAACCTAAAATGTGATATTCTGGTAGGTAATTAGTAGGTCTATCAGCCCTTAACGGATCATCGTCGGTTTCTGGGACACCCTGTATGTTTCGATTGATATGACACATAAATACAGAATAAGAAAATCATAGGTAACACGAGCGCAGCATAACAGCTGGAACAAAACGCTCCCTTGGCGCTTGCCCGCGCCATCGGTTCTTAAAATCGCTAAACACCACACACTATAGATACACCGCGCTCGTATTAAAAATGCACCAACTTAATAATGTAAGGAAACATCCAAAATTCCACTTTAAAACGGAGCCGTAGGGTAGATGGAAAACATTTGGGGGTGTAGGTATGTCGGGATGATATTAAAACTTTGAGCCACCCTTCTAAGTAGGCTCTCCTTTTTCTTTTTGTCCTTAATGTAAAAAGAAAACGCGCAAAGTTTCGGGCGGCGAGTTTAAATTTTTCCAGGCTTAATGCGCTTATTACGAGTGGGGGAAAAATTGGGCGGTTCTCAAAGTTTTTTAATGAAGTAGGCGACTTGTGTTGTTTATGGCTTGGAGTGGGACAACAAAATGCAATTACTTATGAGGGTACGTTTTGACTGGTACTTGTTTGGTGGCTATTTACTGACGGCGCAGCTTCAGTAACTTCAGTTGTGTATAAATTTCTTTGCAAATTAAGTAACAGCAGCTGAACGACTAGTATAACAGTGTCTTGCTCCTTCTGCCTCAAGGATTTGAAAGATCTTAAATATAAATACTGTTAAAGTCATAAGTAGATAAGCTAACAACAATAAATGAATCTTTATGTCTTAAAACTGTGTCGATCAACTTTTTTTGTCACTCGTTGGTATAGTGACGGTCTCCTGGGTCACTCTTTAACCCTTTGAATGCCTTGTACCGGATCCGTACCCAATTTAAGGCATTCCTTTTGTATTTTTTTTTAAATCTGTATCGTTGGATTTATATGAAACTGTTGAGACTAGAATGCACAACTTTTTTTTTTTTTACTTCCGGCATACGAAAGGTTAAACCGTAAGTTTATGTGATTAAAATTTGCCAAACATGCATTTTTGTGGTAGTTGTAAACCCCTTCTATGTATAATTGGTCATCTAATAAGCATGTTACCTATAGTTAATGTGACACAACATTTCTTCTAAAACTGTACCTACTACTTTTGTCCCCTCGCTGACGGGACAGAATAACAACAAGAAATAGTTGATCCACCCAACTATGGTAGAGTCCTTTTACGATGTATGTGACACTTGCCCATCGCCGACGAAACGATGGAACACTAGTAGTGTGTTGATTTATATTTACATCATCATCATCATCAGCCCAGCCTTTATACGTCCCACTGCAGGGCACAGGCCTCCTCTCAGAAGGAGAGGACTTGGGCCGAAGTTCCCACGCGGGCCCAGTGCGGATTGGGAACTTCATACATACCATTGAATTTCTTCGCAGGTGTATGCAGGTTTCCTCACCATGTTTTCCTTCACCGTAAAGCTCATGGTAAATTTCAAATGTAATTTCGCACATAAATTCCGATACATTTAGGTACATAATTTTATCAAATTACGTTGGATGTATATACGACATCCCTGCAGCGTCGATATTTTCGTCAACTGTGCGTCATGTATAATTCAAGGCGTCAAATGTTTGGGATCCGCAGACGCCGCGCGGGGCCGATTTCCATTTTTATTTTATTTACATTTCACGTCTAGTGGACTTATTTAGTAGATTGCATTGCGTTTAATGTGAATGTTTCATGGTACAGGGGTACGATCGGTGGATGTAGGTACTAAAGTCAAGACTTTTGTAATAAACCAGCTGTTGTCCGCAAATTTGCGTCGTGCGAGAACTTTACACTTTTCCGGATCAAAAAGTATAATACCTATGTAGAAAAATATCTTACAGTATAGCATGAAGTTTGGGCCTTCCTAGTAAGTATGTAATACCTACATACAGCAGAGAGTTTCACTCCTCCAAAACAAAACTGTTGTTTATTAACAAAATTAATTAAACTAGGTACCTAACTTTTTTTCTTACTCTATGTACCTACAAGTTATTCTCTGATAATGTAGCTCTTATAGTCGGACAACTTTTTTTTATATGAACATTAAACATAGTACACATTAACATAGAGTATGATATTGTTATTCTTACGGAGTGTTGGCTGAGCGAGGGATCAATAGTAGATACGCTTCCTGGTTATCAGGCATTTCATTCCACAAAGATAATTAATAAAAGTGGCGGGGTAGTAGTTTACGCCAGGGAATCCCTTTTGCTCACAGTCTCCGAACCGGCCCTGGATGATGCTAACTGCCTATCTCTAAAAATAGGAGACGAACTGATGATTTTAGCAATCTATAGATCCCCGTCCTTTGCTAATACTAATGAATTCATTACTTCCTTGGATGTAATTCTTGGCCAGCATAATTTCAGGCAGGTTCTGGTTGCCGGGGATATCAATATAGATATTCTGGGTGACAATAGTAACAAGCAATGTGCCGACTACATGTGTTTAATGTCTGCGCACGGTCTGGTTCCAGCGATTACGAAGCCAACGAGAATGGGGTCTTGTCTTGATCACATTTTTATTAAAGCAAATGTTTTGTCGGTTGGTATTGTGTGTAAATGCTCCGTCACAGATCATGATATTGTAATGGCAGGTATTCAGGCACCAAAACGTGTGGTTCGGGATCGCTGGGTCCACAAGACTGACTACTCGAGGGTGGCTTTGGAGCTGGATACGGTAGACTGGACTCAGGTTACAGGCTGCCCTGATGTGCATCTAGCAACAGCTAATTTTAACAGTTTCATATGTTCAGCAATACAAAATAATACGGAGAGGGTTAGGATTAGTCGTGCCAAGTTTAATCTAAAGCCATGGATAACTCCTGGTCTGATCAGGTGTATGAGACATAGAGACAAGTTGCATAGTCAGGTAAAGGCTTCGCCAGATGATCCGATAAAACTTAAAATATATAAGCGTTATAGAAACTTTTGTGACAATCTTCTATTTAATATTAAAACTGAATATCAACGCAATCAGGTCACAGAAAATAAAGACAATCCAAAAAAGCTATGGAAGACTGTAAAAACCCTCTGTGAAATGGGTAACAAAAATAAAGATTTTGCTGAGCTCTTAAAAACTGGTAGCTCAGTGACAGAATCTCTTGACATATGCAACCAACATTTCTCAAAAGCGGGGGGCGTCTTGGCTGACCGTATCTTAAGCAAGCTTTCTGAGTCGCAAATTGGTCTGGCCGGCGCGTTCTCTTCCGGTGAGGCCGCTCTCCACTCATTCTTCCTGCTGCCTACAGATCCTCACGAAGTGGACCAGCTTATAAGCCAACTAAAGTCTGATAGTGCTCCAGGTTACGACGGCTGTAAGCCACTATTTATAAAGAAAATCAAAGACGTTATCATTGAACCGCTAACCCATATTTGTAACCTCAGTCTTGAAAAGGGATGCTTTCCAGACTGCTGGAAGTTGGCTGTAGTTTCACCCATTTATAAAAGTGGCCCGAAGAATATTCCTGCCAATTATAGACCGATATCCCTTTTATGTGTTTTTTCCAAAGTTTTGGAAAAAATTGTTAATAATCGCCTCACTAAATTTCTAGAGAGCAATTCGCTACTATCTGACAGGCAATTCGGGTTTAGACGGGGCAAATCGACGGAAGATGCTGCCATTCTCCTCATTAACCAGATCTCAAGTCGCTTAGACAACGGTGAGAAGTGCCTTGGGGTTTTCTTAGATCTCGCTAAGGCATTTGACACCGTGTCAATTGACATTCTGCTGCGGAAACTGGAGGTGGTGGGAGTGAGGGGAGTGGCTTTGGATTGGTTTCGCAGTTATTTGACCAACAGACGACAAATGGTCAGGATAGGGGAGTCAGTCAGTGGTCAATTGAAAGTGTTTTATGGTGTCCCGCAGGGTAGCATATTGGGGCCGTCACTCTTTACAATTTACATGAATGACCTTCTCCAGATTTCCCTACCATGCGCGGAAGTCATTTGTTATGCTGATGATACAGTAGTCTTGTTCAGTGGCAAGTCATGGGAGGAAACGTATCATATAGCCGAAATGGGGTTGTCTAGGGTGGCTATGTGGCTGGATAAAAATTTGCTAACTCTGAATGTTGAGAAAACAAGCTACATACCTTTTTCTAAAACCAAGGTCTCTGCACCTCCAGTTGATACACGATTGCTATTGCATACTTGTGGAAACTTTCAATCGTCTTGTTCCTGTAGCGACTTAAGTAGATGCTCCTCTGTTAGGTACCTAGGCCTGCTTATTGATCAACATCTTACTTTTAAGGAACATATTAGTATTCTTTCGAAAAGAGTAAGAAAATTGATTTTCGTGATGAAGCGGCTACGAGATTGCGTTCCGCCGAACGTGCTTCGCACCATATACCAGGCGCTGTGTCAGTCTGTTATACAGTACTGTGCATCAGTCTGGGGTAGTGCGTGTAAGACCTATATGATTGCAGTCGAAAGGGCGCAACGTGCTGTCATCAAGGTTATGCTCAGAAAACCATATCGTTTCCCAACAGATGCTCTGTATAGAGAGGCTGGATTACTTAGAGTGAGACAGCATTTCATTCTTAGAGCGGTCGTCCGTACCCATAGCTCCATAACTAAATCCACAAATCACAGGCAGATTCTGGCAAGACGTGTGTATAGGTCACCCGTCCCGCGAGTCAGATCGGCTCTCGCCAGACGATCACCGTATTTCGTCCACCCTTTTGCATATAATGCAGTGTGCAGAAGGGTGGACTTAAAGAATCGTAGTAAGTCCGAGGTAAAGGCAGCTACTAGGAGGTGGTTGGTTGCATTGTCCTACTCCCAAACGGAGGACTTGCTTGGGATTTGTTCGTAGGATTTCTTCGCTCATGTAACAGACGCACACGTATACATATACATACACTAACAGACACACACACATACACACACACATACACACACACACACACACACACACACACACACACACACACACACACACACACAAACATGCACGCACATACCCACGCATGCACGCACACACACGCACAATATACATGCACACTATACAATGTGAGGGTGGAAGTGACGAAGCAATTTTAATCTTATATTCTATTTTAAAATTATTGTACTGAACAGATTGGTTACGTGATAAGTCTCGTTTTAGTATAATTAATTTGAATCTTGTTTGATTTTAAATGTTTGCTTTTATGTTTAGTATGTATTAAGAATTTCGTTTATTGCGCATTGGAACAGTAAACATTGTTATTGTCAAGTCAATATATCAACTTCGGGTCCCAAGATACAGGCACAGCCTAGTTTGGGATCCACAGTATGAATGATTGTAATCTCCTGGTGCTATAATAAAACATTATTATTATTATTATTACATTATACATATGTATAGTTTTTTTTTGTTAATCCAATACAAATAAAAACGCTCAATGAAATCTTTTGTCATACGAAAAAATGCAAAGAATAACAACTAGTCATAAAAATGTTCTCAATCGTAATAGTTCCCGTATCCGATACTAGATGGCGCTAGGTTGTTATTTAGCTGCAACAAACTATAATAATTTAGCAACTCTACCTGTACGAAAAACGAAAAACTTCGTTAGTTATTAAATTGATTCATTTACCAAGTCCTAGACTCTTAGCACCTTTTGAAAAATGGGAAACGTTAATGCGATATTTTGTTTCGTTTTTAATAAAATGTTGACAGTGACAGGACTGACAATCTGGTGCAAGCTGTAACTTTAATTGACGAACCTTTTCTTACCCCGTCTGTACATAACTAATAGTAGGATTCTTTTACGCAGGCAACAATTCAAAAGCTTTGAGCAAACTTCATTAGCAGGAAAACTTGAGACAAAAAGTATTTTTTTTTATATCTTTCCTAGATGACAAACATGATCGGACCGGAGAAAAACGCAATGCTCTCTTGTAGATTATACAGTTTAAAACTGCTTCATGTCTAGCTAATTGCTACATTGAAATCGTTCTACCGCTAAGGCTCTACAAAACTAAAGTAAACCGACATACAAACATTCGGAATTCACATCCACTTTCTGTCAGGAGCAAAAGGGAATAGCGTGAAATAGACAAAAAGCTCCCGTTTGCGCGGCGTGTCGACGGCATTAAGAGGGTAGGTGACAACTTTTTACGCTGCTCCCTGCATTTTATTTATCTGTGAAAACTTTTCTTATATCTCTTCTTGTTTTTGCAGAGGGTCTCAGGATTAAGTGCAATGTTGGCGCTGGGATTTCCATTTTTGCCGAGTAAATGAACAAATCCCACTAATATTGTAAGCTAGCTGTTGCCCGCGACTCGATCTGCAAAGATTCGTTTCTAGCTATCCCGAGGGAACCACGCAATTTTCTGAATTTTCACTATGAATAATGTAACAATTTACCTGGATCAACATGATTAAGTTATGGGACGTAAAACAACAATAATGTCACAAATGTTTCAATTCATAATAATTCAGATAAGGAAATCGGATTCAGTGCGTAAACTACCATGCAAATTGTTCCGGAACTTATTTTCACGGATTCGGATCGGATTCGGATCGGACGAAGTGCGAAACCGCTCTACATCATCCATCTCTACAAACTTGCGCGTAAATAATATTTCTAACACGTGAAAGAGGGTTACTTTTTATGAAAACTACAGAAGACAGTAACGATGTTAAATCTAGTTTGACCTAAATTCTTACGACTTTATCCTACCATTGTGATAATTATCGTGGGATGATAATGTTTTACCGAGCGGTCGAAATTGGCGTCAATTTTCCGTCTATTTTACTGCACCCTCTGAAAAACGAAACTAGGTATACGAAATTATCCATTCAAGCCCGCCCAAATATCCAATCCTAACAGTTTGCCGATCACAGAACAAACACTGTAATCGGCCGAGGACCGATCGCCTCTCAGGACAAGCTATTACTTATAGCTTCTTCATAACAAACTCAAGCCATATAACGGCGAACACGCGAACTATATTTACGACGTACTAAAATCTCGTCTAACATTGACACTAGCGACACTGTTGCTGGTTACGATAAGTTTGTCACACACCACTAAATCAACAACAGAACGTTGTAACCGCCACGTAATTTATACACAAAATGAGCCCTAGTTCTACCGCACAGGATTAATTTCCAAGTGCAGTATTCATGGAGTTGTTACTCTTGGTATGGTGGTGAATGCTACAGTTAGGGTGATAGGGTGGCAAGCAGAGCGGCAAATGAGGCGCGTGACAAAGAGACGCTGATGCTAAGACGCTGTTTGGACGAATTGATGGAATCTATTCAAAAAATTGCATGAGGATGGTGCTATTGTTGTATGCCATGGAAGTATAACTATATCTGAGTGGTAGAATGATTTGGAGCAATAATATTAACAACTAACTTTTGCCAGCGACTTCGTCCGCGTAGGTATGTCTAATTTAAGGACAACACCGGGCATTTTCAATAAAAAGTGTACCAACCCTTTACTTTTTTAAATGAGGAAATTTTGGAGTTTTCTTACTCAGAATCAGGAAGCGCTGTTGATTTTGATGATAAAAAATGTTCCTAATTTTCCATAGATTTCTTTTGCGTCAGTTTTGTGACGAACCATATAGGGAACGTGCACATAGACGGTGCTGCCATCAGTTTGAATGCTTTACCCTAATAATAAGTTTCTTTTACTGTCCGCATAGTGTCTCTTCTGTCGCATTAGTGCTGCCGCCTATTGTTTCTGCACGTTCCCTGTTCTCTGTATGAAAAAAGTCACAAAATTGACTCATAAAATAAGGACATTTCTTCATGAAAATGAACAGTACCTACCTACTCGTGGTTTTGAATTAGAAAAGCCCTAAATTTCCTAATTAAAAGAAAGTATAGGTAACGCCACCAGACTTTTTATTAAAAACGCCGACCTTGTATTTTACTCGTGATAAATATCGATCGGCAATATTGGGGTTTTTCCTGAAAAAGAAAACCTTAATCAATTCCGCTCAGCTTAAAATCAAGTCACAAAGTCAACCCGAGATTATTAATTAAAATTCTTTTAACCTTAAAAAAGGAGGTAATAAAATAATCCCTTTAGAGTCAAGGGGTGAAAATCAGCAAGCCATCAAAATTCCGGCGGCGCGGTACTAATTGAAAAACGCTTTGCTGCCTAAATTAACCGGCTTCTTCTTCTTGCCCCCCTCCCATTTCAACTGGGGTCGGGCCTCCTTGTACGTCGGCGCCAGGACGCTCTGTCCGGGGTTGTCGTTGGTGAGATATTCAGGGCTTTCAGGTCCCTCTCAACATTAGTCCACCATGTAGACGGCGGTCTTCCTCTACCACGGGGTTTCGTAGGGATGTTTAGCGCTATATTTACGGAGTAGCTCTCATCTCTCCTTTTTATGTGGCCATATCAGCGAAGTCGACTCTCTTTAAGTTTCTCTGCGACTGGAGCCACTTTAAATGATCCTCTGACTCGTTGCGGACTTTATCTAAACGCGTCACGCCACCCGCCCAGCGCAACATTTTCATTTCTGCTGTGTGCAACTTTTGTTCGTGCTTTTTGAGGGTGGTCCAACACTCCGATCCATAAGTCATCGCGGGTCTGACAGCAAATTTGTAAATTTTGCCTTTAGTTTTTATTGGCATTTTGTTATCGCAGAGCACGCCCATTTCAGCCAGGCTGTGTTTACTCGATGATTCACGTCTTCTTCTATGTGCGCATGTGTCGTAAGCTGCCTAAATTAACCGGCCTCGTCTGATATTTAAATCGCGTATTATGAAACGATGTCAAAATACACTTGTTTAAACATTACATGTAGTAGTAACTCGTAGGCAAGAACGTAGGTATCCCGTATCTAACCTAACCTAACTGTTATTGTCAAGTGAATTCTTATGCCACATGGTGAGCAATCAAAGATATTTATAATTATTTTTGTACTTGCATGTAGGTCATGACTTATGGCCGGTTATGGCACTGAGAAGTGTCCGCTAACGATGGGCCTCATAAGAAAGCTCAAAGTCACTCTGAGGGCGAATGGAGAGGGCTATGCTTGGAGTTTCTCTGCGGGATCGCATTAGGAATGATGAGATCCGCACAAGAACTAAAGTCACGGACATAGCTCGAAGAATCGCTAGACTTAAGTGGCAGTGGGCAAGGTACAGTCAAGTGCAAAAATAAGCGTCGGAATAAGAGTCTGTGGTACTTATTTTTGAAACTTTGAATAAGTTCATATTTTTACACTTGACTGTACATCGCTCGTAGAACTGACGGCTGATGGGGTCGAAAGGTTCTCGAGTGGCGTCCGCGACCAACAAGACACACAAGACAAGATGGAGCGCCGACCTGGTGAAGGTAGCGGGAACGCTTTGGATGCGGATGGCGCAGGGCCGATCTGTTTGGCGAGCCTTGGGGGAGGCCCATGTTCAGCAGTGGACGTCTTTCGGCTGAAATGAGTGAGTGTGATGTAGGTCATTGTTTCATTAAGGGTACGCTTCCATATAACGGAGCGCTGGGAGCGCAAGAGAGATCTTCAGAATAGACCTACGTATTATCTGCAATAGTTATCGCCACGTCACATTTTTATATTACAAGGGGCGAGAATTGTATTTCAAGTAATGAGACTAGGACGTCGGATTGTGTACTCGTCTCGTTTCCGTTTCTATGGATGGAAGCACAGCCTGACGATGGAATAAAGAGGAATTGCTAGATTGCCCTCGACCATAGACTTTTTTACTTGCGTTTTTGATGGTCGATAATTGTCTTCAGCGAACTACATACCACATTTTTGAGCTGCTGTTGCTAACAGTACCGGTCACAAAATGTACAAAACAAACAGACAGCCTGTCGTCGCGGGCGCAGATGTGACGGCGCTAATTAAAAACGTTTGCTCAAACAAGCTCAGGTTACGAATGCGTTTTGTTCGTGTTTGAAGTGAGTCAATTTTAAAAGGATTAATTTAAAAGGATTAAGTATGCCGTGTTAGCCTAGTCATTATGGGCTACGAGTCTGCTTGAGAGGCTGCTAGAGGTCAAACCACTAGGCCTTAGTGAATTGACCTATTCCGGGTTCTGCGAAGAATTAAATTATCTCTATACTCGAGAGGAGGCCTGTGCCCAGCAGTGGGATGAGCATAAGCCGGTGACGGCGGTGACTCATAATCATAGCTTCGTTAGTTAGATAGGGTCTTACATCTCTCTCCCACCGGCTAACATTATGCCAACTGCTCTTTGTTTTTGGATGCCAAAGCCGGCAATAAAAATCGATTCCATTTAACATCTCATAATCTCATCTCATAGGTAACATTACTCAAAGTTAATCCCTCTCAATCAAACTGCAAAACGTCTTTAACCAAACGCAAACAATTATGAAATTCTAAAATTATCCAAATCCGACCCAAACGAGAGCAGATTGCCGCGAAATTATTCACAAAGCATCCCTCACGGACTTGATGATATTGTATTAGGTGATCACATACGAATGCGATTTTAATGGATACGCGGGACGCACCCCTCATAAAACACCTCGCGACCCAAGCGTGCACGGTAAAAGACCTATTTCTCCCGCCATTTTCTGTGGACGCTTATGACATTACGTCCGCAATGGCCGCCAGCCCCAATCTAAATTAAAATCTAAAACCTTGTAAACAAGGCAAGTGCTCACTTTTTCGGGGATTTTAACCCTCCGAATTAACGAGAGTTATAAAGGGTCGAACCGTGCAGTGGTTTTGTCCCTGTTGCGTTGGATACGTACACAGTAGCATTGTAAAGTTGCTCTATTGTACTGTCTTTTATTGTCTGGTTTGACACTAAAAAAAGTTTTTGAAAAAATATTTTGCTGACTGTACTTTTTATTAACTTTACTTTTAGCGTCATCCAAACTACATCCGTACCGAATTTCAAATTCATAGAAGAAGAGGGAAAAGAAGGGAGAAGAGGGGGAGGGGGAAGGGGGTAAAGGGGGTAGTAGTTTCAATTAGGTAATTATAGCTTGTCTAATTTAAAATGACGCGCCCCACCACCACATTCGACATACAGGATTTCAAATCCTGTATGTCAAATGCGGTGGTGGGGCGCGACATTTTAAATTAGACAAGCTCTACAAGATTTGACCCACACAAGATAAATGAGGCAAGCTAAATAAAAGCTTGTAATAAAAAAAACACTTCGATAAAAAAGATGTAATAAATAAGTAAATAAATATCAAAAGCTTAAGTAAAATCACTATCAAAAAATCACAACACATTAAAATTTGATGTTCTATTTCGGTTTCTCGTTCAAACTCCGCTCCGGCGAGACGGCGTGAGACCGCGGTGGGGATGACTTGATGACCAGCGAGCCGATGGGGGTCGCTCGGGGCAGCTGGGGTTCCTTGCGGTGCCGCAGGGAGCGCTCGCTTTGGTTGTGGGGCTTCTCCGTCACCCGTTCCACTCTGCCTTTTTGAAGTTCAGCTAAGTTGCTGGCGAGCTCAGCCGCTGCTTCGCCGTAAATTTTGTGCCCCCGACGCACCTGTTACAAGGGAGCTGATTATGTCTCTAATTAGAGTGTGGAACTAATTTGACGTATTTTAATTTATTGGAGCATACTATCACAGAATCAAAAGCATCTATCGAATACATACCTGGCAAAGGATATTTTTAAAGCTAGTTGTATTTTCAATAATTACAATGGATATTATAACTTACTAGCTTTTGCCCGCGGCTTCGCTCGCGTGTACCATGAGTATTCCAAAGAACCAAGATATCAAGCAAGCAAGCATACAGGCAAGCAAGCAAGCAGGTCCACAATTGATCAAGAAATCGGTGAACATACCTACATAAAAAAATACATAAGGTGGAATGCATAACCTCCTCCTTTTTTAGAAGTCGTTTAAAGAGCCCTTTGCGGCCTATTTACAGTATAAACTTACAATACTTATACTTACTACTTATTTTAGCTTTTTACAACCAGTAAAACGCAAAATCCCGTTTTTTCCCGTTCCCGTAAGAATTTCGGGAAATGTTTTCTTAATGCTCCCCTACACTCCCCAAGGAACTCACCTGCCAAATTTCAGCTTTCTATGACCAGTAAAACGAAAGATCCCGTTTTTCCCGTTCCCGTGGGAATTTTGGAAAGTCCTCTCTCAGTGCTACTCTACACTCCCCAAACAACCTACATGCTGAATTTCAGCTTTCTACGGCCAGTAAAACATAAAGTCCCGTTTTTTCCCGTTCCAGTGGGAATTTTGGAAATCCCTCTCTTAATCCTCCTCAACACTCCCCAAGGAACCCACTTGCCAAATTTCAGCTTTCTATGACCAGTAAAACGAAAAATCCCGTTTTTCCCTTTCCCGTGGGAACTTTGAAAAGTCCTCTCTCAATGCTCCTCTACACTCCCCAAAAAACCTACATGCCGAGTTTCAGCTTTCTACGACCAGTAAAACAAAAAGTCCCGTTTTTTCCGTTCCCGTGGGAATTTTGGAAAGCCCTCTCTCAATCCTCCTCTACACTCCCTAAGCAACCTACATGCCGAATTTTAGCTTTCTACAACCAGTAAAACGAAAAATCCCGTTTTTTCCCGTACCCGTGGGAATTTTGGAAAACCCTCTCTTAATTCTCCTCTACACTCTCCATGCAACCTACATGCCAAATTTCAGCTTTCTATGACCAGTAAAACGAAAAGTCCCGTTTTTTCCCGTTCCCGTGGGAATTTTGGAAAGTCCTCTCTAAATGCTCCTCTACACTCCCGCAACCTACATGCCGAATTTCAACTTTCTACGACCAGTTAAACGAAAAATCCCGTTTTTCCTGTTCCCGTGGGAATTTTGGAAAGTCCTCTCTTAATGCTCCTCTAAACTCCCCGAGCAACCTACATGCCGAATTTCAACTTTCTACGACCAGTAAGACGAAAAATCCCGTTTTTTCCCGTTCCCGTGGGAATTTTGAAAAGTCCTCTCTCAATGCTCCTCTACACTCCCCAAGCAACCTACATGCCGAATTTCAACTTTCTACGACCAGTAGAACGAAAAATCCCGTTTTTTCCCGTTCCCGTGAGAATTTTGGAAAGTCTTCTCTCAAGGCTCCTCTACACTACCCAAGCAACCTACATGCCGAATTTCAGCTTTCTACGACCAGAAAACGAAAAATCTCGTTTTTTCCTTATCCCGTGGGAATTTCCGAAAATCCTTGAAACAGTTTTTCACTATTATAATTACCTACTTCTATGCCAAATTTGAAGAGTCTAGTAATTATGGTTCTTAGGATTCCGTTGAACTGAATATATAAATCCGGTTTTTTTCTTATCCCGTGGGAATTTTGAAAAATCCTGATTGTAATATTTTAACTAATGTAATACCTATTTGTATATCAAATTTGAAGAGTCTAGTTATTATAGTTACTGAGATAGGGTCACTCGGAATCGAATATATAAATCCCGTTTTTTCCCGTTCCCGTGGGAATTTTGGAAATTCCTCTCTCAATGCTCCTCTACACTCCCCAAGCAACCTTCATGCCGAATTTCAGCTTTCTACGACCAGTAAAACGAAATATCCCGTTATTTCTTTATCCCGTGGGAATTTCCAAAAATCCTTAAAACTGTTTTTTACTATTACAATTACCTACTTCTATGCCAAATTTGAAGAATCTAGTAATTATAGTTCATAGGATTCCGTTGAACTGAATATATAAATCCCGTTTATTCCTTATCCCGTGAGAATTTTGAAAAATCCTGAAATTGATGTTTTCATTATTGTAATACCTACTTGTGTATCAAATTTGAAGAGTCTAGTTATTATAGTTACTGAGATACGGTCACTCGGAATCGAATATATAAATCCCGTTTTTTCCCGTTCCCGTGGGAATTTTGGAAATTCCTCTCTCAATGCTCCTCTACACTCCCCAAGCAACCTTCATGCCGAATTTCAGCTTTCTACGACCAGTAAAACGAAATATCCCGTTTTTTCTTTATCCCGTGGGAATTTCCAAAAATCCTTAAAACTGTTTTTTACTATTACAATTACCTACTTCTATGCCAAATTTGAAGAGTCTAGTAATTATAGTTCATAGGATTCCGTTGAACTGAATATATAAATCCCGTTTATTCCTTATCCCGTGAGAATTTTGAAAAATCCTGAAATCGATGTTTTCATTATTGTAATACCTACTTGTGTATCAAATTTGAAGAGTCTAGTTATTATAGTTACTGAGATACGGTCACTCGGAATCGAATCTATAAATCCCGTTTTTTCCCGTTCCCGTGGGAATTCCCGAAAATCCTTCCTTAGTGGATGCCTACATTGTATAAGGAATCTATGTGCAAAATTTCAAGTCTCTAGGTCCAGTGGTTTGGGCTGTGCGTTGATATATCAACAGTCAGTCAGTCAGTCAGTCAGTTTAGAATTTTATATATATAGATTACTGAAAGAATAAGGTTGAATTTCCAAGTCTATGCTAAATCGCCTCTACCTTATTAACCTTTTCAACGCCAACGACACACATAGGTGTCACAAAGTACATTGTCAAAGTGATCTTGACACAATGACATAAGGATCAAAGCAGGTTTACGTTTTGTCGAGGCTTGGCGTTGAAAGGGTTAAGGGTTTACTAAGGCACATGCACTAAGTGTTGCGTAACAACTGCGGATATGAGTCAAACACAGCTGACAGAGACTAGGTAGAACGGCAAGCATTTTTTCATTTCAATTTTGAACTGTCTGCGCAAAGGGGAACATTACGGAATAAAAACCACGACGAAATGACGAATTATAATTCTCCACTCCTTTCATCCAGATCTGCTTGAAGAATTGCTTCTTACCCTGCGGGCTTGACGAACCGCGTAGAATACTTCTAGCCAAATGCAAACGTCTACCTGCTCCGATTAACTATCAGACTGGCTAAATTATTACTATTACTAAAAGCTATTGCTGTAACTAGTCTTTTACCTGTACCCACTAAGCGCAAGCATTTACCATTAGAACCAAATACAATGGCTAGGACCATGAAATTTCTGCGCGTCCCTAAAGTTTGCGCTTCTCCAGTACCTGTAACCCCCAGAGTCAGCGCTGCCTTAGAGCCTGCAACCCCCAAGGTCTGCACTCCCAGGGTCTGCACCTCTCCAGGGCCTGTCATCCTCAGAGTGAGCCTCCCTCTAGAGTCTGCACTGCTGCCACCACCCCTTACGACACAGCTAATAACCAACCTCGTCTTTCAACTCAGCGCGCCGCTGCGACACCCACTCAATCTGCTCCTGCAGCCTCTTGCACTCCTTGTCATTGCTCAGCAAGTCAGTTCGCAGCGATTCCATTATTTCATGATACTTCAGCCGCACGTCGTGGTCGATGGCGTGTAGGTTCTCGATCTCATTTTGAGTCTCTCGGATCTTGGATTTTGAGAGACGGAGACGGCCTTCCTGTTAATTCAATCGATATAAAACAAACTGTCAGAGACTGCAGATGTGGGGGGCGAAGTGCCAATTGCCCTCCCCCTATTAAACCCCCAAAAACACTCGTGGGGTATGTATTACAATACCGAAGTACGAAAGACCGAATGTATTAAAACATCGAATAGGTCAAAAGACCGACACGATTTTTTTCTGAAACCGTAAACTTCTCAGAATTTATTAAACGGCATCATACAGAACAGAACCCATTAGGTTAGGTTAGGTTAGTTTTATAACAATCTTAAAAGTTAACGGTTTCAGAAAAAAATCGTGTCGGTCTTTTAACCCATTCGATGTTTTAATACATTCGGTCTTTCGTACTTCGGTATTGTAATATATACCCCTGTGAATACCCCTTTACCTTGTTCTTCCGGTACCAACTTGTCATTGATATGGAGACGCAAAGTGCCGCTAGACTCGATCAACTACTTGAATTAATATGTAGTACAGTACAATACAGAACGATATCTAACTTGGTATTGCAAGTCTTAACTTTTACAAGTGACACAAATACTACGGTTCATTTTACGTTCTAACGTATTCGGCTGACATGACATGACACACGAAAAGCAAGAAAATTACGATAAAACTGGGCGCGATTACGTAAAACCATCAGCTTCGAAACTTCGATTGCGTATCTTCTGCATAGTGTACTTAGACACTTACACCTTTGGCCTCATCTGCACTTTCCATCCCTACATCAGTAGGACCTCTATTGATTGCTCGTCACTACCTAAAAGGCCTTCTCACCTTTTCCGCAAGCTTGCGCGTGAGCACGTCCAGGTGGTCGTCGAGACTGTCCTTCTGTTCCAGCTCAATGGCTTGCACCACGTTGCTGTGTGGACACAGCCGGTGCACCAGGTGCAGCGGGCCCGACGACCCCTCCGCCTGAAGACATAAAAACTAAGTAACACTTGCGTGGCACCATATAACAGTTCCAATCGCTGGTTGCTTCAGTGTGAGTTGCACGAAGTTACTAAGTATAACTATTAACCATCGATACTCCTTTGGCCTCATCATCATCATCATCATCAGGCTGGGTTCCATACATATTTGCTCATCATTATTTACTAATCTTTGCTCATTCAGCGCCAAGAATCCAACAGTTCGTTAAGAGCGGAGAAGTGCGTGGCAGCGCAAACGTGTTGACTCGAGATCTGATAGCTGGTTTGACATTGGTTATAGTTGTAGTAACAAAGTGCAATTCACTCTTAATTGTTTACCAGACATCAGTGATAATATGTATGATAGAGGTTGTTTACACACTGTTGCATCAGAAGACAAACCTAACTCATGCTTCCTTCACTCTCCAATTTGTATAACGAAAATATTCACTCCATGTCATTGCGAGTGACCAAATAAAATAACTAATATTTAGTTAACAAACACGCTTTTCATGGCCTCAATCAAAATGCACAACCTGTTCACAATAAACGCACCAGTGACTTCTTTGGTATGTAGTTGATTAACTAGTATGTTAATAGACGGTTCTGAGTGCGGGTTAACTCTTCATTATTACTGCTAGCTCGTACTGTGGACGAAGGCGCGAGTAAAAAATAGTACCTAAATAATAAACGTCTCAGTAATAACTTTTAAAGTACCTTTCGAGTACGTTTGCCGCGTCGCATCGTCCATAGATCCGGTCGTAGTTTCATTACATCGACCTACAACCAACGACGGATGGTTTTGGTAAGCACACTTACCTCAAATTGCAATAAAAAAATCTATTTCTAAAATATAATCCGTGATAGTCTAGTAGTTTGACCTTTGGCCTCTCAAGCAGAGTCGTGTGTTCGAGTACGGGCTCACACATCTGAGTCTTTCGGAATATGTGCGAAATTACATTATAATTAAAATATATTTGCAAAAACGTTAATGGCAAGTACTACGGCGCAAAGTCTTTCATTCTGAGACGCTTGTACTCTACAGTGAGACGTATACAGAGGCCTAGATCGAGAGCACACCACAAAATAATATCATTGCCTTACACACATATATAAACACCGGACGCTTTATGTGATTTGCTTATACCCTAGCATACATACATAGTCTTTGGCGTATACATTGTCGTCCACGACGAAAGCTAGTGATTGACGGCTTGAAGTCAAAATGATCTGTACCTTGGCTGGAGTTCTCCATTTCCACCTAATGATCAGAGCCAGGAGAATCATGAGGATCCCCAGGCCAGCAGCCAATGTCGTGTTCATCTCCATCCTCTACCATCGTACCACCAATTTACAAACGTGGAAACATTCGAGAACTTTTATTTTCACCGTTTATTTCACTGTTGTAAAATGCATATGAAATGGACAGTGACACGCGTCAGAGTTTGTTTTTGGAATGTTTTTGGCTTAGGATAAGGTTGAACTGTTTTTTGCATGAGTTTTTGAGGGCAGGTTTCTGAATATCGAAATTTAATAAGTATTTATCTATGTATCTATCTATCTATCTTCTATCAATATAAATAAAAACCAATTGCAGAAAATGTATGTAGGTACGCGTATAATTTCAGAACGGCTGCACCAATTTGTCTAATTATTTTTTTTGTTGTGTTAAGAGTTGTGTCTATTGAGAGAAAGTTTGTATAAAAGAAAATGTTTTTTTTTGTACTTAGTACAATCGTGCAAAGCTGGGAATCAAATGTATTAAAATATCGAACAGTTCTAGTAGGTACTTATCGAAAAGTTTTTTCTATAACCGTACTTAAACTTCCCAGGATTTATTAAAACGGCATCGTATACTTATTAGGATAGGTTCGGTTAGTACTTATTAAGAGGATACGATGCGCACCATTTCTCTATATAAACGTAGTCCCCTGTTTCCTCCCTGGATAATGGCTTTAGAGCCAAATTTTTTTTACCGTGTAATCTGTATCTACCACATCTATGCCCCTATGTTTCGTTTTTTCCCAATTAATTGGCTAAGTAAAGTTTTTTGAAGAGGTGCTAATTATATTTTTTTTCGACAGTCGGCGTTCTGGAGATCGAGAAACTGCAGCTGTTTTATTTATATCTCCTATTGTTTACTAGAAATATTTTTTTAAGTGTTCGAGATGACATTTGTGAGATTTTATGGCTGACTAGCCGTACGTGCTCAGAACTTAGTAGAAACAGAAAAAAAAACCGAAGTGAGCTGTCACTTCTGTCAATGTCAAATCGTTTGCGTTTCGTTTGCTTTGCATTTTGGTGTGCTCAGTGTGATTTTTGGACTATTTTTATCGACCTCCGCATAAAATCCGGACTTTCAATTTTACCGCATTTCTCCACGACCTATGCACGATAATTGGATCACGATTGAATACTTTCGATCACTATTTTGGAACTGCTTCTTGGACAACGCAAAGCAAACGAAACGCAAACGGTTAGATTTCATTTGACATTGACAGAAGCGACAGTTGACTTCGTTTTTTTTTTCTGTTTCTTCTTAGTACTGAGCACGAACCGCTTGTCAGCCGTAAAATCTCACAAATGTCATCTCGAACACTTAAAAAAATATTTCCAATAAATAAAAGGAGATAAAAATAAAACAGCTCCAGTTTCTTGGTGTTGAAGTCGACCACTGTCGAAAAAAATATATAATTAGCACCTCTTCAAAAAACTTTACTTAGCTAATTAACATAAGAAATATGAGCTATCAAAAACTGAAAAAATTGCCCAATTTCAACATAATTTTCAGACACTCATCAGAAAAGAATCCCTCATATACACAAAAAAAAGGAAAACATAGGGGCATAGCTAAATCTGTGCTCTAATTATTTTTGAAAAAAATAATTTTATTGGTCCAGTTTTCGAGAAGAAAACAGGGGACTACGAAATGCTGTTTTGATCAATTTTACGCGCCTATTAACGGTCTGAGCTGCAGTTGTCCCGCTCTCGCTGTACTGACACGGAGGGGTTCGGGCAAGACAGCGACATTTCATTAAAATACCTATTTGTCAAAAGTCTCTCAGCCATCGTATCCTCTTAAGGATAACAATCTTATAAAGTTCATGGTTTTAGAAAATAACCATAAATTGATGTTTACCCACTAGCTGTAGCCTGCCAGTCTATCTGCGAAGAATTTACTTTTCGGCATTCTGCGAGAACTGCGCAGTTATCTGGTATAAAAACTATCACAGGGCCTCTAACTATCTTCATACCAAGTTTCATAAATCGGTTCAGCGGTTTAAGCGTGAAGAGTTAACAGAAACAGAGAGAGAGTTACTATAAATTTAAAATATTACTTAGTAAGGATTGATACAAAAATTTAGGACTCGAGTACAAATATTCATACTTATCACACAAATGTCTGCCCTTACCGGGATTCGAATTGGGGATGTCTAAAAAAAAATACCCATGGTTTTTATATTTTTTTTGTATAGAAAAGTCAATTATAAGAAACTAATTTCAATATTTTGTCATTTAGTTCTCTACTTTTTTCAAAATTAATTATTGAAACTATTTTAGTTGATGACGTCAGATTATAATTGAGGGCTCCCACAGTGCCAAATTTCTAAATCTATCTAAATGCGTACGATAAGGCAACCCCTTTAATTATTTTTTGCGTAGTGGTACACTATACACTGTGTCACTTACTGGCACTGTCAAAGTGCTAGATGTCAGACAGCGGGTCCAAATCAAACTCCGTAGTATAATCCACGCGTAAATTGTGAAGAATTCTAACCACACAGAATAAAGTACGACTTGAACCGGTCACGCAATTTACACCAATGTCAAATGAAGGTCATTGCTTATTTGTTATATTATAAATTAATTACATAATATTAAAATTAAATAACTACAGAAAACGAGTTAAAAAGCATTTACCTCGAAATGGTTTTCGATTTACTATACATTGCAAAAAAATAGACATCCCCAATTCGGAACCTCTACTTCATAGATCAAAGTCACTGACCTACTAACCACTAGACTAGACTATCCAGTTGTCATTTTGATTCCGGACCCACCATAAAACATTCTGACAGAAAGTTTCGTAATGAATTCCTTGACAAGCAATAGTGACGATTTACTTGATTCGATAGTAGGTACATCTATCTGGCACTTGAGGGACAGTGTGGATAGGGCGGAACGTGCGAATAATCTAAATATAATCAGCTGCGCGGGCGATGACAGCGCGGTCATCCGTCACCCGGCTCAGGTGTGCTGACTTATTGCGTGTGCACATCGCTATGCCAACGAAATGTCGAATATTACCTCAGACAAGTTTTAGCGTGTGGTAGTTAGTACCTACCTACCGTAACCAAGGGTCGTCCGGATTGCTAAAGCACTGTCGTGAAGCACGAATAATTTCGTACAATGACTGGTACTATGTGTCTTTGTTGCTCCCAGACAGTGAAATTACTGGCACATGAGATATTCTGCATATCTTAGCCCTCTAGGCTGGCATGCATCGGCAATTCTTTGGAGTCTATCTACACATACTTATCTGGTTTTTCAAGTGTAATAATTTTTATTTTTTCGTTATAATTTCGAAAAAATAATTTTAAACGACAAAACCATATAAATAAAATTCCAGAGTTTGCTAGTGATTATAATTTCTGAAGAACAATTGATTATTTATTATTATTTTCTTTACCATTGCATCAACACCGATTTCACGGACTTTTGTGACTACATCACCAAATAAAACGCGCGCTTTTTTATATTTGAAAGCCCCAACCCCAATCTTTTTTTCGTAACTTTTTCACCAACAGGTAAAATGATGGGTATGTATTACAATACCGAAGTACGAAAGACCGAATGTATTAAAACATCGAATGGGTCAAAAGACCGACACGATTTTTTTCTGAAACCGTTAACTTTTTAAGACTGTTATAAAACAAACCTAACCTAACCTAATGGGTTCTGTATGATCCGTTTTAATAAATTCTGAGAAGTTTACGGTTTCAGAAAAAAAAAACGTGTCGGTCTTTCGTACTTCGGTTTTGTAATACATACCCAAAATGATACATTAACGTTAAGTGTAGTCAGCAAATGACAATGATACACGCCCCATTTACCACGTCATCATCAGTGTCACCTCGTTGTGGCAAATAGGTCGTTCATCATGATCAAGCGATTCAATGGAACAAAGAAACAAACTTTCTTGTAATATTCACCAATCAGTCAGGAAAAAAATGCCTACAAGTGCTCTTTATTATTATTTCTGTGCCTACAAGACTACCGTATTTTTAAATTACCTGGAGACGAAAATTTTACTTCTCGATTTTTGTTATACATTTTCAAATGGAACTGGGCTGGCCACGTCTGTTGCATGCATCCAAAGAGGTGGGCGCGGGTTACCACTCAATTGATACCCCAGGATGGTTATAGGCGTCGCGCGGCAGGCCAAGGCGAAGTCAAAAGTCAAAGTCAAAATTCTTTATTTAATTTAGGCATTAATTAATGCTCCTATGAACGTCGAACAATCACCCACCGGTTCGGAAAAACGTTGTTGAGAAGAATCCGACAAGAAACTCAACAATGTAGATATTTTTTTCAAACAGATCTACCTAAGTACATTGTTATTGAATTACATACATCTAAATTTTTTAACACAGTAGATACGCTATAATATTTGAGACTAGGGATCCCCAATGCGGATCGGAATTATTTCCAAACATCCCTGTCCATGATATAGTCATTAATTTTATAGTACAAAGATGGCAGGATGACCTAGAAACGTTCTCGGACGACTGGCCAGACATAAGTGCAGACAGAGGGTTTGGAAATTTCAGGGGAGAGGCCTTTGCCCAGCAGTGGGACACTGATACGGGCTAGTAAAAAATTCACGTTATTTTCACTGCACACGTCACGGAATGATGAGGAACTGAGGTCGTTTAACCAGCCTTTATTGCGTCAGCTATACCTTTCTGGTGTTTCAATGAGTTTTCGCGATAGACTCAGCCGCAGTTCTCTTCTGACTAACTTATGATTTATCTTCGCGTTGTCAATAGCAATATGGGGAAGAGTTACACTAGGCATACTGATCCTCATTGCTTAGGAAAAGCAGAATTCCTATGTCACGCAATAGGGCGGCTGAACCCTCAGGCGAGGCAATCACGATACGCGCGTAATTGAAAGGGGCGCGGCCCTAATTGATCGCTTCCGGGGCGGTATGATACGCCGATTACCGGCCTAGCTAATTTTTACGCAGGATTTGGATAACTTGTATAACTATCTGTTGCCCGCGACTCCATCGGGAATAAGTCGTTTATCGCTTTCTCGCGGGAACTAGGTATGCAATGCAATCCGGGATAAAAACTAACCTATGTCTTTTCCAAGGTTCCAAACTATATCCATGCCAAATTTCCTTTAAATCAGTTCAGCGGGTTTTGCGTGAAGAGGTAACAAACATACAGACCCACTTTCACGTTTATAATATTAGTTTAGTTTATACTAGTGGCAGAATAGAAATAGGCTAATTCTCTATCCCTCATGGCAGGTATGGATGGAGGTAGGTGTGGTGTGGTGTATGGTGGTGTTTGGGCGATAAGACCGCCTATTGTCTACTTGAATTTTTGTTTTTGTAATGTCACTGTACTGTTTTTGGTGATCAATAAAGAATATTTATACTGTATTATAGTATTGTATTGTATTGTACGTCTGCCACAAGTCCGTAGCTTCAGAGATTTAATTTTTGGAGTACCTACCTACTTCTCTTAGGGCAGCCTGCACGGTCTGCGGGTTTATTGTTTAACGCGCTGACGCTTGCTTTCGCAATCACTATTTCTTTCTGTCAAACGGTATAAGACGGTGACAGAAAGAGATGGTAAAAGCGAAGGCAAGCGTCCGCGCGTAGAGGATATGGCCTCTAGTCTGGGCTAAAAATAAATGTTTAATCCTGGGATAAGGATGACAATACCATACATTTTCACGTTACTTAACTCTGGGTTAGCAATTAACTCGGAGTTATATTGTTAACCCTAGTCCGAGCATTTCCGCCTTAGGCGTATAGGTAAAGTGGGAATGTTTTATTGTCTACTGGTTCTTGTCAACTATTTATATTTGATATTTGGTGAGACAGTAACTGTGAGCGTGGTATCTGACTGTATAGGCCCCATTTGTTACTTTCGCACTAATACTTATGTCTAGAATTACATGAATTTGGATGAAATTGGGCACACTCGGCTTATAACCCGAAAAATTGTATATTTACAGTGGGATAGCGATAAGCAAACTCTATGGCAGACGAAGTCAAAAGCTTGTGAAGGATAATTTTTAAAAGCTAACGGGCAAGTTGCTGATCTTGCATTGCAGTTGATAATCAATCACTTAGAAATTCATAGCCAGCCGCGCGTTGTAACGAAACTCATACGATACCTATGTATCGCACAGTCTAAATGAAGCTTTAGTTTGCGGATTCATTTGTCACGCATCCTAGTCTCCGATCAATCAATCAAACCAAAGGTCCTAACCTTAAAAGTCGGCGTTCCCGCCACATTTGACATTAAACGTCGCGTTCAGAAGCCGCTCACTCGTTCGCGGCGCGTTCCGTTTCACTTGCCGCGTGATCAAAGCGGGAAGTCGTTGCGTCGAGATTTACAGCTTCAGGAAGCTAATTAGGATGCGTGCAACGGACTGTGTGAAGGTGCGAAGTTCATTTTTAAAAGAAAAAAGTTCCGTTTGACCGAATGCCGTGGCTGTTAGCGTGAAGCGCGCGGTTTTCTGTAATGAATGAATGACACGTTTTAAGTGCGACACTTTTCAGCTTTTGTGGTTAGATTAGGTAAGTAGTGTATTCGTTTTCTGAATGAAAAGTACAACTGTGCATAGCACGGCAACATTTCTTGGCTATCTGTCTGTATCCGCACTGGGCCCGCGTGGGAACTACGGCCCAAGCCCTCTCATTCTGAGAGGAGGCCTGTGCCCTGCAGTGCTTGGGACGTAAGGGACGTGGGATGATGATGATGATCTGTCTGTTCGAACCAGAAGTTGATTTCTCTAAACAAACTCTTCAGCTTTATAATATTAGTATAGAACTATAGATTATTCAAAAACAGCAACACAATTTCTCCTTATAATTTCTAAAATCGCACTTACCATTTATTCCAACAAAAAACTTAAACCTCATTTACTTAAAAAGACTCACTCAATTTAAAACGCCAGAAGCTAACGGCGTTCACGTTTCTGAAATAATTAATGGTCTCAAAATATCTCAAATTAAAGCTTAACACATTTTCAAATTGCCGCGGCGGCTCACACGCCTCGGATGCGTTCCGCGAGACTTCGCGTGACAACGATGCTGTGGAAAAAATGGCCAAGCGTGTGTCGGGCCATGCAGAACCAAGGGTTCCATTCAACCAACCAACCAACCCTGGACATGATTAAGTTTTTAGTTTTACAAGCTTTTTATTTACGTACAATGTATGTTTATTCGGATGGAATCTTTCAACTCAAATTTGAAGTAAGTAGGTACATTATCTTCAACCGATTGAGCTAAAATTTTGCTTGCATGTATAATAAATCCGATGACAATGCAATATTATTATGACATGGAGCTGATCTGATGAAAAATAAAATGACACGACCGCATCCAGTTTGGGTTTGATTCGTCTTGACGAGTATTTTAGTAACCAAGGGCAAAAAGTACAGTCAGAAAATAAAGCTTGTATTAAAAATATTTTTTCTAACAAAAACTTCTTGCTATTTAATTTAATAACTAAATAGAGTTTTTTTGCTGCATTTACTTGCAATTGTCATCTAAACTATTTTTCGAAACCAAATTTCAAGTCAATCCGATAGCTAGAAGTGGGTGAAATTCGACTATAAAGATTTCACCTTAACAAACATACCTACCTACAAATATTGCAAGTTAAATTAAAGTATATAAAAATAATGCTGTTTATGATTCCTTATATAAGAATAATAGACAGTTCTTTTATTTTTAAGATCTCTTAGGGCCACGACTTGCACGGTTCAAGGTTAAAAACCAAATCGTTAACCCTGGGTTAAGGATAACAGTTCCAAACATTTTGACACTACTTAAGTTAACTCTGGATTAGCACTTATTTTAGTTAGTGCCATTCACGGCGGCGCGCCTTAGCCTTTGAGAACCACCATCATCATCACTCGAGCTATAACTCGGAGTTAGGTACGTACCCCTGGTAACCCTGGTATACACAAGCCCACCTAGCTTAAAAAAAAACATTGAAAGTACGAACAGTATCTATTTTTTTCCATATTCATCGATACGATTAAAAAAAATGTAAGGGGAAACATTTTTACAGATTTCATACAAAAAACGGCATCTAGAAACACCTTGAACGTTAAAGCACAAAATAAAAAGGTACAGAAATAAATCTACATACAAAGTGCGCTCGAGCAACGCACACATAGACACTGTTCACAGACACGATATCTCGGATCAGTTCGGATCAGTCCGAGCGCGATTGCCATCCGCGTGAGGCGCGCGCTGTGGTCGCGCGTACTTATTTATTTTGTGTCGCACGTCTGTGGAATTTTTCGAGTGCAATAATGGAGCAACAAAAAAAAGGTTATTATAGGTAACTGTTCAGTGGACGGTTGTTTAAATTCAACCCTAAACGATGAATGGTCGTTTTTAAGCTACCAGTGGTTTCAGAGAGGTAAGTTTAGTAGGTATCTGCTTGTATTTCGATGGTTCATTTTAACGTTACATAGAATAGTTAGGTAGATAGGTAAGCACCTCGCCCCGACTCCCAAAGTAATAATAGTTTCCTATTTTGAATCAGTATAAATAAACGTTACCTTACAAAAAATGTGGTTAGGTACTTATAACAACATGTTTTTTTGTTTGTATAGATATTGTGTTGTTTTTAATGTCATTAGATAGGTTTAGGTCTAAAACCGATAGGACAATGGAAATTGTATAACTAGGATAATCCGTTTAGAAGTTATTAGGGATTTTCGATAGTGAAAATTGACAAACGCTAAATTTTGTAGGTAGGTATTTTAATTATTATTATTTTATATTTCCATTCTTCCCGTTTGAGTATCAACAATAAATCAAACAACTAGAAACGAGTGCCACTTTCACGATAAGTTTTATGTGCTTATGCCATAATTGACTACCCTAGAGCGACCGCCGAGCGTAGGTATGAAAAGTGAAGTACATACACTTGATTGACTTCTGTACCTTTTTATTTTGTGGTTAAAGGTTAGGACTATTTTTGTCATATTGGCTTTGGAACCCTAAAACGAAACTCTATGGTTAGATTCCTCCCCCACTAACTGTTCACAATAAATTCCAAGTCAATGACGCGTCTTGTCACTTTCTTGCCACTGAATTAAGATAAGGAGGAACAGATTTTTTATAGGTCGGTATTCTTGTGAGCTCGTTTTTATAACATAATTTGTAACTAATTAGGGCGCAAAAAGTAACGGTTTCTTTGATCGGCCGCTTAATGAGGAGCGATGCTAAGCGATGTTTTATTGTGCAGATGTAGTGGGTAGATACCGTAGCAATTGAAATTACGAACAATGTAAATAAACCATTTAATGAAATATCCATATTCTAGCACTTGTGATAGTGTTGTGGTAAGTATTGATTAAATAACACACGGATTTAGCAGTATTTGATGAGGGAAAATGGAAATTAAAGACATTTTATATACAAGGTTTGTTTACATTGTTTGCAATTTCAATTGACTGACAGTTTAAAGTTGCTTAAATTTTTGTGAACTGAAACCATTACTTGCTCACCCGCGACCTTATGACAGCTACGTTTATGTAAGAAGTGCGTGTTCATGTAGTTCCTCTACCTCCACGTTCTACGAACACACACAAATGACACAAACCCAACTATGACCACCAAACTACACTGACGCGTTTCGAACTCAACCAGAGCTCATCTTCAGAGTAGACACCACAACCGTGCGCTATGCTACCAAATGTTAGACTGATGTTCTGAAGATGAGCTCTGTTTGACTTCGAAACGCGCCAATGTAGTTCGGTGGTGGTGATAGTTGGGTTTGTGTGATTTTTGTGTGTGTTCGTACAGTGTGGAGGTGGAGGAACTGCAGCTGTAAGGTCGCGGGTGAGCAAAGTAATTATAAAAAAAAAAAAAAAAAAAAAATATCACGGGACAATTCACACCAATTGACCTAGTCCCAAAGTAAGCTTAGCAAAGCTTGTGTTATGGGTACTAGGCAACGGATAAACATACTTATATAGATAGATACATACTTAAATACATATTAAACACCCAAGACCCGAGAACAAACATTCGTATTTTTCATACAAATATCTGCCCCGACACGGGAATCGAACCCGGGACCTCAAGCTTCATAGTCAGGGTCTCTAACCACTAGGCCATCTGGTCGTCTAAATTGTTTCAGTTCATTAATATGGACTTCCGCAAAGTAACGCCTTATTCAATAAAATTTAAATGCCTTTAAAGGAACTATGTATAATATAAATCCTTTTCTTGAGAGCCTCGAAGTCATAATTGTTTGGAGGCACTGATGCCGGAAGTATAGACATGTATTGTCTCGGGGTATTCAATCGCAAGCCGTGCTTAAAACGATAAAAATGTAGGTACTAATGGCTCTCGCGAGTTTGTCGAAATATGTACCTAATAATAGAAAATGTACATGAAAATCGATTGAGAAATGTGATATGTAGAGAACAGCTGGACATATAAATTAATTTTTGCCTAAGCCGAAACAGTGTCGCTTCGCTCGAGCATCGTGCTCGCTCGGTAAATTTATTTATTTAATAATAATCAACTTTAACAGGCTAAATAAATAAAAAAATACTTGATCAAAAAAAAAACTATTATATAAAATTCTCGTGTCACGGTGTTTGTTATCGAACTCTCCTCCGAATCGGCTTGACCGATTTTTATGAAACTTTTTTTCTCCAGATTCGGTAGGTCTGAGAATAGGTCGTAGGCTATTTTTTATACCTTTATTCTTCGCAGACGGAGTCGCGGGCAACAGCTAGTAATTAATAATAATGCCCCACTTTTAGAATATTTTAGGGCATTCCTTTACCTTATAAGTACTAGCTCATGCCCGAGGCGCTGTCCCCGTGGAAAAAGGCTTCTTTATTCTATGGGAAGTTCGAAAAATCCCTTCGTTCACATCTGTGATCCTCAAAAAAAATTTTCAGCCTAATTTCAAGCAGACATTGGTTTAGGTTATGACTTGTGTGCTCAAGTCATTGTTGTTGACTGACTTCAGAATGAAAATCACGAAAGTTTAAACATACTTATATGGCTTTTTTGTGACTCAGTTACGTTCCTCTTTTATAGGTAGATATCGGAAAACAAGATTTACGAGAAGAAACATGTGAAACACGAAATTGTTATCTCAGAAGGAAGTAACAAGCAAGATTCCAATTAATGTAAACAAACACTCATCCTGTCACTGCATTATTTACGCTTAGCACCTATATACACATGGCCAAATTCAAAATGGCGTCAGAGCATCGATGCGGTTTCTTCCGAGTATTACCAACATTACCATACTTCAGGCGGCGAAGCTTATTTAAATGCTCCACCGACTCCATTTAGAGCTTGGAAAAATAAAACCGTGGAACGGATCCCGCGATCTCTCGCTGAGCCGCTTTTGTGGTAAATATGTATAAACCTACACACTTAGCCTCACAACCAAGAAACCTTCAGCCAAGGCACTCTCAACCTTAAATAACGCACTCAAAAAACGGCCCCGGATTGTTCGTAGGAAAATAAACGTGGTCGATCTATACGCTTTGTCGCCAACGTCTTTTTATTTTACCGCGTTATTTGGAAGCCTCAGCTGCCAGTTGCGTTGTTTGCGACTGCAAAGTATCTTTTTTATGTTAAAATGTCTTAGATAGCATCCTTATTACCTATGCGTAGGTGACTTGTGCGAGACAAATGTGATCCTGTGAAGTACTTACGCAAATAATTTATGGAATCAGGCGTTACTTTACGGAGGTTACCCGTAAGGTCGCGGGTGAGCAAAGTAATTGTTTCAGTTCATTACTCGTACTTACGCAAAATCATTTTGATTTAAGCAGGTAGTTAGGTACAATGTACAATACACATAGCACTACAATATTTATTATCTTAATCTTTCTTAGAACAAGCCGTCGTCTATACCTATGTAGGTACATAGGTAGGTGCCTTCATCAACTTAATAAATATTGTAACAGCCAATTAGTACTTTGATACCTACTTGTTCATGTTAATTGTTTATTACGCGTATACATACATAACTACTATAATTATATTTTATAAGTAACCCAAACCCGCAACTTATGATTTACTTACTCAGAAAACAAGACGTGACTTAAGTTAAACGATTAGACGAGTCCCGGGAGCACTTTAATGTTTGAACAATGTTTCCATTATCTCCCGCCTACACAGCCATAAAAGATAAAACTGACTCGGCAATTTTCCTCCATAACTCTGAAGCGGCAAAATACATACCCGTAAAACGGAACGCAAACAAAGTGAGCGTCGTTCTCCCGCCAACGATAACTTAATTTCAGTCCGCCATAAGTACGTAATTAGCGAGCCGGTACCTTATCGGCCGGTGGGTAATTAACCTCTCCGGGGGTGCCTTCCTGCTGCTCCCTACGGCCCCGTCCTCCCGCACCTTGAATACCTCATACCTCCCTGGTAATATTTCCGCCATATTATCCGAAGCCCGCCTACCTCCTCGGCCAATGGCGGCGCTTCCCGCGCTTTTGTTTTGCGCCCTTCTGACGCGTTCCGAAACGGTGTAACTTGGTGTGTTTTCTTTGGCGAATATGGCCGTTTCGTGTACGGAGTGCGGTTTGTTTTCGTTGACGCGCGTTTATTACGGTAGTTATTTCTTGGTTCGTGAAATGTCTTAAGTGTTGGTTCGCTCTTTCTTCTTTCCGACCTTATCGTGTTCGAATATAAGCTTTGTTTTTGTGTGCTGATAGTAGTTTTAAACAAGGGGGTCTACGGGTTCATATTTCATGTGTTATCATCTTTTATTGAGTGCGAGCGGGCATTGTTGTCGGTTTACGGCGGTATCTCCGGCGGTGTTTAGCGGCGTGCTGATGAATGTGCCGGGCGTCGCGTTACACCCACCACGCTGACAGCTTTTATAATAGTTCCTGGTGTTTTACGATCGTGTCCGAATTTTTGATGACTTTGGTGTTTTAAATTAAAATCTCTTTAAAATGGTGTATCCTTATGAAAACTTTACATTTGATAACGAATTAACGAATTTTAACAATACATTATGCCGTCGCTCCTATGTATTTTTCATTAGACGGTACTGGTTGTAAATAAAAACACAATCACCAGCCAGCAATCAGCGAGCGAGCGTTCCAAATATCAATTTTCAACGAAAACACCCTAATCGATCGTTCGGATTTCGAACGGTCATTTGTCAAAATTACGCGAAGCCGTTAAGCCGCATAATTTTTGGCGCGAACGCGCTTTAATTGGTGCCGGCGAATAAAGCCCGGTTTACATTTACACAGCGTTTTAATTAATAGGTCGTGGTGGCGATATTTAGTGTGCGCTGGTTTTGTATTGGACACGATAGTTGTGTTGTTTTGTTGGTCGAGTACGAGTGTAGATAACGGTGTGCATTGCATGAATATAGGAAAGCTTTGCTATGTTATTGATTTAGGTACATTAAGCCCGCAAAATGGAGGACTATTATACGTTATATTGTGGGTTGAAAGGTTTAGTACGTAGGCACAGATTACTTAATGGTTACTTCGTAACAGATACCGCATCCCGTACAAAATCTTGAGTGCTTACCGCGATTATAGCCTATACTCCGTCTCCTTAAGAATGTGTGCGTGCCGACAGTGACAGGGCTGGCAGTTTGGATAAAAAAATCTACATACCACCACTTTGTTCTTTCTTGCTTTTCGATCACAACTACAGGCTCCTTTAAAATCTTATTTAAATCAATAACCAGGGTTCGGATTTTTCATCCCACGGTAAGATGAAAGAAAACTATGGAGTCGATACTAAAGTTAAAATTTAACTCATATTCATACTCATAGGTACTCATTCATGTAATTAATACCGAGAGTAAATTTTAAATGAAACAATTAATTTGAATTCAATTAAATGATATTTTAAATAAAAAAACGAACTGCCGCACAGTAAAAAATGAACATCTAGAATGCTTCTATTTCGTAATGGGGCATGGAGATACAGGAATGGGCGTCAAAATCTTGATAAGGTAGGTATGGCGTGTGTATTGTCCATTTCAAAATTACAATCGTAAAATGAGTATAATATCATGGCGACGTTTTTCATATTTTCTAGAATAAAAGAGGTTTTATACTGGTTGGTAGTATATTCTAGACTTCTCGCATCGTAATACAAAAATCATTTGAATTACATAGTAAGTAAGATTAACTTTCGATTTGTCAGCCTGATAAAGGGATAAAAGTATTACGAGACTAGGAAAATAAGTGAATATGAAAATAAATGAGTATGAATACGAGTTAAATTTTAACTTTTATATCGACTCCATAGTTTTCTTTCATCTTATCGTGCGATGAAAAATCCGAACCCTGTCAATAACACGTCGTTCGTGCATTAACATTAATAAAAATAGATCATGTATGTATCTGTCAAGTCTCAATGAAAATGTCAAATTTAAAATTATGTCAGCTATTTTTTCTGGTGAAAAAGGCTAAGGAACATATCTATTCTGTGGTAGTATTGGTAAATTCAGATATATATTTTTAAATTTCTTGTTTTTTTTTAAATATGGAGAAATAAATTATAACAAATATTTTTCCATGTTCAGGAGGCAAAAACTCTCGATTCCTGTAGTAATCTTTAGGTGTCAAAAAAATTAAGTCTCGTCAATTCTGGCACTTGCATCACTTAAATGTGATGATGACGAAATATAACAAAGAACACAATATAATATGTACCATAGACTTCAATGATAGTAAACCGTTGTAGCGTTTTAATTATGTTGTTGGTTCAGAATTTGTTACTTTTTCGAATAAAAACTGTCAGGGCCTACGCTAGCTGACGCGGATTACCCGGAACGGACGCCCGTCGTGCGCGCGTCTAATAAGAAATTGTATGAACAGCGCTAAGTGGCGCGGGCGCGTGCGACGGATTTTCGGTACATTTTAGATCCGCGAGCGGGCGCACGCGGCGGGCGTCCGCGTCAGCTAGCGTAGGCCCTTACTTATAATCGCCAAGATTTAAAAATACATATATGACTGTGAATGTAAGCATTTCCGTACAAAACGTCACTCACGACATTTTATTTCATTAAGGATACTCCGAATTTCCAAATTCGAAGTTCGTATCATACCGCCCCTCCTGCTCTCCTATTAAATAAATACTATTGGCGTGAGCGAAACAGAAAAATACGAAGTTCGAATTTCAAACTTTGTAGTATAAAGCCAGTTCGCTTTATTCTTCGCTGCGTTCAACGCGAATCAACTTTTGGCCGCGATCGCAAGGACGTGCCGCACGCGGTTCATTTCACGCTCAATTTGACACCCTGTAATAGCACTGTAAAATACACAACTTTCGCAATTTGTTTAGCACTCTGAGTCTTACGTGTTACACTCAATTAAAATTATCTACTTAGTTTAAGAGACGTTTATAAAAATCGTTATCATCATGTAAGTAATGTACGTAATCGTAGAACAGCAATTCATTTAGATCACTATTTTGATCGATTCACGATTTTTGTATTCATTCTAACTGGCTTCCCGCTAGATTTTTTTTCTAAATTGCTCCGAAAATTTGAAGACTCTGAAAGAACTAGAAATATAATATAGCGGGGACTCTGAATTAAGCTGCTGTGTTTTAGTTTGTGTGTATAATTATAAAAAAAAAAAACATTTTTACAGTTCGTTTATAATACCTGGGCCACACTAACGAGAAATGCCATTAATTATCGCGATAATGGACGTTAACCGTAGGTGTCACCACGACTTAACGCGATAATTTGGCAATAATTTGAACAAAATTTGACAATGTGATAATGCGATTATCGCGCTAATGGGCATTGACGTTAGCCGCTAGTGTGGCCCCAGCATAAGAAGCGGCATTAAATCCATTATTCGACAAGCATACTACTAAAATAACACGATTTTAAATTTTCTACAATTCATACGACAACCTCTTTATCTATTCCTGAACGCACCATCTCCGCTTCCCGCCCGCGCGCTGTCAAACTGCAACTTTAGGCGGGAACGCGACTCGGTCGCAATAAAAACCTTATAAAATTTCTAATAGGAAAACGTACGAGGAGTTTTCTGTGTGAATTATGAATGGTAACAAGCGCGCGCCCCTTTGTAAAGCACCGCGAGTCAACTGCACCAAGTTTTCAACTTGTTTCTTTTGTAGGTTGCGGTGGCGGTACGTGAAAAATACCTAACAATGTTACGGTCCTGCCAATTTCGAAGTTGGGAGCTTGGGACGCGCGTTGCTCAAGTTCGGTAGCATGTTTTTAATTGCGTTCGCTCTTGCAAAATGCGGATAACGAGATATTGGGCTCAGTTATCGGAAGAGCAAAGACGCAATGTGGATTGGTTTTTGCTTACTGATTATATGCCAAAAGACGCTGTTAATCTATTTCCTAGACTTAGCAAATGAGGAGAATTGCATAAGATTTTACTAATATTGTAATGGATGGATGGATGTTTGTTATTCTTTCACGCTAAAACGGATTCTGATGAAAGGCACTTAGATAGTTTATATATAACGTGGATTAATATAAACATATATGTAGGGTACTTTTTATCCCGCAAAATTTAGTAGGTAGTTCCCGTGAGATAGGGATGAACGAATTCTTCGCAGACGGAGTCGCGGGCAGCAGCGAGTTGGTATAGAATATAATGCTGTACTGGTTTTTTCTTTTAGTTAGTTCCACATCTAAACATGAATCAATAAACGTGTTTGTATGCCTAACTCGTGAACACACTTTTAATATAGGTACCGCTAATCATTTAACAACGCCAGCCAGCTTTTAATTCGGGTTTCAAATACGTTTAAAAATCCATTATGACGGTCTTAAAATCCATCCCAAATAATTTTATAAAGCGACACATCACACGCGAGCCACGTTAAAACTCAGCTGTTTCAAGCGCTCTCTCTCTCATTCGTTCAGCAGGTCAGTGAATGAAAGAACGATAGTTGATGGAGGTTGGAATTTCCATTCGTAATTGGAGGGAGAGCGTGTGAAAACGTGCAGTTTTTCGAGACTTAACAGTCCCTTTTTTCGCCTCCGGCTGAGTGGGGGTGGGTATTAAAACTTGTATATCGGATTAGACGAAATTACTAAGTGCTAGGTAGAGTTAAGAGGGTATGTCGAAATGTACGGACGGTTCGCTGGATTCAATCTCTGCTTAGCAAATCTCTTTTTAATTTCATGATTTGTTGTCTGTTTTTCATTCGACTTATACCTATTGCTAGCAGCACATAACTTTATCGCTGTAGGTACATATTTTGTGTATCACCTGGAAACTTTACACAGGTACGCACGAAATAAGAATCTGGGTACTTTATAAAAGAATTTGAAAAACTGATGTAGACACAAAACTAACCTAAAACTAAACCAAGCAAAAATACGTACAAACATTCTAGAATATTCTTCGCATCCACTACTCGGCTCGTAATCCCGCGAATCGCTGCCACGTTCAGAAACCTCTCGCTGAATAAAACATGCCCGACACGTGTCTAATGCACTCATCAATTATTACCGCCGGTTTCAGAACGCTCCGGCTCCTTTACGGCTGCGTTCGGGCGTTACCCGCCAACTCGAAAATTGTGGAGTTTTGATCGCAGCCATTTTATTTATGCGTTGGTCTGGTTCGGAAATTTGTTGTTTGCTGTAGGTAGTTGATGGTAATCGTTTGAGGATTTGACTGAGGTGTTTATGCTTTGACTTAGGTATTCGAAGGTTCTGTATTTTTTGCCAGTCATAGCCCAGAGCCATTATCTTCAATGTTTTAGGTTAAGTACATAGTCAGGTCAGTACCTCAGTTATTTAAAGTTTTAAAAAATTTCATCGTTGACTCTGGATTTAGGGGTGACCCAACACCAATATACAATTTGACGCTGCTTAACCCTTGGTTAGTAGTTAACTCCGAGTTACTTAGATAAACCTAGTCCGCTCAAGCCCGCAATAGACAAATGCATTCATTTAATTTTCATAGATCGTCTCTCTGTGTACTCTACTCTTCGTTGTGTTCAATTCAATCAAAGAGTATTCATTCTAGGAATAGTTTTAAACATACAAATGATACTTATATATATGCAATAATTCTTTTCACCTAGGCCGGTCACTTCCATCTCATTCGACTTATCGATAACCTTAATTTAATTTCGGTCTATGCATGAGCGAATAGATTAGTAGGTACTAATTCCTTATTAACGCTCTATATTCACTGTATCAGCTATAACAAGGTCACCCAAATACCAAAATACGAACTATAGGTACGTGAATGTTTGTGTTCGTCGATTTAATTAATTACGTACATATATCTGGTGATTTGGTACTATATTAGTATAGTACCTAATCACCAGATATATACGGGACTTATCACGCAATTAATATTTACCTCGACGTTTCAGCCACAATGCAGCACGCAAACCACTCGTGGTGGTTAACTCGTGACCACGGCTGCTGCAATGTGGCCGAAACGTCGAGGTAAATATTATGCGTGATAAGTCTCGTTTAGTATAGTAGTTTAAAACAGTATATAACTGGTGTTTGTTGTTTTTCTTATGTACAATTTTTTTGTGTTTTTATTCTTGTAATTATTTAGCAATTTAGGAGTTTTCTACTGTAGGTAAGCCTCATTTTACATATTCTTAAGTAACTATTAAATCTTATAATATTTCAATATTTCGATTTCGGATATCAAGTAACCCCTTGAGAGTTTAAATTGTATGGCGCTCACACAATATTAAGACTTTGTAATGCTGGTACTCCACGCACGATGGTCCCCTATGATGGGCCAGGTGTGTGGAGGGCGCAGTTAGTAGTGGTGTCGTATGGCTTATGGCGAGTGCGATGGTCGTGGGATGGCGTCGATGTCGGTTTTTGGCCGCATATTAAAAGAATCAGAAGATCACAACACAACTGAACTTTGCCATCGTGTAGATCCGTTGCAGCTAATCGCTGGGCCATCGCACCGACCATTTAATGGTCCATCGTGTAGAGGAGCTAGCTATCTATCTATCTAATACCTTTAAACGAGCAATTCTTGTATATATATAAAGATATAGTACCTGGGCGACCAAACTCTGCTCGGGCTGAAACTCGGTACCAAGTGTTTTCCCAGAGATAAGACCAAGCTAGATCAATTTTTCATCCCCGAAAACCCCCGCATACCAAATTTCATCGAAATCGTTGGAGCCGTTTCTGAGATTCTGATTATATATGTACATATATGTTCGTAACATGTTTCCCTTTTTAAATATGTTTAGTCTATAAGTTGTTATGTTTTGTTACTTTTAGTATGATAAATAAAGATTATTATTATTTATTATTATTATACAAGAATTGCTCGTTTAAAGGTATGAAAAATTGATCTACCTAGCTTGGTCTTATCTCTGGGAAAACGCTTGGTATAGTCGGGGTAAGAAAAGTTTCGTCACTTTTCGACCTTAACTCGTTGACATAGAGTCGAAAAGTGACGAACTTTTCTTACCCCGACTATACCGAGTTTCAGCCCGAGCGGAGCTCGGTCGCCCAGGTACTAATGTATAAAGCTTAGAGGCATTCCACCTTGGTCCTCAGGGTAGGCAGCGCCTAGGCCATTCGTTTTTTGCCTTAAATCTATGGGCGGGCCAATCAACTTTTAAACCGACGTTTTTGGCGTCTCCTGCGTTACCAAAATTGTCTCTGGCGTTACCAAAAAATCGTACTTCCAACAAGATATTTCACGGTTTAATAGGTTAAACTTACGTAGGACGGCATGTATTCATGCTATTCATCTATTAAATTACAGAAAAAACATGTTTACTTACAAAAATCTGCAATTGTTTGAAAAATGTCGCGGACAGATTATAGTCGGTTTAAAAGTTGATTGGCCCGGGCCTCAGTTTCCATTTTCCATAAGGTACCTAAGCTACGAGCTCATTTGCGTAGGTAGGTATTCAACCTAATTTAAAAATCGAGTAAAATAGAATCGAGTCAGAATTAAAATTAATTCTTATCTGTTTAAACAATTATCACTCTAAATTACAGAATCAAGTAGGTACCTAACCTACACCTACCTACGTACCTAATACGTTATTTTCAGTTTCTTTTAATACAAGTTGCTTCCAAATTAGATGCCAATAATTTTAGAGCTGATAGTAACCGTCCTTAGAAGTAATTTACGTATAAGTTTGTGTTAGTCTTTGGAGAAAATTAGAAAAACAACTGTGCCACGTAATAACACCCTGTTTGGGCAGAATTTTAAATTTATCATTTTGTTCGGAAAATGAAAACAAAAATTTCGTGTACCTAACAAGTTTCCTAATTCCTATTTATAATTAATTATTTTGATGTGCATAAGTTAACGTCTGTTAAAGTATTGGAATCTAATTTGTAACCACCTTATATAGGTACGGATTAGATCACGTAAATACTTTCAAGTAGATCACTATCTACTTTTAATCACGTCCTCATTCTATCCTTTTATAAACGAAAAAAGCTTTGCGAGTGAGTCCAAGAAAACCTATTCAAACAGTCCGAGTTTACCTACCCATCGGATTCTTGCCTGGCCAACACGACTTGCGTAAATTGATTGAGTCCTCAATACCACGATAACTTTGCCATCCCAATTCAACAAAACCAATCCACAATCTACCTTAACGACGCGGCCGCGGTTTCGCATTTTACTAATACATTGCTCGGTGTAATAATCGGTCGCTGTGCAGTAAGAGTTTCCATCGAGCAATGGACTAAAAATTGTTTTGGCTCGTCGTCGCCGTTAGAATGTATTAGGAAGGTTTCGAAAATACGGCCGTAGGTGTATTTGTCAGGCTGTACTGTACACGACCACCCTTGTAATTCCCTGTGGATAGGGTATCGTATTCAAATCGAAGTTGTAGGTTTATTTGCTCTTTTAAATGGAACGTATGAGATTTTGTAGTGGTTTTTTAGACAGGTTTAGAGTTCAGCTCAGTCGCTATTTCAAGTAAGTATTTAAAGGAGAGTAAACTCTATCTTGTATAATTACTAGGATAGGATATGTTTATCGCCATATTACCTACTAGCTTTTGCCCGCGGCTTCGCTCGCGTGTACCATGAGTATTCCAAAGAACCAAGATATCAAGCAAGCAAGCATACAGGCAAGCAAGCAAGCATGCAAGCAAGCATGCATGCACGCAAGCAAGCAAGCGTGCAAGAAAGCGTGCAAGTAAGCGAGCTAGCAAGCCCGACTAAACTCCAGGTAGATACGGTCCTTTACAGTATTTCTTTATATACAATGTTTTTCACTATTCGAAAGCGGGCACTAAAATAACCAGGTTTGTTAATAATATAAAACCTATTATTAATTTCCCCTGTCCTGCATTAGGTATAATTCAATGTTTTCTTACCTTCTACGGAAACTTGAGTAACTGGAAGCGCTGTGTACCTACTTAGCATTGATATTATACATATTATAGTATTTTGTTAAGGTGTTGTGTGACCTAACCGTTAAGAAGTTATACCTTCCATCATCAGCTCATCTGAATAACCAGAAAGAATACAACTAAAGGTCTATACGTGCATATGATATTTAAAGAAACTTCCTATAACTCCTAACCGTTAAGGAGTTTAACCTTCCATCATCAGCTCACCCGGATAACCTGAAAGAATACAACTATCGGTCTATACGTACCTATAATATTTGAAAAAATATCCTAAACTCCTAACCGTTAAGGAGTTTTACCTTCCATCATCAGCTCATTTACATGAGATGATGTCTACCAGACGCAAACACTTAAATAGCTTGAGAAAATATATGAAAAACGTAAAGCGTGCCTACAAAATTTGAGGGTTGCCCTCGATTTCCCTAAGATCCCGTCATCAGATCCTGATTTGGTGACAATGAAACCATCTCAGGAGTATATTGTATTCTTTCGAATAAAAAAATAATTTTTATAATCGGTTAACAATTGACCAAGAAATCGGCGAACATACCTACATAAAAAAATACATAAAGTGGAATGCATAATCTCCTCCTTTTTTTGAACTCGGTTAAAGAGCCCTTTGCGGCCTATTTACAGTGTGAATTTATAAATTTTGAAATTATAGCTTTCTACAACCAGTAAAACGCAAAATCCCGTTTTTTCCCTTTCCCGTAAGAATTTCGGGAAATGCTTTCTTAGTGCTCCTCTACACTCCCCAAGGAACCCACTTGTCAAATTTCGTCTTTCTACGACCAGTAAAACGAAAAATACCGTTTTTTCCCGTTCCTGTGGGAATTTTGGAAAGTCCTCTCACAATGCTCCTCTACACTCCCCAAGCAACCTACATGCCAAATTCAGCTTTCTACAACCAGTAAAACGAAAAATCCCGTTTTTTTTCGTTTCCGTGGGAATTTTGGAAAATCCTCTCTCAATGCTCCTCTACACTCCCTAAGCAACCTACTTGCCGAATTTCAGCTTTCTACAACCAGTAAAACGAAAAATCCCGTTTTTTCTCGTTCCCGTGGGAATTTTGGAAAGTCCTCTCTCAATGCTCCTCTACACTCCCCAAACAACCTGCATGCCGAATTTCAGCTTTCTACGACCAGTAAAACGAAAAATCCTGTTTTTTCCCGTTCCTGTGGGAATTTTGGAAAGTCCTCTCACAATGCTCCTCTACACTCCCCAAGCAACCTACATGCCGAATTCAGCTTTCTACAACCAGTAAAACGAAAAATCCCGTTTTTTCCCGTTCCCGTAAGAATTTTGAAAAATCCTCTCTCAATGCTCCTCTACACTCCCTAAGCAACCTACATGCCGAATTTCAGCTTTCTATGACCAGTAAAACGAAAAATTCTGTTTTTCCCGTTCCCGTGGGAATTTTGGAAAGTCCTCTCTCAATGCTCCTCTACACTCCCCAAACAACCTGCATGCCGAATTTCAGCTTTCTACGACCAGTAAAACGAAAAATCCCGTTTTTTCCCGTTCCTGTGGGAATTTTGGAAAGTCCTCTCACAATGCTTCTCTACACTCCCCAAGCAACCTACATGCCGAATTCAGCTTTCTACAACCAGTAAAACGAAAAATCCCGTGTTTTCCTTATGACGTGGGAATTTCCGAAAATCCTTAAAACAGTTTTTTATTATTATAATTACCTACTTCAATGTCAAACTTGAAGAGTCTAGTAATTATAGTTCATAGGATCCGGTTGAACTGAATATATAAATCCCGTTTTTTCTTTATCCCGTGGGAATTTTGAAAAATCCTGAAATTAATGTTTTAACTAATATAATACCTACTTGTGTATCAAATTTGAAGAGTCTAGTTATTATAGTTACTGAGATAGGGTCACTCGGAATCGAATTTATAAATCCCGTTTTTTCCCGTTCCCGTGGGAATTCCCAAAAATCCTTCCTTAGTGGATGCCTACATTGTATAAGGTATCTATGTGCAAAATTTCAAGTCTCTAGATCCAGTGGTTTGGGCTGTGCGTTGATATATCAACAGTCATTTAGTTTATTTAGACATTTCAACCCCATCGCACCCCATCCAGGGAGATGGTATTCTACGTCCGCCACGTCGGATTTTAAAACCGTTGTTGTTTTCATAACCAGCGACCCGATAAACCATAGAAACAACACCCATGTTGATTTTCAGACTTTGTTACCCCTTTTCCCCCTTTTAGGGGTTGAATTCTCAAAAAACCTGAAACACGTGTTTACTCATTTATCATTAGGAGTACTTCTGTGAAGTTTCGAATAAAATAGTCGAACGAATCTTGTTTCCCCATACAAACTTTGGACCCCCGTTTCACCCCCTTAGGGAGTGAATTTTGAAAAATCCTTTCTTAGTGCACCCCTAGACCTTATAAGGAACCTACATGCCAAATTTGGAATCTCTAGGCCCAGTGGTTTGGGCTGTGCGTTGATATGTCAGTCAGTCAGTCAGTCAGTCAGTCAGTCAGTCAGTCAGTCAGTCAGTTTCTTCTTTTATATATATAGATGTGTATTCTGCGTTGAGAACTTTAATAATGAAATGAAATGCGAAACTTAGGAATGATATTTACGGGTCGGGTTCACCTATTCTGTTGTGTTCCAATAGGCCGATTTTTTAAATATCATTGCAATTAGGTAGGTAGGTTTTGTTGATAAAAAACGACTTGATAGGACTTCTCATACACACATTTTTACTATCTTCTTCTAATGTATAAGAATCTCGTGTCACCGTGTTTGTTATCGAACTCCTCGGCGAACGGCTTGTCCGATTTTATTAATTTTTGTCTCTATATTTTTTGATAGATCTGAGAATAGATCGTAAGCTATTTCTTACACACCTATTTTTCGCGGACGGAGCCGCGAGGAACAGCCTAGTACCTTAATATAAAAGTCTCTTTTCTACAAAAAATAGGATATGAAAATGAAAAATGAAAAAAATGAAAAATGTTTTATTAGTTAGATAATAAGATTATACAAAATAGTCGCCGGAGCCTCCTTGTAAGCTTAAAAAAGCCTGTGTCAGGAGGCACCGCTCCTCCTCCTTCTCGACATTACATTTTGTGTATCTTAACTACCTACAAACTACTCTATATGTAGCAAGTATATAAAACTCTTTATTGTAAATAAAAAAAACATGAAATTAAGAGTTAACAAGAGAAACAGATGTACAAAGGCGAACTTATCCTACTTTTACATACCTACTTTTATACATAGTCATGCCCAACAATAGTGCATGGGGTCTAGCGAGTCAAGCAAAGCATAGTAGGTGTGTGTGTGTGTGTGTGTGTGTGTGTGTGTGTGTGTGTCAGTATTTCTATCTATTATCGCATGATAATAGATAGAAATACATGCATGTGTCATAGCATATGACATTATTCGTCTTACCAACTTAACCAGCTCAGCTGTCTAATACTAGTTTAGTTTATCGTCAGATCATTTATTTATGAGCTATTATGTTCTCCGTGAGACTTATTTCCTTTTGATTGTTTATACTAAAACTAGAACACATCGAAAATACCAGAAAAGATAAGCTAAAGCCAGGATTTGAATCAGGTTCCTTATCATTCCGTGATGCGTGCTTGCCCCCCCCTCCCCCTTTAGCCAGAAAATCAGGAAGAAAAAAAGTTGTTTTTCACCAAATAAATTTTTCATGAAATCCTTTATTCATTATGTTACTTGAAGTTTTTTGATAGTGATAGCTGATAAGTAGTTGACGAAAATAAATCTAGCAATGAACTGGTCGAACAGGGAACGCGTCTGGTAAATCTGACCAAAAAACTTGTTTGACCGATATTGTAATAAATCCATCTTGAAGCTGTTTGACTAATAGAAATGGCGATTATCATTGCACTGCGCGCGTGTCAGACAATAGCTCCCAGCTCTTCCTTTGAGTGTTTCGCCAAAAGCGATCCCTACCCTTTTACTTCCAAAATCTTACAGAACCCCCTCCCCCTGTACATTAGTCGGCGTGACGGGTCTCATTAGGCGACCTTCCTGCGAGCATTGTCCTCGGCTAAATTATGCACGTGCTTACATTAGGTAATGTGTCGGTGTGTTTGTGTCCATGTGCTTTGTCTTAAACAGTTTGATGGTATTTGAAAATTTAAATACTAAGTACTGTCTTTCCGCGACTGCGCTTGCGTAAATCCTAAAAAGGGTCAGTTGTTTTGAAATTTCGCGATGTCGCTGAATGCTGGTACTGAAGTCCGGCCGGAATTCCCAAAAATAACATCGTAATCTTCATGTGTTGCATGAAAGACAACCATGTAAATTTTCCCTGCTCTAGAGCTTAGTCTATAGACTAAGCTGAGATAGGTTAGTTAGTTGAGATTTCAGGATTTTACATGATTACCTGCAGAAACTGCAGATTCCAGTTCCATGGAAACATTGGATTAAAAAGTATTTTTATTTTACGTTATTCCCAAGATTGAACTATGTATTGTTCTAAGGCCTAGTTCAAGGTCATCCCGGATTGGATTGAAGAGAGTGAGAGAGAGAGAAGGAGACGTTTATTTATTAATACAAAAATATTTAGTACAATTTAAATTTAACTCAAAATAAACTGAAACTTCTTATTTATTCAGTAAAACGCATCATACTTAGTAAAATTCTTAAGTCTACTTTTTTGTGTATTAGGATACCTAATATCCATCTTTCTAGTACTCAAAATTAACTCGCTATTCATGTCCCTAAGCGGCATTGCTTGCGCTATTATAGATTTATGGAAAATATGTTATAAGATAGGACATGGAAGTATGGCCCTTCGTACACAAGGCTACGCAATTCTTTGGTCTCTAACAACAACACAAATTTATAAAGGTTTGTACACTGGCACGCGTATCTTAGACCAAAATCGTCGGGTATCAAAGATTTGCGTACCATAGATAACTACTGGAAGGGTTCCGTTTTGCCATTTTAACTACGAAACCCTAATAAAACCAGAGTGCTTCAGCTAAGTACTAACTCAAATGCGTGATGACTGATTGAACGTAATGCAAGTCAAATAAAGCATTCAAACCGTGATTGACACAGCAAACATGAAAACAAAAAAGTCATGGCAACCGAGTCCTTGTGTAAGCAATCGCAGGGGTGGCAGAGGGCTACGGGAGTCTTATTTGTTTCGTTTGTACAACTGTTTGTTTCTGTGCCAACCCTATTAATATTGACATCCGACAAATTAGCTAATTCAGCCTGAGGACGAGTCTTTTGGAGATCGGGCGCCGTGTGGCCGTGATTGAGGGGGGTAGATGCAGAAAAATTTGGCGGTAACGAATGGGAAGAGCGAGTAGGACGCTGGTTAACAGATTAAAGGGACCGAGGTTTTGGTTAAAATAGGCCGACATTATCGGAGTGAAATCGGAGACGTAATCTAATCAGAAACATTTATTTTTATTTTTATATTATGTTCCCCATAATTACTTTAGTAGTGGTATCTTTGCTGCGTAATAGAATCCTGAACACGAAAATTCGTAGAAGAACACTGTCACCGCCATAGCTCGAAGAGTACCTATGCAAGTTGAAATGCCAAGGGTTGGCCACATCGCTCGAAGAACGATAACCTTTGGGAGAGAAAGGTTCTCGAGTGGCGAACACGACAGAGAAACAGAGGCGTTAACAGGCCACTCATTATGTAAACGCAATCACTATTTCTTTCTGACAAACGGTAGAAGGTGGTGAACGAAAGAGATGGTGAATTCAATAGCGATCGGCCCTGCGTTAGACAATTTTGGACTCTGATCTAAACTAAAGTCAAGCGTCAAACATACGGCTAACAAGCGAGTTGTTTTCTGGCTCGAAACTACTCGAAAACAAATAGAGGTATCATTATGTATGACATAACACGTTGCGTCCATCAACAAGCACTGTAATGCCAACACAGACTGAAAGCACAGCCCATTAACATTAATTACTGAAACCCAGGTAGTTAACTAAATAAAAGACAGGCTGGCAACATTAATGCGCGCGGAGCACTAGCATTTACAACGCATTACCACCTTGTAAAATATAGAGGTGGTAACCCCGGCTGGCTGAGATTGGCTCATTAATTTAACAGCGTGCAACACTTAAGCCAGGCATGCCAACATTTTCGCAAATGAAGTGGCGGGACCGCCTTGCCAACTTACAAATACGAACTCAAACTGTAACGTAAACCTAAACGCTTGGTTTTAAGGTTTAAAATGAGTTTTGTGTTTGGTTTCTGAAGTGAAGATGGAAGGTTTGTTTTCGTGTAGGTAAATCTGAGTTAAGTTTGTAACGTTCCCACCCCTGCGATGGGGTAGAACTAAATTTGCTGGGAGGTTCATTCTGCCGAATATTAATTGTTGTTAATTTAGATACGGACTTATTGTGACTGTGAACAAGCGCGTTTAATTATAGAGATTGGGAGGAACTGTCGAACGTTAATATTTCCTTGGGAAATGTTAAACGGTGACTTGGCGGAAATAATGTTGGAATTTCCTGAGAGGGATGTTGTATTTGTTATGATTGAAATAAAAAAAGCATTTCTACTTACTGTAACTTACTGTATCTAATACCTACAATTTTTTAAGGTTCTGGTCTTGAGTGGCGACCACGTACCGGAAGACGCAGCTTAAACAAACCTCCCACTAGATGGATCGATGACGTAGCGAGTGGGTGTAGGCAACCGGTGGATGTAGTTAGCAAGTTGTTCTAAGGGAGAGGGCTTCATTCAACATTTGACGTCTTCCAGCTGATGATGATGATTTATCAAAAAAATCCTACTAATTATCTCCTTCAAATAACTTGGAAACTTAGAGCTACGATCCCGCTACTTCATATCATCTTCATCCCACTGTAAGGCACAGGCCTCCTCTCAGAATTAGAGGGCTTGGGCTGTAGTTCCCACGCGGGCCCAGTCTGGATTGAGAACTTCACACACAACATTGAATTTCTTCGCAGGTTTGCGCAAGTTTCCTCACGATGTTTGCCTTCACCGTAAAGTTCACGGTAAATATCTAATGTAATTTCGGACATAAATTTTGAAAACTCAGATGTGCGTGTCTGCGCTCGAACCCACGACTCTCTCCTTGAGTGGCAATAGGGCAAACAACTAGGCTACAACGGCTTCATAGCTGGTTCATATATCAGTATGTAACCAAACTTGCAAGTAGGTAACTCCAGCTTCACCTCAAACGGGCGAACGCAGACTAATAGTAATAAATTACATGAATGTTTGTCTGTTGGTAGCGAGCAAACACAGCACCCTATACCGCCTCGGGGGAGCACAACCGCACCAGGCATTAGATTTGACTTTAATTTTTTAAGAAAACACAATCAGGATTTAATAACAAAGGGCAAGAAAACAATAGCGGCATTGGATCTGATTACGAATATTTCCATTGTAGGAAAAAGGGATCGATTTTTTTAAAACATATCGCTCGCTAATATCATTCGTTAGTGGTGATAAATTAAATTGTGCTGGATTAGTCATATCGAGTGCTATATGTAAATTACCTACCGCGCCAAAATTAAAAGAATCAGTGTTTTACGTATACAATCTTAAATATGTGTTGGATACATAACACGAGCGTTGTTTTTATCATGAATTGATTTTGAATATAAGTATTCTACAACCGCCGAAGTTTATATATTTATTTAACAACACTCGTACAGCTAAAATTCCACTAGTATTAAGATTAGTTACCGATCTAGATAAGCGCCTAAAGACTAGTGTGCAGTAACAGCCCAAAAAGACCGAAGTCTGTGTTAGGGCTAGTTACACAGTAGCGTCATGGTTCGAAGAGAGCAATCGATGTTCACTATAAACTATGGTTAGTTTAAAAAATAAAAAAAAACAACAATAAAAATTAAAAATAAAGCAAAATAACAAAAAATTAAGAAAATAAAAACACTAAATTAACCAATAAAGAGATACACAATCCACCAAATGTTGAAGTATTGTAAGCCATAAGTTAGTTTCGACGAAATTTCGGGAAAGCAAGACAGTCATAGAAACAAATTCTGGTAGAAGGTATTAAATTCTGAAAAAGAGAAGCCTAGGATAAACTTCTTACTTTTATTGTTTAAGCTATTATTAATATTTAAGGGATTATATAAAGGATATGGTAAGTATATCAAGTTAGTTTCGTAAATTGTGATTTTTTATAACAGGCAGCATTGCGACCGCGCCAAGAATATAATATCAACTTGTCCTCCTCAGTCATTCAGTCCTTATTTCGTTATTAAAGTTGTGTGTACCTGCGAACTCCACATAGTAGGTACATTATATTAGGCAATTATTCTCTTATTTTTTTTATATAGCCTGGCCTATATTATATCCCTCTGCTGGGCAGAGGCCTCCTCTTTCCTCCGCCAATAAATAAACAAATTATCCTTAGGGTCGATTTTTCAAACTTTCCTTTACTTTTATCAAGTCATAGGAATAAAAGGACAGAGCTTACATTTATCTGACGGATAGTTTTATCTGGGGATTGAAAAATTGGCCCTTAAATAAATAAATATTTGATTTGTACTTTATAAAGTACGCTGGGACCTACGTAGTTAAATTATACATATCTTTTCACTTAATGAGTAGATTCGATTCAGTCCATTCCCCGCTATAAAGTTAATATTCCACTGAATGTCGTAAGGTAAAAATATAGTAAAAACAATTTGTTAGGCTTTACTAAAACTAAGCAGTCACTACAATCAATAAAGATTTAAATTTGTGTTTGACTTTAACATTAATACACTGCATTAATATGGATTATACTCGTAATGTGACTATTATATTGACAGTATACTTGAGGGTTGAAAGAAACTTAAAAATTTCGAATTTAAAAATTAATTTTAGTTGTGAATTTAAGAAAAAATATTTTCAATTGGTGTTATATCCTTGTGAATAAATATAGAGCTATCAAAAGGAGACAGTGGTAAAGTAAAATAAATCAAAGTTTAATTATTTTTAATTGGAGTTAGACTCTTGTTTAGGTACCACAGAGCTAGCAAAAAGAGGTAGAGGTAGTAAAATTAATCTTAAGATTAATTATTTTTAGTTTGAGTTAGACTCTTGTGTACATTAGAGCAAAAATCAGTTTCTGATGGGAGGAAACTTATTAATGCCATAGCAAACAAATCGTTGATTGCATTAATAATATCTACAAACGCATATGGTATGGGTATGTGTATTATTGTGTATTGTGAGCATATTAGCATACTAATAACATTGCGAAAATTTGTTAGTATGTGCGTGGATGCTGTTGTGCGTGCGTGCGTGTTTGAGTTTGAATGTGTGCCAAATTTCACACAAATCGGTTGCCAAAATTACACGAATTGCCTTTGCATAATGGAGTAACAAACATCCAAACTTTCGCATTTAAAATATTAGTAGGATAGTCTTCATAATATCGTCACACGTTACTAATCAAAACCCCGCGTTAATCGTAACTCATACTATCAAGTGGCATGTACACACATTATACTGGCATTTAGAATAAACCCATTCCTCGGAGACCTCTAATGGCGGGTTTGGAATTGGAATAACCCCATATGGCCATATTATAACACTGGCCATAAAGATATGATGCTTTGTTTAAAAAAAAAACTCAGTCTCTAACGAAGGGTTCCATTCGATCATCTTACTTTAACATAGAACGTAAAACCTTATTTATACGCTATGAGAAGTTATACAATACAATACAATACAAATATTCTTTATTGATAACCAAAAACAGTACAGTGACATTACAAAAATAAAAATTCAGGTAGACAATAGGCGGTCTTATCGCTAAAAAGCGATCTCAGAATTACTCAGAAATTAATAAATATCAAGCATATAAAATATATGGCAGAAATAACAGACAAGAGAAACGTAGCATTAATAGACAATAAATAATAAAAACGGTGTACTTTCGTTTGGCAAATTACGTTTCCCAAACTGATTCATTTGGCAAATTACGTTTCCCAAACTGATCCATTTGGCAAATGTTTCATTTCCCAAATGTTTATTTTTTCTGAAACTGTAAACTATTCAGGATATATTTCAGGACTATTCTGTAGGTTAGGTTAGGTTAGGTTTGTTTTATAACAATCCTGAAAAGTTTACAGTTTCAGAAAAAATAAACATTTGGGAAATGAAACATTTGCCAAATGAATCAGTTTGGGAAACGTAATTTGCAAAACATTAGTAAACCCTTTTAGAAATATTGCCAATTTTAAGGTTAAGCATGTTCATTCCTTGCCTACAAGCTTTACCTACTCCTGAAAATTCTACATCTAAAAAAATACAAAAATGTGGTACATAAAATAATGTGCCTTATCGGATACATTATCAATAGATTGATACATACTTTAATATACGACCCTTTGCTTAAGAGGCCATGGGTCAAGCCACCAGGCTACGCGGTTTTCTAAGCACAATTTTTACTAGCCACCCTGCACGTCCCGATCGTACTGTTTTGTGTCGTGTACAATGGAACCCTAAAAAATAATGCAGCAAGCAATTGGGGGCCTATTGTCGGTTTGTTTGCAAAAACCAAGTTAATTGTGTGTTAATGTGACACCATTTGTGTTGGTGATAAATAATGAAATTTGTATGAAACATTGATATTAATGAAATTGTAATGTTTAAGTACTAGTGGATTTGGATATTTAATTGAGTATTTCTCGGCAATATCCTCGCCGCTCTAAGCATGTCTCATAAATTTAGGTAATTGCGCAAAAAATGGAAATTTTCAGAAACTTAACGACTTTATGCAAATAAAGATGATTATGATTTATAAAACTAGGTTTTGTCTGCGAATTAATTCGCGCAGAATTCAAATTTACATTGAAGAAAGCGAAAATCCAGCAAAGCAACATTCATAAATACATCATCATCGGTATTAGTTGTGAATACATAAATCTTCTTTTATTATACAGGGTGACATTTTGAACGTGATACAAAATTAGTGTTTCTAGATTAGTTAATACTGGACAACATTTACCCAGTTGTTAGAATTAGTATTGTTAAATTTGAGGTAATAATAATAATAATATCAGGGGACAATCTCACACAAATAGACCTAGTCCCAAACTAAGCAAACCTTGTACTATGGGTACTAGACGACGATAGACATACTTATATAGATAAATAAATACTTAAATACATAGAAAACATCCATAACTCAGGAACAAATATTCGTGCTCATCACACAAATAAATGCCCTTACCGGGATTTGAACCTAGGACCTCTTAAGCAGGATCACTACCAACTAGGCTAAAGCGGTCGTTCGCGGTGTCCATACCTTTAGTTCATAATTTAACTACCAACTGTAAAGTGTGAAAATCCAAAATTTTATCAGACCAATTTCAATAATTGAGTAAATGCATTATGTTATCCAGCATTAACTAAGCTCGAATCACTAATTTTGTATCACGTTCAAAATTTCACCCTGTATAAATAACCTTTACGCGTTTGGCAGTTTATGAAAAAGCGCGGCCTGTCCCGAGTATTTACCACCTCTTCCTTCTTATTAGGTACTTCTTAAGCTACAGTTTTTACATGGATCTTTTTCCGCAATTCGTGAAATTAATTTGTATAAAACACAAACAGGATCGGAAGCCAGTTCTAATCGAATATGAAATCAGACCCGTCCTGAACACCGTAATAATGGCCTGGGGGAACGACTCAACACGATGCTCAGAAGTATCAGGTCACGAAAATTGGATTATCAAATCTCGTCAAAATATTGATTGTTTTAGTAACTGTTCGGAAGGTAACAAAATATATAAAGTTTAAAAAGAATAACGGACGAAATACATAATTGTCATTTGATATACCTAATAGAATTTTCGGTAAAGCTTATTAATTAGATTAACTTATTAGGCTGTAGTTCTCACGCGGGCCCAGTGTGGATTGGGAGATTTACACGCATTGAAAACCAAGGTTACAGCTGCGAATGAGTTTCAATGGTTCACCCATATAATGCACAGTATTTCGCAAAATTATTGCTCCCGAACTTAAAGCCGTGCGGCCGACATGTATCCCGCGCGTTGCGCACCGGACTGGTTTCCGGCGGTTTTCCGGCAATCTGCGCTTGAGGGGTGGGGTAACTCGAATCGGTGCGGGGCGGAGCGTGGCCATTCTGTACGTTAGTACTATTATATATTCTGTGGTTAGGCGCAAGCCACACAGAAGAGACGTGGGACGGGGGCGCGTCGCAGTCGCGGCGCCTCTTGAATCAGTTTTCATATTAAATGTATGGAAGCGTCGTGATCCAAAGCAGACAGAAGAGACGAGACGTGAACCACGAAAGTGAGGCGGTTTAAACACTCGAATTATGACCTATTTATAATATTAGTAAGGATTACCTACAGGGCGAAAGTCTCGAAAACGTTGAGCACTTACACCATAATCCGGCAACAACAATGGCCAGGTTTATCGCCGCTAATTAAGGCCGGGCAATTATTAACCGGCATTGTCGCCGCGCCATTACGGCCGCCATCAATTGGGCTGCGAATATTTAATAATAATTGGCTTGGCTTTGTTTAACCGGGCGGGACACGCCCCGGGCTTGTAGCGACAGCAGGACAAACGTCCGGGTGTTTCGGATAAAATATACAGTGGAGTGCACTACACCTCTAGTGAATAACCAACTTCTATACTTATAAAAGAGTAATTTTACTGAATGAAGCTAGAGCTTGCTCAACGTGCTATGGAAAGGGCTATGCTCGGAGTTTCTCTAAAAGATCGAATTCGTAACGAAGTGATCCGACAGAGAACCACAGTAATCGACATAGCCCACCGCATTATTAAGTGGCAATGGGCAGGCCATTTAACCCGAAGAACCGATAACCGTTGGGGTAGACGAGTTCTTGAGTGGAGACCACGGATCGGCAAACGTAGCGTGGCACGTCCTCAGACTCGGTGGAGCGATGATCTTCGCAAGGCGGCTGGCAAGAGCTGGATGAGAGTGGCCGAGGATCGTGCTCAGGGGCGTGCCATGGGAGAGGCCTATGTCCAGCAGTCCAGCAGTGGACGAACATAGGCTGATGATGATGATGAAGCTAGAGGATCACACACACACACAGCTGAATTAAGGGATTTTCTTAAATTTCTGCGGGGTAGGTAATAAAATGGATTTATATTTTCAATTCACTATTTTCGATGAAACTCTTTGTAAGAATGTTTAGTGTAACTTACCCCGATTATAGCCCTCTCCATCAACCTCTGAGCGACCTTGAGCTTTCTTATGGTGCCCATCAAGATGGAGCGACGACCTGGTTAAGGTTGCGGGGCGCGTTGGATGCGGATGGCGCAGGATCGGTCTTTATGGCGAGGATTACTAATGTGAAGGCCAATGTTCAGCAGTGGACGTCTTTTGGCTGAATGATAATGATGAGTCGTTTACTCATACTTTTGTTTATCTATTCAAATAGACATACCAACTGCTTGGTACTTTTTCTGGCGAGGTTAAAACCGATTTAGTTATATTGCATGTGACGATGTTACTAAGATCAAAGGTAAATATCGTTTGAGCTGAGACAAGCCCAATGTGTTTGTTAGTGTTTGATCTTTGTAAATATCACCGCATAAAACATAATGGCATTATAAAAATACTCATCAAGCAAACTTTCTTTGGGGTGATTGCAAAGAACAGCTGAACGAACATTCCTGGAAAGATCTTTTACAGTAGGTAGATAACTCTTCAAGACGACGTGACTTGAAAACAGCTGAATCTGTAATGCAAAATAACTTCAATTTACTTTGTAAATGGGCCCATGACGTGGGACTCATTATTAATTATTCTAAAACTAAAATTTTACATATCATTTCCACTCATATGAATAAGACACCTAGTCCCATAATAATAGCCCATAGTCACCAGTGTATGCACAATAACAACGATAAAAATCGAAACTTGCCATGCGATTGTGAACCTTTAGACTTGGTAACGGAACATACCTACCTGGGACTGATTATACCTAGATACTTACTTAAATTGGGGGCCGCATAAAAAACTACGTGTGTAATAAACTGAGATCTATTCTTTCGAAACTTAATGTGCTGAGATATAAACTTCCATACAATGTACTAAGAATGTGATATCTGTCATTGGCCCAATCAGTTATAGATTATGGACTTAGCAGTTATGGCAGAACTTATAAAACCTAAGTGCATAGATAGGATATACAGATTACAGCTAAGTTTACTAAAGTCAATTATACCGACATATTTAAATATTGTAAAATAATCAATGTTCATAACAGTACCAAAATACTCATACTTAGTGACGGAATAGAAAATATTGGAAGTCTTAAAAAAACCAGTAGACCGGGAAACCTAAGAAAATTAGATTACTTACCCACATTTGTCCTGCAAAATGTAACAATGTGTATGGAAAACGGAGATGGGAATACATGTTACCTAAATATTCTCAACGAACTCGATCACAATATAATTACGAGTGTGTGTGAAACGCCACACCACTGTAAACGTATTGTTGAAGCAATTTACCTAACGTGAACTTTGTGTTAAGCTTACCTATATACCAAGCCTAAAGTTAAATCGTGCATGATTGATTAATTACTATAAATTACCTACTTATCTTTGCGAGTGAATTCAACGGCAGTTAAACCTTAGTATGGTTTTGCTCGTTGCATAGTTGTAAAATTTTATATTGTTTCTTTTCTCTGTTTAGTAAATAGATTAAAAAAAAAAATATATCTTGGACGTGATACATTTTGAACAAAACGACATTACTAACAAATTAATTACAAACACAAACCGAAAATCATTAAATTACATAAAAACTTAAACTAAATTTAAAAATAAAAGAAAATCAACTAAAACTAAAAGGTACCCTCCCCGGCAAGGACCCATAAAGATGCTGATACTGCCAATGATGGAGCTGGAGGGTAGCCATATGAACTCTGTTACTAAACGACACGACCGCATCGAGCCTGAACTTATTTGATTCGTCTTGACGAGTACTTTGGTAACCAAGGGCAAAAAGTAGAGTCAGCAAAAAAAGCTTGTTTAAAAAATATAACTTTAACAAAAACTTATTTCTTCCTATTGTAAATGTGGGCTAAGGCCTGGGTATTGTGCCGACGCTACCGGGCCCGTTAAGCCGGTTACCGGCAGTAATGGCGGCATCATTTGTGAGAATTATAATTGGCGATATCGCGCCGCTGTAATAGACAACTCAATTTACGGGATATGCGACTGGTTATTGTAACTTTGTTTTCAAGCTTTTATTTATCTAACATGCAATTTTATATAAGTTGTCTTAAAAGGCCGGCGCAGACCAGAGGCCGTATTGTCTAACGCTTCTGACGCTTGCCTTCGCTTTCACCATCTATTTCTGTCATTATCTTATACCTTTTGACAGAAAGAAATAGTGATTGCGAAAGCAAGCGTCAAAAACGTAAGACAATAAGCCAACAGATGCGTGTGCGTGTCACGTCACGCACACGCACCAATTGTCTGGTCTGCGTCGGCTTTTATCTTGTAAGTCGAATTTCAGCGACTTTAAGGGATCGGATTGACTTGAAATTTATAATACAATACGATGACTCTTTATTGTACACCACAAAGAAAACAATACAGAAAAACAAGTACATGAAAAAACGGACGGTACGGTTAGTACGAATAACGGATATGAGGCCGTATTGTCTAACGCGCGGACGCTTGCTATCGCATTCACTATTTCCTTCTGGCAAACGGTATAAGATGGAGACAGAAAGAGACAGTTTTAGTTTTAGATAGGATGACATTGCAAATCGACAAAAAGTATAGTCAGCAAAAAGAGCTTTGCATTGCAAAACTTATTAAGTTTATACAAATAATAAAATTATTAAGTTTTATTTAACTTTACGTGTGTGTTATGTTTAGAGACAAAATTTTGCAAGTAAAATTTGATTTACTTCTATTGGTCAGAATGACTTTGAAATCTAATCTAGTATGCTTATACAGTCAAAACCATTTATAACGACATTCAAGGGACAGCATTATTTGGTCGTTAAACACGGTTGGTCATTGTAACCAGTGTTACTTTGGTACATAAGATCATGTTGGGTTTTTTCTTGGTCATTACATCCAATATGTCGTTGTAATTGGTGTCGCTCATGTGTCGCTATAAACGGTTTTGACTGTAGGTACTTATAATTGTGTAGGTAGGTTGGATGAAAATATGAGTAAAGTCAACAAAAAGTAAAGTCTGCAAATAAGTTCGTACTTATTAAAGATTTTTTAGGTTAGGGCTATTAAACTATAATTCTGCTTAGAAGACTTTCATAAACTTAGTCAACATTGATTTTTTAAGCTTGTTTTAGCCGATCCTTCGGAAAGAAAGAATTTTTAAGGAAAACTTTACATCAGAATTACCTACACCGATATTTTTTAAATGATAGTTAATTGCTTCAATAATTTTGATGAGTGTTTTTATTTTCAAGTATTTGATTTTTAACTGACAAAATCACTTCTTATTTTGAACATAGTAGATAGGCAAGTATGTACACAGTAAGACCTTGAATATTTTGAAAAGATGCGCGCCCTTTAGGCTGAGGCAAAACAAAACTATGGTCGTGTGCCTAAGAACCTAGAATCTATAAACCAAAAAACCCTTACCCTTTAACAAAAAACATTTTTCACAAATAATTTTCAAATGGCATTTCAAAAGCGCAACAGTAATCCAATAACGTTTTAAACCCACTGACTTGTAATCTTGCGCAGGTGTCCCTTACAACTGTTTAACACCCTTTTAGTATTACGGCCTAGCGACTTTTTACTAAATTATATTGTACATTGCGGCTTAAGCTCGTTAAACCCACTTTCCTAAAAGTACTTTCCCTAAAAGTACACTTTCCGGAATATGTACACTTCCTAAACGTACACTTTCTGAATTAAAGCATTTTATCGACATGCGCACTTTATAAGGTGCCATACTTGCCCAATAAGGTGTATTTTCCATAAATGTACACGCTTTTCTAAAACGCACACATTCCCAAAATGTACACGTATATAAGACTGCTGTTTATATAATACTAGCTGATGCCCGCGACTGCGTCTGCGAAAATTTCATTTATAGCTATCCCGCGGGAACTATGCAATTTTCCAGGATTAAAACTATCCTATAAGTCCTTTATCGGGACTCATACTAGCTCCATGTAAATTTCAACTAAATCGGTTCAGCGATTTAAGCATGAAGAGTTAACAGACAGACAGACACACTTACGCATTTATAATATTAGTATGGAAACAAATATATGGTTCTTTGGAAAAAGTTAACCTTTTCCCACCTTCTGGGAAAATATACCATCAGAGAAAATGCTCTATCTGAGAAAGTGTACCCATTGGGAAGTGCCCTTTTTAAGATAGTGCCCCGTCCGTGAAAGTGATCTTTCTAAAGTGTTCTAGAGAAAGTGTAATTTCGAGAAAGTAAGTTCTACAAGCCTAATACATTGCGTGTATTGATTGATCATACAGTTTCCATTTTGGCTACGCAATGAACGATGCATACGCTATCCTTGCCGAGTTTTCGTGGCTGGGTGGTTCGTGGGGGACACCTGTAATAATCATTAGTCATTTTGTGCGCGGTTTGTGCACGTGTAGTGTTAATGGGGGTTCGATTTGGATCACATTTTAATTATGACATTAACTGCTTACTGTCCTAGAAATATAAAATAGAGCAAATATTGAATTAAGAATTTAATTCGCTTGAACTTTAGTTCCTGAGCGCACGGCTAAAACTTTAAAAATAGAATAAGAACAAGCTAAATTGATTATTCGCCCAAAAAAATCCCCACCACTTTTTTTATCACACACAATCACTTTTCTTTATCCCTTTTATGCGTCCAGTGTTTTCAAAACCGTGTTAGGTTAGGTAGGTACCTAATTAAAATTGTTCTTTTTTTTTGAAAATTTACAAAATAACGGCATAAAACAGAATACCGTCTCGGATGTCTCGTCCATCGCGTCACCCGACGCCGCCAATTAGCGGTTGCCTGGCGACGGCGCGACCGGATTATACCGGTTCGTACCGGCTTATACCGGTTATGGCGGCACTATTCTGAACTCGTGAAACTATTACTAATATTCTCTTCTGATTTTAAGGGCACTTTTCGCTACTCCGATATTTCAATTTAAATATGGAAATTCAAAAAAAATCTCCATCTGCACCATAAGAAGTTATAAATAAATATATATCAAATAAATATCACGGGACAATTCACACCAATTGACCTAGTCCCAAAGTAAGCTGTTAATGTAAGTGTTATGGGTACTAGGCAACGGATAAACATACTTATATAGATAGATACATACTTAAATACATATTAAACACCCAAGACCCGAGAACAAACATTCGTATTTTTCATACAAATATCTGCCCCGACACGGGAATCGAACCCGGGACCTCAAGCTTCATAGTCAGGTTCTCTAACCACTAGGCCATCTGGTCGTCTAAACGATTATGGAGTGTTATTCGGAATTTTCAATTTAAAAAGTACCTGCCGCTTTTTTTCAAAATTAGGTAGTTTTGGGGTTTGCATACTCAGAATCAAGAGCGCTATTAATTATGTTGATTAAAGAAAAAATATCCTAATTTTCCACACAATTTTTTTGCGTCAGTTTTGCGATGTGCCATATAAATTGTATGAAAAATGTCACGAGGGTGACTGAAAAAGTAACCAAGGACACTTTTTTTCTTTATGAAATCTACACCTACACGTGATTTTGAACAAGAAAACCCCAAATTTTCCTCATTAAAAAAAATGGTACACTTTAAATTGAAAATCCCTTATTGCATGTTATTGTGTACATACATACACTTAGTAAATGAATAGATGCGTTTTCATTTCTTTTTCCGATTTTCCGCCTCAGACTTTTTGCCGAAAAATATTTTATAAAAAATATGTATTAATTATGTCAGAATAGCTTATTAATGGCAATGGGCCGGTCATATAACCCGAAGAACCGATAACCGTTGGAGTAGACGAGTTCTTGAGTGGAGACCACGGATCGGCAAACGTAGCGTGGGACGTCCTCAGATTCGGTGGAGCGATGATCTTCGCAAGGCGGCTGGCAAGAGCTGGATAAGAGTGGCCGAGGATCGTGCGCAGTGGCGTGCCATGGCAGAGGCCTATGTCCAGCAGTGGACGAACATAGGCTGCTGATGATGATGATGATGAGATTATTAATGCCATTTTAAAGCAGTATTATCCTGCAAAGCGCAATATTTCTCTAGGAGGATTCCTAAAGATAGAAAGTTACTTAACCATAAATGCATCAATAGAAGCTTGCTTTTTCTTAAATGGTTTGGAACATCCATAGAAAGGTCTCACAGGAAGAGTTCGGCAAAGGCTGAGCTAGAACATTTTTAATGGGTCTTAGTCTCATTCCTAAAAAAAAACTGGCCAACATAAACGGACAAACGGATCAAAACAGCGGGAGATTTGAAAATGGAACTATTTGCAACGTATTCGCTAGTTCGCTGTACATAATCAAAACATCTAAAGTCACATTTTTCATTTATTCAAATTTGTATCTAGTATTGACAGTTTTAAGGTTTAAAGTTATTTTTTAGTAGGAAGGGCACATAGAGGCATGTAAAAATGGCGGCCAGTTGTGTTAATAGTTTAATCCGCAGCGGTGATCGGCGTCCGCCCGCATGGAATAACTACACGTGAATATTTTACTATTTCTGGGCCTCTACTACGAGTATAGTGTACTGTAACGATGGAACTATCGACACGTCCTATTCGAGTTTCGATCACCCTTTGTTAGACAATCACGTAGATTCTTCTAGTTATCTGAAAATTCTGAAATGGACATCGAACTGTCCACCTGGTCCATGTAAAATAGTATAACCTAAACAGCAAAGTTTAGAAATATTAAATCGAACAACGTAAATGAAAACCATGACGTATTTTTTGGGATTTTACTTTTGTCAGATCTAACAGTTTACGCCAGCGAAGCGGATAAATAAAATAATTCGAACTTATAGCACAATAAAACATCTTCGATACTTTGAAAAAAGCTCGTAACTCCAATCAATATTTAAACCAAACTGAACCTTGATGCACACGTATAGGTAACGCCACCAGAGTTGAGGTCACGCACACAACCACATCTCATGAGATGAGATGAGATGAGATGTGGTTGTGTGCGTGACCTCAACTCTGGTGGCGTTACCTATAGTAAAGTCCACTTGGCCAGATTATCGATTTTGAGATACGAGTTTTTCGCAAAGTGATGATGATATACTTTTATGCGGCGGTTTGCTTTCGTAGCATCTCTACAATGTAGAGTCTACGTTGCTGTGTTTATAGCCTGCAACACTGGCATCTAACAACAATAATTAACGGGCTAATTGACGTTAAATGTATGATACTCACGTTGAATCGCATCGATTAATGGTGGCAAGATTGTATGGCTACACAAGAATCTGTGGCTGAAGCAGTCACTCATACCAATAAACGCCACAATAACTAACTTTTTTTTAATGCTTGTTTCTGGCCACAGGAACAGAGCCCTTCAGCTAGTTATAAAAAAACAGCGTACGTGGGTGTGATGTTTCAGCATAAAACAGATTTCAGGATTTTTGAGAATTCCCACGGGATATATATATTACCTAACTGATATCAATGATGTTGTCGAATGGATTATTGCTTTATTCAATGAAAGAGATGAAGAATCTTTACCACAAATTTGAATTCTGCGCGGACGATGTCGCGGGCAAAAGCTAGTAGGTCCTTAATAAAGTAGTAAATAATTTGGAAGAATAAATGCCCAATGTATTATGTCGAGAGCAAATATTTAAATGAAATATGTAAATCTAAATAATTTGAAATAATTTCCAGAATCATATCACTGGAAAATCTGGGCTGGGTCAGGAGTACTAAGTTTGTAATTAAAAGTTGGGACTTACGAGTTTAAATGGGATTCTCAGACATCGGTTACATGTTCATTCTGGTGTCAGTAGTCTGGCGTTTAGTGCATCATTCTCGTCAGTCCCGCCAACGAACGTAAAATCCTGATTTACGTTCGTTGGCGAGAAATCTTAATTTGACTACATTTGTTAGATCGCGGTATATATTGCACTATCCCCGACGAACTGTCAAAAAGAATAGAATCTATTGCACGGAGTGACGGAGCACTGGTAGAACTAATAGTGATATATGCGAATTTACCTCGAAATATTTCAGTCAAATTCGTAGCCCTTCCCCTCGAAGCATACCTACGTCACAGCGGCTACTGTAAAACGCGCACTCACTTGTAAGACTATCATACACGCTACTATTACTACTATAACATATTCCCGTGGTAGGAAACGCTGCGCGTTAGCAAACAATCAGACTCAAATGGACGTGTCTACATACCTCGTCGTTTTGGCGGCGGAAAATTACACTTTTTGTGGTAAGCCTTGCACGGATCAGAGTTGGTTCTCTAGGTATTGTTGCCCCGAATTTCATATTCCATAATGTATCGTTTTCCATACACATACACAAGCTTTGCTATACTCGTCAACACTACACAATTGTCACTGACTTGTAAATGGAAATAGCCTTTGATGTAAACCGTACGACTGAACCTTTTACTACCGTAAATAAATTTTTTGGACGACTATTCATACAAGTAAACAAAATCTATCTACTTAAAAATTCAATTAAAACCAACTTAATTTAACATGACCATTTCAGGAGTAAAAAAAGTTCGTTTCCCGTTCCCCACGCCTCCGTTTGGCGACGTCTTTATTCTAATTTGTCCGCATGTGACCGCTCTCACATACATTACGCTCCACACACAAACGAAGCTTGGAAAAAGTGCTTAAGTATTACAGGGTGATGCGATTAGAAATGTGTTAGTTTTTTTCTTGTAGTAGTAATTTAAGCTAAGTTAAAGCAGTTAATAGAGCTGTACGGAGGGTTACTGAAAACCAGCAGCGCACCGCTGCTTGCACTCATATCAAATGCTACACTCAGGGCTGGGCAAAATACATGCTTTGCTTTAATTAAAATACAAATTACAAAATACTATCTCGCATGTAATTAAAATACGAAATACAAAATACTTTTAAGTCGAGTATTTGAAATATAAAATACAAAATACAGTATTTCAGGTATTTTTATTTAAAATACAAAATACAAATTACAAAATACTAAGTAGAATTAAAACGAATCCAACCCGGCATGGGCAAGCGGAGTAAAAGAAAATTACTCTATTTAAACATGAAACTACCGTGAGGTCGTGAGACTCACTCATAGTGAAACAATACAGATTATGGTCCGAGATCTGGCACCAATTTTTGGGTAGGTGTTTGAGGCAAGCTGAAAACTTGTCACATACTTCTCCTATTATACCCCGACACAAAACTGCAGACCTGGCTGGTGAGTAGCGGGGCTAAATGAAACCATGACTTTTTAATTATTTTTTTGGTTCCAAAAATATATTTAGGCAATATGCAATTTATATATGTTGTAGTTTAATGTTTAAAGAATAAAAAAAATAATAAGCCAGATGATTTAGTCGGGGCTTTAATATTGCCAGGCGCGTGCAAACATATTTTTCAAAAAAATATAAAAAATGTATTTGATGCAACTTGAAATTTAAAAAAAAAAAAAAAAAAAATATTAGGGGACAATCTAACACAAATCGACCTAGTCCCAAACTAAGCAAAGCTTGTAATATGGGTACTTACTAGACGACGATAAACATACTTATATAGATAAATAAATTCTTAAATACATAGAAAACATCCATAACTCAGGAACAAATATTCGTGCTCATCACACAAATAAATGCCCTTACCGGGATTTGAACCCAGGACCTATTGCTTCGTAGGCAGGGTCACTACCAACTAGGCTAAAGCGGTCGCCGTATTTTAATAGAGTATATTATTTATAACTAAAAAATAAACTTCTCAAAAAGACAGGTCATTTTGGTGGGACTTTCTACCTGCCAGGTGATTTAACAAATATACTCACTCGCACGGATATATCATTTGTTAGATCACCTGGCAGGTAGAAAGTCCCACCAAAATGACCTGTATAGTCTGGGTACTATGTAAAAGGGTGCGCCACTGTCGGCAGGCAGAAAATGAGAACTCAGGGGGTGTATCGGAGTTTACTATAATTATGGATTAGTGGAAAACAGTTTGGAACAATTGGAACACAGGTTAATACACAAACAACGATGTCGCTATGCGGTGCGAGCGCCGGGCGAGTATGCGCGGGAGCGAGCTTAATACGCGTGGCGTCACAAATGGCGGCTCGATCTCGACTGATTGCCGCGGCGCGGCCGGCGCCTTACAGCGCGGGGCGCGTGAGGGGTAAGTCCCCGCGGTAACGGACGTATTCTGCTCGCCCCACTCACACTAGCAAGAGCAAGGAATCTTGCTGGTGTGCGTCCGCGAGAGGCCCGCTCGGGCAAGACACGACTAGGAATACGGTTTGCTATACCTGTCTTTTTGAGAATCTTATTTTTTAGTTATAAATAATACTCTATTCAAATTTCAAGTTGCCTCAAATAAATTTTTTATATTTTTTTGAAAAATCAAAATATGTTTGCACGCGCCAGGCAATATTAAAGCCCCGACTAAATCGTCTGGCTTATTTTTTTTTATTCTTTAAACATTAAACTACAACATAAAAATTGCATATTGCCTCAAATATATTTTTGGAACCAAAAAATTTTAAAATTAATAATTCATAGGTTCATTTAGCCCCGCTACTCACCAGCCAGGTCTGTAGTCTTGTGTTGGGGTATAATAGGAGAAGTATGTGACAAGTTTTCAGCTTGCCTCAAACACCTACCCAAAAATTGGTGCCAGCTCTCCTACTATTACTTACGTTTCAAAACGAGTCGAGTTTAACTCGACAGTTTCGGGCTAATCCGTAACCCTTCCTCTCGGAAGAGTACGCTACGGCTGTGTCAAACGTGCACTCAAGTACGCTACGGCCTGAAATACCTATGTCGACTTAAACTAGTTTTGAGACGTGGGTAATCAGTATTATTTTACTAAAAATTACTTTCATTAAAGGAAACTAGGTACTTTTACTGATTAAAAGCAGAGTTTCCTTTCCTAAACACCAGACTTAAGTGTTATCTGCCTCTCATAGGGGAATGAATAAAGTCATGTCTACACCGGTGCGTTTTCATGTTCAACTTAAGATCGCTAAATGAAATCTAAATGTATTTTGTTAAAATGTATTTTGAAGTCATAAGTATTTGAAATACTAACTACAAAATACCTTAGCGTCAGGTATTTGAAATACGAATTACAAATTACATTTTCAGCGAGTAATTGAAATACAAATACCAAATACGTATTTGTATTTCAATTACAAGTAATTCAAATACTGCCCAGCCCTGGCTACACTTATTATTTTCCGCTGCTTTTGTCAAATTTATAGTTTTCGCTCTTTCGTTTAGAGTTTCTATTATTTTTGGGTATTTTATCTTTATCTTAAGTTAAGATTTCAAAAGTTTTATCAGAGAATACAATACAATTTTAGTATCAATATAATTTACTTAATAAAACAAAACTGTCCAAAAAAATCTAAAATAATAGTTACTGTTTAGTTACAAAATATAATACAATGTATAACACAATGCCTCTCTCATAAACTTAAGCACCACATATAGGTACAATTAAAAAAATAGTACATTTTGGTCAAATTTACAAGGTAATGGGCAACCGATTTGCTACAGAGCTATTTAACACACACTCTCTCTCTATCTCTCTGTAGAGAACCCTTGGGCAATAAGTTATATACATAGTAAATAACATAAGTTATAAATAGTTAGTTGTAATGTTCAAAAATTAAGAAACCTTGGAAATGCCAACACAATTATTTAACCACAATCAATTATCAGAGCAAATTATAATCTTATAATTATAAGAACACATGGTCATCACTTCGCGCACCGAGATACTATAGGTTTCACATAGATGGATGAAAACTTTTAAGCAAATAGGAGTTTTTACAAAAAAAATACAAAATGTAGATACAATGTGGATTCTCGTGCTCGTTTGGTGCAAATATTGTTGAACATATTTCATTTTCAAATATGCACAGATAAATAAATGGCTTCATAGCTGTAGTGCGCATTTTCATTTTAAAGAGTGCCATTATCTTTTTTAATGAAATTAAATTTTGGGATTTTCTCATTGAAAATGACGAGCACTATTAATTTTCATAGAGAAACAGAGTGTCAGAGATATTGAGTAAGAAAACCCCGAAATTTCCTCATTTAAAAAGTAAATGATGCACTCGTAAATGAAAATAATAATAATAACAATTCATTTATTTCGAACTAATGTCAATAGATGGTTACTTTTATTAATAAAATACCGCAGTGACATTTAACCAACCAAATAAATCTTAATTAGATTACTTACACAACGATATTGACCAATCCGCACTCAAAATTAATAGCGTCTACGCAATAAAATAATCACCGCATTAAACCCCAACGAATCACCCTGTGCTGCATTTAAATTGATATAAATTAATCCTTTGGCCTCCCCTCAAGAAAGAAATCCCATTAGCCAGATTCGATTAACGCTAACCGGGAAGGGTCTGCGTCTTCACGCTCCGCAAATAAAACGTCCATGCGACACGGTCCGTGTGATATGGAGGTAGTTATACTTAATATGCCACCGGGCAGTAGCGTCCACGCTATTGAATTTATTTGCAAGTGTATGTAAGTTTTAAACCTCATGTTTAAAGCTTCATGTTGTTCTCATGGTAAAGCTCATGGTAAATTTAATGTAATAAATTCCGAAAAACTCAGATGTTTGAGCCCAGGCTCGAACACACCACCCTGTGTTTAAAAGGCCATAGGTAGGTTAGGGTACCACGACTTTTTTCTCTAGGGTAGTATTCAGTTTTTAGTTAGCCTGGAGAAGCACCACCAAAAGCTGCTGGTGCAAAGGCCTCCCCCATTTTTGCCATTCATCCCGATTTTGAGCGGTGTCCTTCCAGTCTTTAAGGTACACGTCTAGGTCGTCCCGCCAATGCCTCCTGGGCCTACTTCATCGCCGCCATCCATCCTGTGGTATCCAGTCCGTGGCTAACCTAGCCCACCGATTTGGATCCATGCGGCTGGATCAATTTGTTACGCATGTTAAATATTTTAACATTCTGTTAAAACCACCCACACTATTTAATCTAATTTTTATTACCCCGTATTCTTTGCCTATCCTTTTTATTGACTCGATTTTCCTTCTTCAACAAACATTTCACCTATTTACATAATCAGACCTGCACTACCCTTCACCGTGGTCAAACACTCGAGTCGAATTGGTTTGGACGCCGAGCGCGCCCGAGGATACCCGAGGTTTCCCGAAGCCGGGCAATCGAATCGGACATGATTCTATTATGGCCGCGGTCAAACGGGGTATAAGATGACGGGAGTGCATGTGTTCTGTCAATATTTGCGTATGTAAGATTTGTTTAATGAAAACAATTTCAAAACAAAAAAAGACCATGGTAGCCTAGTCGTGGTTCGAATCCGACCTCGCACCTCACAGAAATAATATTGCTCTGAATTTTCTTGGATTTTCTGGATTTATGCTGCAAGTTTTTCGGTCAAGGAAACCTGCGTATTTACACCTGCAACGCACATGCGAAGTGTGTGAAAGTCCTATTCCACACTAAGCCCACGTAGAAACTGCAGCTCAACCCGTCTTAATCTAAGAGGAGGCCTGTGCCTAGCCATTTCCCATTGGAAGTGTCTAGGCTCGATATGCATACTTTCCCAAACTGAGCTGTTGTAAGAAAAAGACAAGCATTTGGCGATTGATGCTAGTAAAGGTAAGGTAGAGAGATGTATTACCGAGATGACGAAGTTGTGTGGAATAGGCGTCGATAGATAGGTCTTCAGGCAGAAGTTATGCCTAAATCAATTTGAGTTGTTTAAAGCAATAAAATTACGAATGGTAATTCAAACGATATGATTTAAAAAATTGGTATATTTTTTTAAATGGCATTATAAACGACGCCATTGTTTTTTTTAAAAAGCTCTACGACGTTTATAAACAGCCTTGCAGTGGAACGACACCAAGCCATTTTTATATCGCCAAACACCAGTTGAATCCTGTTAGGGGAGCGATCGAATGACAACTGGCAACACCGATCTCATTGATTCCGCTAATCCTGCGGGAGTCTAAATGGGATGCTCAATGCGCGGGAAAATTCGACACGTGCGGGGCTGCCAGTGGAATTAATTATAAAAAAGTTTAGCTTGCATTATGTCAGGAGGTTGCGTTGTAGTTTGCGTGAATTGGTTAAGACTTGTTTTGAAAATGGAACGTCACTTTAAAAATGGTTTTACAAAAGTAACGTCTTACGTGTATACGTACTACGTACTATACGTCTTCTTTTACCTAAACGCAGGATGTAGCTATTTTGTGATGGATAAGTGAGGAGATGACTTCTAATAAAAATGAAAATGGTTTTATTGTTTTTATTATTTTTTATTATGAGAGGGCAGAAAACGAGCAAGCGAGTCATCTGATGAGAAATGATCACCACCGCCCATGAAGATCTGTTGCCGGCAAAGGTTGGTAACCATATATAAAACCGGCCTAGTACGCGCCAAGTACGCGCTGAGTGTTTCGTACAAATTTTGAACCAAAAACAGCCTAAATTGGTAGCCAGGTAGACAGACGGACAACGAAGCGATCCTATAAGTATGAGCGTCTTGGTAGCTTGGTAAATATACGTTGTATTTGATCATCTAGTCTAATAGTTCCTTTTCCTTTTGTGCTACGGAACCCTAAAAATTAACCTAACTGCCCCTTTAAATTTCGAACACTAACAGCGTCAACAGAATCGTCTCCAATAATCGTAGGTGTTTTTCGGCGCACTCTAAAACTACAATGGCCCGCTCGTTTGCGATAAAAGACCCTATTATGTCGCGCGACAGTTGGTAGCCCCCGCGGGAGCATTATTTCACCGGTTTGATTTATCGCCGGTTTGGGATCGGGACCGGTGATAATTAGAGGTTATGGAAGATTCGGGAGGTTATGTTGTCGGTGTCGTGTGCCAATTATTTTTTGGGAGGTCTGCGACGTGGGCTGTCTTATGTAAGGATTCTTTGGCAGTACAGGCAAGGTCATACCAAGGTGTCAATATTATTTATACGACTCTATGCCAACCATTAGGTTGGTGTTTCTATGTATTCGAGGCGATGGCAGTGTAGATATTTATGTCTTCGATTATTCATAGAAGCAAATTATGTTTCTCACTTTTTTTAAGCGTTTAAGTTGGAATAATAAGTACTTCTCGAATGTTTTTCTATTTGTATAATGTTTTTCTATTTTTATCTTTTCGAATATGTATTACTTTTTTCCTGCCGAATATGTGGAAATAAATTTCTATCTCTCTCTCTCTATCTCTGCCCATTGGTTTAAAAGTCAAAATATTTTTGCTTACCAATTACAATACTGTAGCAGTTTAAAATCAAGTAAAAATTACTTAGTTTTGTACAAGTTTAACATATTTAAACCATCAAAGCGTAACTAAATGACGTCTAATTAATCACAAACTTTCATACAATTAATTATTGGGGACGTCACTAAACAAAATAGGAACATTTGCAGCCAGTTTTAAATATGAAAGCAATCACTGACGCGTTGAGAATGTTCCATTCTCGTTCCATTATTCAAATAACAAATTACGAATAAAGATGTCTAAACCGCGGCAGAAATTCAAATTAGGATGCATTAACGACAAATCGTTTATTTAAATTTTACACGCAGTTGATTTCGAATGAAAATTAACACTGGACACAGAAAAACAACAAAATTAAATCTTAAAAGTAACGCAAATGCTAACTCTACTCATTCGGAATAAGAACTTTGGCATGTGCCTTTATAAAGTTGCCCCTATTTGTGTGTACAAAAGGACTGGAATTTTACACGCTATTTAACAATAAAGTTTACTTTAATTTCAACACGTGCTTTGTCAAAGTTATTTGCATAATTCCTTTTATTGGTGACTTTATAAGTTAAACGCATTATTCGTTCGTAATTTGTCAGGCGTGCAAAATGTATGTTCGCGAATTTAAATAAGGAAAAGGTTTGCATAAAATCTGCTTTGGGTATCAGAACTTTGCTATGACGATACCCCCTGTGTGTGATATTACTGTGAATGAATGTTGAAAATTGTGATGTTGGATACTCCAGAATACAAATTCTCTTAATTTCTCATTTTCTGATTTGCTCCTTGGATAGATAACCATTTGGAGCAAAGAAGATCTCCAGTCTCCATACGAAATGTATGGCTCGCAAATTCACTAATCAGTCGTTCACACTCAATACCTTCTCTCAATCCGCCATTAGATAATTATTAAATTCGAAAGTTTGGGACTGTTCTTTACCACTTGCCTTATTGCATTATCGACCAATTCCACCAACCTCATTTTAAGCACATCATTCATTGTTTGACAACAAAACCGCAATATAGCTAAAAAGTTTCCCATACGATCGGAATGAGCAAAAGCGAGTATCTAATGGCGAAAAAATTGCCATCCAACGCCTCCCCCCGTCATCCTTATCCTAGCCAATTAGCCGATCAATCATGGCCGCCCGGAACAGTTTCGCGCCGAAATAGTAGCCCCGCCAGCTTAACTGCTACAACGGCAAAAAAAGGAACTAGCGAACTACGTACTTATTTCTCGTTTCTCAATTGATGACAGCGCCACTATCACATAATCAGATAAATTTGTCATATGTAGCAGTGTCAACAACTAGCAATTTTTGTTTTTTTTTTCTAGCCATGGGAGCAGAGCCCGTCAGCCGAACTTAGCGATTTTAGACTCTGTGTTGCCAACTCCAAACCAGTCACAAAATTGCGTGGCGAAATATGTAGTTATTACGCTGCAAAAATTCACATCGCCCAGGGGACTTTATTAGCGTCGGCGACTACCCATTATACATTTTTAAACCGTATCCATATAAATTAATGTCAATATCACCCCAGCGTAATATCAATCTCGTAGTTGTTCGCGGATTACGTTACAAATAATATCATTTTGTACGGTGATTCGTTCTGAATGGTGCTACCTACGGACTTTTCCGTGTGCGGCGAATGTTTGGTCTTGATCAGAGGTTTTATATTGTGATTTATATTTCTTAAGGATGATAAGTGTCTAATGATGTAATGGATATTACAATAAGTATAAACAGATTGTTAGGTACCACCAGATTTTGTCACTTTAGTTTTTTATAAGGACCTATCCATATTTTTTAGTGAAATATAGGGGAAAACGAGCAAGAGGGTTACCTGATGATGAGTCAATACCACCACCCATGGCATGAACACCCGCTACTTCTGAGCGTTGCAAATGCGTTGCCAGTCTAAAGGGCTAACATAATAATAGGTACCTAACGTGTCTATATAAAAATCTCGTGTCACAGTGTTTGTTATTTAATCCTCCGAAACGGCTTGACCGATTGTTAAGATTTTTTTTGTCTATATTTGGTAGGTTTGAGATGAGGTCGCAGGCTATTTTTATACCCCTATTCTTCGCAGGCTATACAGACAGACTAGTGTGTCTATAATATAATATCACTGGATATCCAATTCTCTACAACGAAACAACAGTACAAACACTGTTGCTTCGCGGTAGAAATAGCGAGATGGTGGTGGTCCGCGCGGACCTTGCGCAAGGCTCTACCACCAGCATATTTTTTGGCGTCTATCGTGCTCGGGAGAAATTTAACAGCTTGATTGTGAAATTTTCATTAAGCGTAATTATTTTGATAAAATAATTTTATTGCAAACTAGCTTCTTAGACTTTTTTTTTAATTTTAACAGTAGTAGTCACTACTACATACTACGTAGATATGGAGAGTTATTTGTGTTTTGTGTAATAAGAATAGTTGATCTAGTTTATTACTCACTCACTCACTATCGCTCGCTATCGAGCATAAATAAAAAAACTTATCCGTGTAAGTAATACAATACATTATTCATACTTAGTCTCCGTCTTTTGCAGAATTTATTGCGAATATAGATCCAATTAAAATATTTTTCTGTTTCTTTGAATTAATTAGCACCCAGGCTAGTTGTTATAGGAGATAGCTTGCGTAATTGAAACTTGTACTTTTTACGAACTACCGGACAGAAATATAATTATTCTTTACTTAAAACTGGAAATAACAAGAAGCTTGCAAAAACAATCTGAAGGTTTTATTTGGTATTAATGGATGCCAACGATTTCATCACCGTATTTGCGTAATCTGCAAGAACTATGCAATTTACCGGGATAAAATGTTTCTATGTCCATCTTCGGGTCATGATGTCAATATAAACGTTTAAATCTTCAAGAATCCGAATCCATGCGTTTATTCGTGACCAAAACACAAAACATGAAACCAAAGAACTTTCACATTTGTGGTATAATTAGAAACTAAGAAACGTTTTTTAGTTAATTTGATATTGTAAACATGCTTCCAAGTATTTAAAAATAACAAGTCAGCCTTTCAACATTTTAAATAAAGACGCTTCTGTACTACTAATAACTTAATTAACCTTTATATTAAAAGTTTAATTACCTACTTACAAGTATTGTCGTTGCAAACAAAGAAAACAAAAAACGATCAACACCACGCAGTCTCACTACATCCTATAACGAAGTGTTCCCCTCGCAGTGTTGCCAGTATACAGTTTCTTTATTCCATTATATTTTAAACAAAATGTCAGCTATCGGCAAGTGCAGACGCACTGAGCAATTAAACAATGACAGTTACGGGTTCGAATGGTCATAATTACGACAAATTGGAGGTGTAACCTTTGCTGTAACATATTAATTAAGTAGTATTCGCTATAAATTAATAATTTGGATTAATTATAGCTATTAATTACGCATCTAAAGGCTTTCATTAAGTTAAGAAATTGTTCGATATGGAACTATTAATTCAGTTAAGATCGTAATCCTATTGTTGTCTAGAGCAGGTGTTTACAATAATTTAAAGTTGACTTTTACTAAAATAAGTTATTACTAGAGTAATAGTTGTAAAATTGGCGTAACAATCATAACAAGTTTAAAATAAAAACTTATAAATACATAACATACATACATACACATAACATACATACAATCACGGCTCCTTTCCAGCAAAGGGATAGGCAGAGACTAATTGTTTCCACCTGCTACGATCCTGACATACATCTTTCGCTTCCCCAACACTCATTAGTCTTTTCATACATGCTCGCCGGTTTCGGGTAATCTTGACCTGACCCTTCTTCAAGACATCCCCAATCTGATCATGGAATGTCCATCTTGGTCTCCCTCTTCCAACATTTCCATCTACACTCGCCTTATATATAAATATAAATTATCTATTTACAGATTCTTATAGTGGTTAAATTGTTTTATGGCTACTTTAATCAAACAAAAATATTTAAACTACTTAAAAAACAAATTAAATCCTACAAGCAAAAAAAAATGTCAATTTCATAACATTTTCATATCGTGTTGCTCTTAAAGTTCAAATTTATGGTGTATGTAGACTGCATAAAACGTTTTATTGTGCTTTAGTGCAGAGAGTAAAATATTCCTCTAAGACCAGCAATCAGGCGCCAACAACCACGAATAATAGACATTTCCAAAATGAAGTTTTCATTATTTTCTTCTTATTTTTTTTTTTTTTTTTTTTTTTTTATACAATATAGGCTTGCGTTTGGCCACAATCACGCCTGATGGAAAGCGAAGATGAGGCCTACGATGGAGCACGCTTGCCTAGTAAATGCTCATTCACCCTAGACTTGAAAGCGGCCAAATTGTAGTGTTCAGGGAACACAGTCGCAGGCAGGGAATTCCACTCCATAGCTGTGCGATTAATGAAGGAAGAGCGAAAACGCTTTGTGCGGAATTTGGGAATACTGACAACGTAAGGGTGGAGACCCCGCCTACTTCTGGTCGACCTGTGGAAGAAAGGAGCAGGCGGAATAAGGTCGTGCAGTACCGAAGCACATTCACCGAAATGCAGCCTGTAGAATACCGACAGAGAAGCCACTCTTCTGCGATGACGAAGGCTCTGGCGACAAAAATCCGCATCGCAAGAGACGCCGATGAGCCTCTTCGCTCGCTGTTCTACCGAATCCAAAGCAGCTAGCTGATATTCAGCAGAACCGTCCCAAAGGTGGCAGCAATACTCCATGCAGGATCGGACTTGGGCTCGGTAAAGACCAATGAGCTGGTCCGCAGTGAAGTATCGCCTAACCTTGGATAGGATACCAATCTTTTTCGCAGCGGTTTTTGCCAAGGATTCAATGTAACTCCCGAAGTTCAGTTTAGCCGAGAGGTCTAAACCAAGGAGCTGAAGGCGGTCAGATATTGGTACAGGCACACCTCGGAAGGTTGGAGTTAGATTAAAGGAACTCCGTTTAGCGGAAAATAAACACGCCTGGGTTTTAGAGGCATTAAAACCGACTAAATTGGCTTCGCCCCAATCGGACACTGCCTGAAGGGTTCGGTTCAAATTACCTATCATTGTCTCTCTGAGAGTGTTGGTATCTGAACTACTCGCTCGAGCATCGGACAAATATCTTTCAGACACTGTGCTGTCATCGGCATATCCAAAAGTACCGGGATACACCAACAGGTCGTTTATATGCAGCAAGAATAGAGTGGCAGAAAGCACTGAACCCTGAGGAACACCGGCATTAATGTCCATAGGACATTAATGCCGGTCATCTATACATATAAAATCCTTTGTCCTGACTGACGGATCAACGCACAGCCTAAACCGCTGATCGTAGAGACCTGAAACTTGGAGGGTGTGTTCTTTGTATGACGTAGGCATCCGATAAGAAAGGATTTTCCGTAGTTCTACTTCTAAGGGGGTAAAAAAGGGGGGCAAAGTTTGTATGAGACATCGTGATTCCTTGGTCCAATCTACTTCAAATTTTGCATAAACATTCTTTAACAAAATTGATGGAAGACGTGTTCGTATTTTATTGAAATTCATCCCTTGACGGGGTCAAAAAGTAGTAGAAAGTTATTTTGGGGGTGATTTGCTTCGAAGTTGATATCAATACTCCTTAGTGCTTTTGATTTAAATTACATTTTATTTTGACACATTGTAAACGAAACGAAACTTCAAATATTGCAAACCATTTTTGTCTACGTTTGTCAACCACGTCTTGATCTGATCTCTGATAATAGCTAATTATATGTATTAAGTATTTGCATTTCACCAAGCTTTTGCTTTTACAAGCGCAGCGTGGGACGTCCACCAACGAGATGGACGGACGTTTTGGTGAAGGCCGCAGGTTCAGGGTGGATGCAAGTCGCTTCCAACCGTAATGATTGGACGTCAATGAGGGAGGCCTATGTCCAGCAGTGGACGTCCTACGGCTGAAATGATGATGATGATGAAGCTTTTATGCGAGTTCAACCTTTTTCGAATAAAATCGAATTGAGTATTCAAATATCATTGTTGAACTCGCATAAAAGCTTGGTGCAATGCAAATACATATAAAATGCTTTGTCCTGAAGTCCTAAATGACTGACTGCCGGATTAACGCACAGCCTAAACCGCTGTATGTAGAGACCTAAAACGTGGAGGGTGTGTTCTTTGTATGACGTAGGCATCCGATAAGAAAGGATTTTCCGGAATTTCCACGGGATAAGGAATAATCGGGATTTATATATTTCATCAAGAGTGACCCTATGCCCATAACGAAGATTACTAAACTGTATAAATTGGGCATGCAATTAGACTATTAGAATATAAAGCGAATATAAAGAATTTTGAAAATTTCCACGGGATAAAGTTAAATCAGGATTTATATATGTAGGTACTCAAATCAACTGGACCATATCTCCGTAACTACAATTACTAATCTTTTCAAATACAGTATTAACGAAAATGACCATAACAACAAAAAAACTTATTGCAGGATTTTTGGAAATTCCTGTGGGATAGATAATCTCTGAAACTTCCGAGCCGATTAAAAAAAAAACTTTTACCAGTAAAAAGTTACACTATCCTTTATTGACATAGGCTACTTTTTTCCGGGGAAATGCAAAATTCCCAAGGGATAGAAAAAAGAAAATTCAACTTCGGAGCTCATTTTAAAATGTCTTACACCAATAGAAAAGATGCACTATCCTTGGTTAACATAGGATCAGGCCTCATGCATGCCATGTACTTACGCGCGATATTTACCTACCGCGGGGACGATCGCCTGCGATCGAAATTCCAGTAGGTTGTCACAAGCGCGCGCCGACGCACGTTCATTCGTGTTCCACGGAAAAAATATGCCGCCTGAACTTTTATAAGTGAATGGTGAAACAGGGGGCAAATTTTAATATGACTATGCTAGAATTAATAGCTAATATAACAATTTGGAAGTTCGTATCGTGCTGTCCCTCTTACTCTTCTATAAAAAGCTATAAGCGTGAGCGGGATGGCACGATGCGAAGTTCGAAAGTTAACCTCCGTATTTAGTATAACGCTAGGGTACTATGAGCATGGCAATGTGTTCTACGCATTACAATAAATATCCTTTTTTGTTAGGATTCCAGAGCTAAAATGGCAAAAACGGAACCCTTATAGTTTCGCCATGACCGTCTGTCTCTTTGTCCGTCCGTGGCTTAGCTTAAAGAATATTAGTGCTAGAAAGTTTGCATGGATATAATATATAGCAATTATCCCGACAAAATGGTAAAACAACATGTAGAAAAAAAAATTTTAATCCAAACTGCCAGCCCTTGTCACTGTCGGCACGCACACATTCTTAAGGAGACGGAGTAGTATAATCTGTGGCTACAATCGCGGTAAGTACCAAGATTTTGTACGGGATGCAGTATCTGTTACGAAGTAACTATTAAGTAATCTGTGATAGGATGCTTTTTTCCGGATAAATGCAAAATTCCCGCGGTATAGAAAATAGTAAAATTAACTTCGGGGCTGAGTTTAAAAAAAAATCACCAATAGAAAGCTTCACTATCCTTTATTGGTATAGGCTACCTACTATTTATTCGGTAAAATGCAAAATTCCCCTGGGATATTAAGAAGTGAATTTCACTTCAGGGCTGATTTGAAAATTTCTTTCACCTATTAGTGAGTAGCTACACTAACCCTTACTTACATAGACTATTTTCTCCGTGAAAAATCAAAATTCCCACGGGAAAAAAATAAGTGAACTCAACTACGCGGCTGATTTTAAAAGTTCTTTTATCGGTAGAAAGCTTTAAGGACATAGGCTACTTTTCTCGGGGAAAATGCAAAATACCCGCGGGATAAAAATAAGTGTAATTTTGCAAAGAATAAGGACAAATTTGTTGAAATTCCCGCGGGATAGGGAATAAACGGGATTTATAATATTCACTAACTGATACTCATGATGAAATGATAATAATGATGGATGTTGCCGGTGCCGGATTTTTGTTTTATACAATGAAAGAGATGAAGAAGCTTTACCACAAATTGGAATTCTACGCGGACGAAGTCGCGGGCAAAAGCTAGTTTTATTAAAACAAGTCTTTGATTTAGAAAAAATAATAAAACTAGGCGATTCTTATAAGTTATTATAGAAATAGCGATGCTCGAATACCTAGTGAAAGCTTGTAAGTGAACTTCGATCAAAGTAAGTGAACATTTATTTGATCGAAGTAAGGGAAGTAAGTGAACATTTATTTGCTAAATCGCCATTTAATTTACTCGCAAACGATGTGAAAATCAAAATGAATTATAAATTCATAAAACCTTCTTACCCTCGATTAAACCATCAACTCTCGCCTGCGGTTCGGGTGGATATCTGGGGTAAAAACGAGCATTTTATGCAGGTGTTGTATACTCTACCGACTGTTTAATGATTGAAGGTTAATTACATTTCACATAATTTGCTACGGACTGCACTCGTGACTACAACGTGAAATATCAGCAGGTCATTAGAGATAATCACGGTCTAAATCCCGTAGGAATCTGTCTAATTTACAAAAGTTTTTATAAAAAACTCAGGACAGGAATGATAGTAAATAATTACTAACATTCCTGTCCTGACCGTCGAGATGAGTTCAAGATAACAACCGCCCGCCGCACGAATAAATTGATTCGCAAACACATTAAACAGATATCACTGAGGGGAGCAAATCAAATAGGGGATGTCCCAACGCGGCTGTTGTAGATACACGGTAGCTTATCGTTCTAACATACCTAATTAATGAGACACCATAAAAACTTATCAAAGGAGCATAAATGACAAGGTGCCGAAATGGAAAGATTTGACGCTGACTGTAGTTTATTTCTTTGGAGACATTTGATAGCCTTGTACCCTTTAACTAGATTCCTAGTATTCCTACTGATTTTAGTTATTTGTTAATTTCAAACTTAAAGAGCATAAGTATTTGATAAAGGAACTAGCTTTTTCCCGCTTCTTCGCTCCTGTGGAAGAATAAATAAATTGACTAGCTCTATATTCTGTGGAAATTTCGAAAAATCCCTTGTTCGTGCACCTCTACATATGATCGTCAAGAAATATGTTTACCAAATAGCAAGTATCCAGTGCTACGGGATCAGGTTGTACGTTATCTGTCAATCAGAGAGTGTATCAGCTATATACTTTAGATTAGAAACAATCAAGCTTGATCGTAGTAGTAGTAGTAGTCGTATAAGCCAGGGTCTTTTGTTACTTGAACTTTAATTTTCCTATCAAGTCCTTCCGCTTCACCAATTGCTTTCGGAGTCATCGTGTTTTGATTAATATCGTGTTTAGCGGTTTACCTATGACACTTGGTTAATAGAGAATATAGTTAGTTAGTAATTACCTACATCAATTTCTAGGTTAATTTATTTATTATCAATTGCAGAGGTTAACAACAATTTGTAAAACAAAGCTTTGAAAACTTCATACTAGTTTGATTTGAGGATACTATTTTAGGAGAATATTATTTAAGTTTTTTATTTATGAGTTAGTAAAAAATCTAAAAACAATGTCATGATATAATATTCTAATAACCTCTCCCTTGTTGAAGTTAATGCAAGATGTTATCGAGATATGATGCAATCTCGGTGATGGCGATTTGATACATCCCGCGGTGTTGCCAGGGTGGGGTGCGCTATGAATTAAAGATAAGTGTTGCTACGATATCTGTTGACAATGTGGTTATGATATTTTGGATGATTAAAACATGTTGATGTTGATTATTTAAATTTAATTTGGGTTGCTTATTATCTATATATATAAAAGAAGAAACTGACTGACTGACTGACTGACTGACTGACTGACATATCAACGCACAGCCCAAACCACTGGGCCTAGAGATTCCAAATTTGGCATGTAGGTTCCTTATAAGGTCTAGGGGTGCACTAAGAAAGGATTTTTCAAAATTCACTCCCTAAGGGGGTGAAAAGGGGGTTCAAAGTTTGTATGGGGAAACAAGATTAGTTCGACTATTTTATTCGAAACTTCACAGAAGTACTCCTAATGATGAATGAGTAACCACGTGTTTCAGGTTTTTTGAGAATTCAACCCCTGAAAGGGGGGAAAGGGGTAACAAAGTCTGAAAATCAACATGGGTGTTGTTTCTATGGTTTATCGGGTCACTGGTTATGAAAACAACAACGGTTTTAAAATCCGAAGTCATCATCATCTCCCTGGATGGGGTGCAATGGGGTTGAAAAGTCTAAATATCAATATGGGTGTCGTTTTTAAGGTTTTGCCCAAACTACTGGACCTAGAAACTAGAAATTTGCACATAGATTCCTTATACAATGTAGGCCACTAAGAAAGGATTTTTGGGAATTCCCACGGGAACGGAAAAAAACGGGATTTATACATTCGATTCCGAGTGACCCTATCTCAGTAACTATAATAACTAGACTCTTCAAATTTGATACACAAATAGGTATTACATTAGTTAAAACATTGATTTCAGGATTTTTCAAAATTCCCACGGGATAAGGAAAAAACGGGATTTATATAATTATTCAGTTCAACGGAATCCTATGAACTATAATTACTAGACTCTTCAAATTAGGCATAGAAGTAGGTAATTATAATATTAAAAAACCGTTTTAAGGATTTTCGGAAATTCCCACGGAATAAGGAAAAAACAGGATTTTTCGTTTTACTGGTCGTAGAAAGCTGAAATTCAGCATGTAGTTTGCTTGAGGAGTGTAGAGTAGTATTGAGAGAGGACTTTCCGAAATTCCCACGGGAACGAGAAAGAACGGGATTATATATTCAGTTCAACGGAATCCTATGAACTATAATTACTAGACTCTTCAAATTTGGTATAGAAGTAGGAAATTATAGTAGTAAAAAACTGTTGTAAGGATTTTTGGAAATTCTCACGGGATAAGGAATAAACGGGATTTTTCATTTTACTGGTCGTAGAAAGCTGAAATTCGGCATGTAGGTTGCTTGGGGAGTGTAAAGGAGGAGAGGACTTTCTGAAATTCCCACGGGAACGGGAAAAAACGGGATTTTTCGTTTTACTGATCGTAGAAAGCTGAAATTTGGCAAGTGGGTTCCTTGGGGAGTGTAGGGAAGCAATAATAAAGCATTTCCCGAAATTCTTACGGGAACGAGAAATAACGGGATTTTGCGTTTTACTGGATGTAGAAAGATAAAATTTCAAAATTCAAAAGTTTATACTGTAAGTAGGCCACAAAGGCCTCTTTAACCGACTTCAAAAAAAGGAGGAGGTTATGCATTCCTTTGTATGTATTTTTTTTACGTAGGTATGTTCACCGATTTTTCGGTCAATTGTGGACCGATTTTAAAAATTCTCTTTTTATTCGAAAGAATATAATATACTCCTGAGATGGTCCCTTTGTCACCAAATCAGGATCTGATGACGGGATCTCAGGGAAATAGAGGGCAACCTTCAAATTTTGTAGGCACGCATTACGTTTTTCATATATTTTCTCAGGCTATTTAAGTGTTTGCGTCTGGTAGACATCATCTCATGTTGATGAGCTGATGATGGAAGGTAAGACTCCTTAACGGTTAGGAGTTGAGGATATTTTTTCAAATATTATAGGTACGTATAGACCGATAGTTGTATTTTTTCAGGTTATTCAGGTGAGCTGATGATGGAAGGTTAAACTCCTTAACGGTTAGGAGTTATAGGAATTTTCTTTAAATATCATATGTACGTATAGACCTTTAGGTATATTCTTTCTGGTTATTCAGATTTTTAGTGCCAGCTTCCGAATTAGTGAAAAACATTGTATACAAAGAAATACTGTAAAGGACCGTATCTACCTGCTTGCACGCTTGCTTGCTTGCGTGCATGTATGCTTGCTTGCATCTGGCTTGCATGCTTGCTTGCATGCTTGCCTGTATGCTTGCTTGCTTGATATCTTGGTTCTTTGGAATACTCATGGTACACGCGAGCGAAGCCGCGGGCAAAAGCTAGTTTAGTATACTTAGATAGAATAGAAGTAAATTCCAAAGTGGGACTTGACTAATTACTAGGTATACATCGACAGTAGAAAGGTAAATGTCATAGGCATATGATGGCGCTTTAGCGATTTTACCTTCCCACTATTGACATAATTACTTGCCATTAATCTGTTATGTAATCATTAATCTTTATTGTACGTGGAATTCAGGTAGATTCATATAACAGATACATTTGTTGGCATTATTGTTTCACCGAACCCTATCTTTGCAGATGTAACATACATTAACAAGATACACTTCAAGACAAGACAGTAAGCCGAATGTAGCCTTAAGAAGTGAAGAAATGAAAGTGGACTTGCTCCCTATCTCTATCCCGTGGGATTTTCGGAAAATACCTTCGCAGTGCAATTTATAATATAACCATCAAGGAATATGTCTGCCAAATTTCAAGTCTAAGTACAGCTCTAGTGATTTTGGCTTTGCCATTGCATGACCTCTCAATCAGTCAGTCAATCGCGTTAATCGGTTATAGGTACATAGAAGTTTAAAAAAATTAAACGATACTGTGAGAAAGTACTAACTTATCAAAACATAACAATATTACAACAACAGAGAACTCAATTAGATAATTCTTGTCCAAACCTACTTGAATGGCCGATTGTTTTTTTATCCCTTGGCTGCAAAACAAGTCGCCGTGGTCTCATCAGATTAAAACGTTACGCCGTACTCTGCCACGTGGCGCGCGTGCGCGAGTTTGACAGCTATACAAACATGGCGGCCGATAGCGGAATCAAATCGTTATTAATATTGTATTAGCAAACACATTTTTAGAAGGGCAAATATAATTTTGCTAATTTGGGGTTAGCATTGATTTAATTTGGGGGAGATTTCATAAGTCAACTTTGGCGGTTGCGTATTAAAATGCGTTTTGAATGTTTTTGTACATCAAAGATTTTATTGTCATGTTTCATTTGTGTAAAAAGAGGGGCACAGAAAAAATGATTAGGTATATTAATTGCTATCTTATGAGAGAATTGGGAGACAAGGAGCTGAAGAAGAAGATTCTTATTATGCATTTGAACCTTGCCTTTTCTTTGTGCAAAAAGAGGAGCACAGAAAAAGACCACATTTTTTGAGCCATATTCAATTGAGTACTTACTTATAAAATGTTTATTTATGTAAGAAGAAGAAGAATATTAAACAAGAAACTCCGGGAGGTTACTAAATTCTGGGAATTCCCATAAATTGCACCAAGTCCTATCTCTTAACCTTTTTTTAATGGCAATGTACAAAGTTCAGATAGAACGTTCGATTGTTGGTACAATCAATCAAAGTGAGAAAGTTAGAAAACGGGCGGAATTTAATTAAAAAATGTCACGGAATTTTGGATTTAGATAGAAAAAGATAGGATCAGGTGGGATAGCCATATGTGACGATCTTAACCTTCTTTATTGATATGGTAGTCTCCAGTCCTATTATTCCATTAAATTAAATACTAATTGACAAGATTTCATTTCTTTTTGACACCTGAAAATTACTACAGGAATCGAAAGAGTTTTGCCTCCTGAACACAAACAAATATTTATTACCTATAATTTATAAAATATACAAGAAATTAAAAAAAAATATCTGAATTTACCAATACTACCACAGAATAGATATGTTTCCTTTGCCTTTTTCACCAGAAAAAAAGAGCTGTCATAATTTTAAATTTGAGATTGGCATTGACACTTGACAGATACATAAATGATCTATGTTCATTAATGTTAATGCACGAACGACGTGCCATTGATTCAAATAAGATTTTAAGAGAGCCCGTAGGTAGTTGTGTTCGAAATGGATATACCGCCTATGCTAACCACATACATAAATGTTGACAACGTCAACGTCAGATTAACGTCATCACTTTTTTTTTAATAGAGACTAGACTAAAGTAATGGATCTATTGTGTGGTAGTTTTGGAGTTATGCCCTTTTAGAATAAGCACATCTTAAAAAAATTGTAATAAATTAATTAATAATCCTAGTGAAAACTTAAAACTATCAGCGTCTTTCTCTTTCCAAACAGAATACAGAGAACGAATCAAATTATGTACCTACGTATGTATGTAAACTCTTTAGTGTACAAAAATAAGGAAAAAAAAGAAAAACATTATTGACAACCGTTGAAATGCATGTACAAAGGCGAACTTATCCCTTTAAGGGATCTCTACCAGTCAACCTTTGAGTGGATGAAAGGAGCATTTAGTAAGGGACCGACAAAGAGTAAGTAAAAATAAAACAGTCGGGGAAAGCAAATTATACTCTTAGAAATATGAAATCTTGTCAATTCGAAAATTGAATTGAAACCTTGATCTATATTTCAACATTTCCTCAATAGCCCTCAATTAGTTTTAATCAACCCGTCGTCATATTCCTGAGTAACAAATTAAGTTATATCCATTGCCATTTCTGTTAGAACCAGGATCTCCGAGATGCAGGCACGCAGCAATGTACGGCTATCAATTTACATAGTAATTCATCCAGTAATTAAATACGCGAATTGCTATCTCAGCCCTTGATAATCCTTTCGCGCTGTTGCTTGCGACCGACGGTCATAGTAAGGACATAGCTCCTAGTAAATATCTTTTTCTTTAACAAGAGCTTCATTATTAGAGGTAAGCAGTTCGCGATCATAGAAATTGGTTCAATTAAAATCCTATTTAAAGATATTTAAAATAAGTTTCAATGGTACAGTCAACAGCATAAATAAGTGATCATTTATGTACCTTGTCACTTTAACGTCATGTTTGAAATGTCATACAAAATTGTCAAACGATTGAAAACGACAAGGTACAGAAATGATCACTTATTTATGCTGTTGACCCTACGCAATTTCTTGCAAAGGTTTCGTGTTATTTTGTTTGATTGTATGCTTAGCGGGCAAGTTCTTCAATTTGTATGTATGTGCCAGCGTATAAGTAATTGTGACATTTTGCGATTTCATTTGGCGTATGCGCCGTCATATGCGCGTAAGCAAAAAATATGTTCTATTACCTTTGTACTAACATGACCAACCGGTAGCTTTGACACAACAGATGGTTCCATTTCGTTATATAGTTTCAAAATAGACGCTTTATCGTGCGCGACGCTCGGCGGAACCCTGTCGCAGGGAGTCTCTGCTGTCCTTAACGAGATTGTTTTTAACAAGTGCGGCAAATGCTGACTGCGACAGGGTTCCGCGGAGAGCCGCGCACGAGCTTGTCGTACTATACTACCTACTTAATACTGAACCTACAGCTGTGGTGGCTTAGTGGTTTGACCTATGGCCTCACAAGAAGGTCGTAGGTTCGAGGCTGGGCTCGCACCTCTAAGTTTTTCGGAATTTATGTGCGATTTTACATTAGAAATTTTCCGTAAAGGAAAACATCATAGGGAAATCTGCAAACATTTGAGAAGAAATTCAACGGTGTGTGTGAATTTCCCAATCCGCACTGATCCACGTGGCAACTACGGCCCAAGCTATCTCATCCTGAGAGGAGGCCTGTGCCCTGTAGTGGGACGTATATAGGCTGGGATGATGATGAAGATGACTGAGCAACGAAAAAGTACGTTATACTTTAATTTATTTATTTATTTATTCATTTATTCGGGACGCCAACAGGGCACACACATATCGTTGTTACATACATATCATAATATACATTTATTAGTTTCGTATGGGCCCCAATTATAGGCGAACACATCATTTTCAACAAATTGACATTTATAATAAGGAGAAGAATTTATATTTTAAAGGAAGGTCCACACAAAACTACGGCGCGCGGCTGCCGTTGACACGTGCCCGACAGACACGGATTACGATCTGCATCACAAAGCTGCGCCGGCACTGCGGTCTGCTAACGAGCGCCGACTGGGTGACACAAGGTTCTATCCCCAGAAGGTTCCAAAATACTTTGAGTCAATGTCGTTCTAAGGACTCTAAATGCCTTCATTTTGGCCTAGGATAATATACAGGGTAGGTACCACCGCTAGGCAAAGGTATCGACAACTTCCCGTCTATCTAGCGCAACGTATCATTGGAAAATTATGAAAATACGAGCCTTTTCCATGGTTTTGTTCGCGTAAACTGTTAAATATATCAGTTAAATTGAAAATCTGGATTTTACATAATATGCGTACAGTCAAAGGCATGAATAGCTGTCAGCTATGCGCAGCCATGGGGACAAATATAATGGTAAACAATGACCTTATTATTAGTGGCATGTATAATATTTTTGAGGCCTTGGTAACGTACATACCGACACCGGGCGAGAAGTCAAGTTATACCAGTTCTGGAAAAAATAAGAAAAAAAATGTATACCACTTTGTTAAGCGATAATAGAGATTTTTTCAAAAAAGTTGATAATCAACACCTTTGCTCGCATTTTTAGGTACTGATTGTGATCACAAATTCCACAATTCTGACATGATTTTTTTAATGACGTAATCTAAAATAACGGTATTATTGATCATAACCACGAATGATCGTAATAACCATTGTTAATTTAGTAAAATTAATTAAGTTTTACTGACGTTCCTAAAATATTATCAGTTAAATTTGACACTCAATTTTGAAAAAAAGTACCACTCTACCTTGGCCAGTTATTTCAAAAGATGGCCTACCAGTCAAGTTTTCAAAATGGTGCAACACTAACCAGTTTACTTGCCAATAAAAATGCTATTTCATATCCTTTACAACATTGTTTCTCCATAGAAATCGATTTACATAAACAAAATGAATGATGATGATGATCTATTGTACTTGTACTTAATCTCAATAACTTATCAACAACATTCAAATCACAAAGTTCAAATGCAAATTCTAGATTTTCCCGAACCCGATAAATCTATTATCGAAATAAGTTTTCTTCGATGTAGCTTCAAAATTGAGGCTTATTCGAGATATGATAAGCGATACTCTAGCCACAATGTTGTCTTCTTGAATATATAATTCTGTGATTTAAGTCCCATAAAATTAATAATAAGAGACCCTAATGTTAAATATAAATGAAATGAAACCATTTTGCTGGAACATACACAGGTGTTGTGTTACTTGTGTATACATGTTAGTCGGATGCAGTTACATGAACGCATGCTCCGCTAAAATACCTATTGAACACAAAAATTTTAGTCGTAGACGACCACGACCCAACACATGGCACCTTCAATCTTATGTCATAGTAAAGTGGGCTACAAACCATCAGTTTTAAATGCACAGTTTTAACTTTAAAGTCGAACTGCTTCGCAAAACGTGCAATCGAATTTCGATTAGATCGTCAGTTCAACTGCACAGTTCTCAGTTTTGCCTACACACATACGTTACTGCACAGTTCGACTGTACAGTTAAAACTGATGGTTTGTAGCCCGCTTAAGAGAGGTGACAGATGGGTGAGCGTTGAGGTGTCGAGCATTGGTACGATTACCTTATGTTTGTCCGTTGCCTAGTACCCATAGTACAGTCACCAGCATTAATATCTGCCACAACAGAGCGAGCAAAATTATCTGACACGTCCTTCCGGCCCTAGAAATACAGTCGTATCAGATATTTATGCACGCTTGTTGTGTCAGATATTGGTGCTGGTGACTGTACAAGCTTTTATAATGATCATTTGCCATACCTAAGTCTTTTTTTTCTATGTATAAAACCGTAAACATTTCAGGAACTTTCATTCTCATCCTCTCATCCTCTCATCCTGTAGAACTCTATAGGTTTGGTTAGGTTTATTTTATAACAATTCAGAACAATTTATACATACAGCGAAAGTATAGTTATGACAATGATCTTTATGACAAACATTATATTACGACTTTAAATTTTTATGGATCCCAATATAGACTCAAATCATTGTAATAAGGTAGGTATTGGATGGAATCAAGGGTTTAATCAATCTTGTTAATTTGAAGTGAAAATAAACGGATCACTCACGTCTTAAAACGAGTAAAAAAAAACAATCGAATGAACGACTCATCTTGTCGAGTTAAACTCGTTTTAAGACGTGAGTGATCTGTTTATTTTCACTATGAGTGAGTCTCACGGTAGTTGCTTGTTAATCTAGTTCTAAATTTTTGAAAATAAAGAATTTTGAATGTTTTTGAATGCATTGTTATAATTACCTATTTTGTTGTCCAGCAATAAAATTGTGGGAATTATACGACACAAAAGAGAGATATCTCTCCAACAGTACTGAGCGTATCGTTAGCGTATCGCTCGAGTCTATCCGCATAGGTCTTTTGTTTCCTGCTCCGGCTTTCCCATTGTTTCGCGACAGCTGCCGCCTCACTTCTGCTTAATTGGGTCGTTCAAACAACCCCCCGACTTCAAACTTCGTCATCTTCCGAGTTAAACGTCAATCAGTTATACTAGTTATAGATTAGGTAAGTGGGAGTTTCTTGGACTGTAAATTTTGGTAAAATCGACAACGATTCTCGTAGCGATCGTCACATTACGGTGTTGGTAACACTTATGTACTTAGGTATAGTCGATCAAGTAAGTGCTTTCTACAATTTTTATGACAGTTCCCACATCAGAAAAAACAATAATTCCGATTGACAAATTGACGTGTAAATGAAAATGTAGTCTTTGACGTTTTCAGTCATACGGGAAATGGAACCCTCCGGTATTGAACCTTAGGTTGGTAAAGACATTTCTCGGTAATACACGTATTATATGATCAAAGAATACACTGTATTATTTGAAGATACCTACGACAATTTCAAACATTTGCTATTAATCTGTACTGTATTATTACCTACTGGAAGAATCGCCAGACTCAAATGGCAGTGGGTAGAGCACATCGCTCGTAGAACTGATGGCCGATGGGGTAAATAAAAAGGTTCTCGAGTGGCGTCCACGGACCGGAAGACGCAGTGTAGGTAGGCCTCCAACAAGATGGAGTGTCGACCTGGTTAAGGTTGCGGGATAGCGAAGGATGCGGATGGCATGGGACCGATCTGTTTGGTGAGCCTTGGGGGAGGCCTATGTTCAGCAGTGTACGTCTTTCGGCTGAAATGGTGATGTATATATTAGTAATTATTACATACTTAATCCTTCAATCATCGCTCCACCGAGTCTGAGGACGTCCTACTCTACGTTTGCCGATCCGTGGTCTCCATTCAAGAACTCGTCTACCCCAACGGTTATCGGTTCTTCGGGTTATACGGCCGGCCCATTGCCACTTCAGCGTGCTAATGCGGTGGGCTATGTCGAACTTTGGTTCTCTGTCGGATCACTTCGTTACGAATTCGATCTTTTAGAAAAACTCCGAGCATAGCCCTTTCCATAGCACGGCGGCTGGCAAGAGCTGGGTGAGAGTGGCCGAGAATCGTGCTCAGTGACGTGCCAAAGGAGAGGCCTATGTCCAGCAGTGGACGAACAATCCTTCAATCAGAAAAAAAGAATAATTCCACTTATTTAGTGTAAGTCACGCTGACGCATTTACTATAAATGTGTGCTATACAGCGTATTGGTGCGGGTCGGTCATTAATCGTCCGCAGGGCGGTCGGTAAAGAGCCTATTTCACGGCAGAGCGCCGCGCGATTACCGGCCTCGTTGGCCGCCACGGGGTCGCGAACAATTTGTCGATAGCACATATTAGGTCCGTGTCGCCCTATTTAAAAAGTTGTTCAGTCATTTCATTTTTAAACGTTAGTTTCTAAACTCTTATACAGCTTTTGTACTTACAAGTTACTATACCTACCATAAAAATTAGAAACGCTGCAATTCTACAGAAATGTTAAGTTTCTCATACACAATAATTATTAACATTATAGCACTTGTAACTTTGGTGACATAGGGGGCAGATGTTTTCAGTTGAAGGATGACTGTGAGTTGGAAAGAGAACATACGTAATATCGACATAAAAGTATGCTAATATGTGTTACCAGAGATTCAGCTATCTACATAAGAAATCCATCCAGCCGTTTTAGCCTGCTATCTAGTCAAGTAAGCTCACTTTGACACATACTTACACAACGTCATCATCATCATCATCATCATTTCAGTCGAAAAACGTCCACTGCTGAACATAAGCCTCCTCCAAGGCTCGCCAAACAGATCGGTCCCGAGAAATCCGCATCCAACGCGAAAAAGCAACCTTAACCAGGTCGTCGCTCCATCTTGTTGGAGGCCGACCTACACTGCGTCTTCCGGTCCGTGGACGCCACTCGAGAAACTTTTTGCCCCATCGGCCATCAGTTCTACGAGCGATGTGCTCTGCCCACTGCCACTTGAGTCTGGCGATTGTTCCAGCTATGTCGGTGACTTAGTTCTTGCGCGGATTTCATCATTTCTAATATGATCCCGCAGAGAAACTCTGAGCATAGCCCTAATCATCGTACTCACGTAGTAGTAATGAGCGCGTAATTGTTACGAAGTGTCCGATCATTGCTTCAACCTTCTGAAATCTCATGAAAAACAATTGACAACCGCAGCGCCCTCATGATCGTTTTAAAAAGCTTTTAAAGCAATAAAGGTAGCCACGCGCCGACCACCCGACCGCTGCATGGGCGCGCGCTAGATGTTATTGAATGGGATTACTTAAGGGGTGAGTTTTGCTGATGTTTTCATACGATGCAATTGTGATGCTGATGATCTATGAACTATTAACTACCGTTAGATTAAATCGGCCCTGAAGTGACCGAGAAGAGACTGAAAAATTTGATCTGACGGTGCGTGTCTAAGAACAATAAGCTTGAGTCCTTTCATTTAAGAGTGTCACTAGGTCCTTACTGGCTCATAGAGTGGAAGAAAAAAGGGTCTCGTCTTCTTTCTTGCCCTAAATATGTGTATTACATCGCTCTGTCTCTGCCATCGCCGATTTATTAGTTACGTCACATATTCTGTGATGATAAACGGTGACATTTGTTATAAAAATCTATGATTATCATGAAAATTAATGCATACTTTACTGTGTACTTAATATCGCTCAGAAAGCGTTTTATTCAACATTTTATGTCTGTCAAGTAAAGATATGTTAGGTATCTTGATTTAAGCTTTAGGTTTCTGGAATAGGGAGGTTCACGTGAAATTTTCGAGCTTGTACCGCGGTCGCCATGTTTTTTTTTATTCGAAACCAATATTCTAAAATTTTCGCTAACCATGCGATAAACTAGCAACACTGGTGGAGATGCTGGCCTTCTACCGCGGAATTCGATTTTCAAACTTCGTATCTTGCCGTTCCGTTCGCGCTAATAGTATTAATCAGAACAGTGAAAGGGATGGCATGGTACAAACTACGAATTCCGAATTTCGCCCCGATGGTTCGAGTCATCGGCGCGTTCCAGCTCCGATTAAAAACGTCGCGCGAGCTAACTGCCCCCGTTCTACGGTATTAGCTGCTTACTCAGTCGCATGATTAAAAATTATACAACCTCTGCGTAGGGCAATGGGGATAAGAATTAAAAAAAAAAATTACGCACTCAAGCTTACCCTTTAATATCTGAAAAAAGTGTCTGATCCACTGGTGACCGTAGAGAGAATAAGATTCCTCTTTCTAAGCTTCGCCTACCTCGGATTCATCTAGACGCATCGGATTCATCGTTCGTTCATGTTTATAGTTACCACGTTACGATAATTTAGTTGTGGATTATAAGCCTCAAGAGGTTAAGTGTAGAATTAAACACAGGCAATATTATCGCGAATGAGCGATCTCTTCGAGATAACCTTTGGATACCAACTTTTTGGAAATTTTAAACTGGAATTATTGTTCCTAATAACAGTTATATCCCTCCCCGATTGACCCATCACGCTCGGAATACCTCGAAAGTACTTTTTTAATTGAAGTGTTACAAAAATTGAGCGCAATCTTATGCAATCTCCCCTCAGCCATCGACGCGTGTGATTGAAACAGAGACACAATAGCGACATTGCCTACATAAAGAGCTACAGAATAGCGATATATCAGCATTGGGGCGCTACGCTCGGTGTGACGGATCTGACGATTATGTCTTACTAAGGTCCTATTCAAAATGGTATTAAACGAGTATTGTATTTATTGCTGTTAATTTCAGGGTTTGCAACTCTCATCGGTTAAAATAATTTCCGCCTTTTTGTACCAAAAAAAAGTCGTATTAGCTTAGCGGTTTGACCTATTATATGGCCTCTCAAGCAAAGAGTGGTGCTGTTACTGAAACAGCGATGTACAACTTTGGCCTCATCTGCACTTTTCATCAGGTGAGATAGGGGTCAATCACGGGTAAGTTTTTGTAAAAACCGGTTGTCTGTAAAGTCGGTTTACGGACGATAGTTTAGCGTGACAACGTCATAACAAAACATTCAACCCCCCCCCCCGCACCCCGCATTGTACATCCTGGTGTTCTCTCTTGCAACTGGCCCGCTTCGCTGCTCTGTAGAATGTAACGTTGCGTAACGTTACATGTACGTTACAATGAGTCATGTTTTTTCGTGTATGCAGCCGGGTTCATCGATTTATTAGACGTTGTCACGTCAAAATTAGTTTTGTTAAAAATTATCTTTTCAATACAAGCTGTTTTTGGCTGACTGTACTTTTGCCCCTGGTTACCGAAGTACTCGTCAAGACGAATCAAACGAGTCCAATATCGATGCAGTCATATCGTTTTATTACAGAGTTTCTATGTCCGTCTTCCAGCTCCATCATCAGATCTGCTCCATGTAATAAAAGTATTGCATTATTTGTAACCCGATTTTGGTGCTTGCAAAATTTCAGCTTAATCGGGAAGTGGGTCAAATTTAACTTGCAAAATTTTTTTTTAATGTTATGGTAGAGAGGCCAGACAAACGAACTAGTGGGTCACCTGATGTTAAATGATCACCACTGTCCATAGACACCCGCAGCACTTTACGCGATGCCAGTGCGTTGTCGGCCCTAAAAGGGAGAGGAAAAAGGAAAGAGAATAGAGTTGGGGGAGAGGTATTGGGCCCCCGGCGCTCTCACTGACCGTACGAAACACAGCAGGAGTACTGCTGCTTCACGCCGGTGCTCTGTGAGAGGGTGGTACTGCCCCGGACGAGCCGGCCCATTCGTGATGCAGCGGCGCTGGCTACAACATGGCTCTACCACTACAAAAAAGATTAGATGGATGACAAACAGACAACGGGACAGGTAAAGGTAAATAAAAGCTTGTAAAAAGTCCTCTGTCAAGAAGACTTTGGCCTCATTATCTTTCGCGGACAGAAGACTAGGTACTACAAACTAGGTAAATTAAATCCACCCCATTTTCCCGGTTCTCATTGGACGTACTTTAGGGCACAATTTAAATGTCATTCGCTTTTATACCGATCTTTATCCCTCGATCCCGTTTGAAGGCGCCGTCGATTTATCCCTCAATTAAAACATAAAAATCTCGCGGAGGCGCCTTAAGACCTGCGGCTTAGGGCGCGGGAACCCGCTACCCTCTACAAACGAGAACATGTCAAGCTAATTCAAATCTAGGAAAAGTATGAAAGAAAACGGAAGCTAAGACAATTATTAATTGAAAAATGTTATATTGCTGCGAAATTTAAAAAGTGTTTATTTTTGTACTTTTTTAAATTTTGTATTTACTTAATAGTTGTAGTAGTATTTATTAAATCTCTTGTACTTTAGTTAGACATTGAAAATTGCTGTGCCCTATCATGGTTCATGTCTGGAATCAGTACTTAGGTATTTGTAAGACCTAAATGTACAACATGATTATAACGGAATAAAGGAATTGAACTATGAAAATTGTTTCTTAATTTACCACTAAAAAAGACAATACATGAAAACGGATTATTAAATAGAGTGGCAAATGCCTCGGCGTCAGCAAATGCTCACATGATGCAAATGCAGAGGCTCACATGAGCGGATTAAACAATATTTTCAACCGGAACCGATTCAGCTGGAAAAGGCATCTCCATCAGCTTTTTGATAATTCTGCCAATGTCAAGCTAGACTAAGACACGGCATGAAGGCTTTTTCGTTATACGGTAACACCAGTGGCGTAGCTACCGTAGGGCAAGCGGGGCAGTGCACCGGGGCCTCCAAGCTCAGGGGGCCCCTCGGACTCTGAATTACAAACTATAAACGCGGATCTATGAGAAACGCGGCTATAAAACGCTACTGGTGAATTTACAAGCGCACGAGTCTAGTGAATTTAAAGTGCATTCATCCTTACTTGTCTTATCATGTAGGTAAACAAACAAGGGTTGGGGCCCTCGTTTATTTTTTGCCCCAGGGCCTTTGGTTAACTAGCTACGCCACTGGGTAACACTGGTAGTTTCCCGTGGGACAACTACCAGCTATCTACAACTAAAACACACAAGATTTCAACAAAATGGGATCATGCTTGAATATATAAAGCTTAAAAAGAATAATGAACGTATGTATGTATGTATGTAAACCCTTTATTATAATTACAAAAATAAGAAAAAGAAAACACTATTTGAGATACATATTATTATACGAACCAATTTAAGGGATTTCTACCAGTCAACATTTGAGTGGATGAAAGGAGCATTTAAGTAGCATGCAACTCATGCAAGGGACCGACAATAAGTAAGCTACAATACATTTTATTTACAATAAATAAAACCGCATTCACATTTATCTAACGTGTTGTGTCGTGACGCACCAGAGCACTATAGGTTTCATACATTTATCATGGTTGCGTTCATATTTCTCTGATGCAGTGTGTTGTGATGGCTTGCGTTAAATGTATGAAACCGATAGTGTTCTGATTAGGTCATTTCGATGTAATTTTTGGTGTTCTTGTGTGGTAGCCGGCATGGGCAGGCCTCCGCGGATATGGGCGGCGCGGCGTCAGGAGCCAGTAATTGAGTCCCATTCACTTCTTTTATAAATGGCCTCGCGCGCCCGCGTCGCTTACCGCACTTTGTCCATTACACACCGACACGTTTCTTGTAACAACCAATTAAGTACCTACCTATAATTTTTTGACACGAATGGCGCCACCATAATAGTATGTGTGCCTTTTTAGACTTCTAAAGCAGAGGCCTTATTGACTAACGCACTATGAATCACAATCGTTTTCACTATTTCTCTTTGTCACGTGGTGAAGGAGGATGATACTTAAATGTTATTGTGAGCGCCCGCACGTTAGACATTACGGCCTCAGGATAAAGTTCAATCGTTCACGTTTTTTTTAATCCGACAATAGGCCGTTCATCATGGGGAAACCATAATATCCCTGCAATAGTCATCTTAGAAATTAATGATTACTTAAAAACGGCTTTAAACAGTCTTAAACGTTCTGACGCACCCCAAAGGTGACGGTCGCCTCGTGCCTTTGTGCGGCGTACCTTATATAATAGTAGATTGTTCAACAAGGGACTAAAACAAGCCATAATGACACGAGATATTTAGCCACCCGAGCGATAGCGAGGGAGGCTATAATTCGAGTTGTCATTATGGTAGTTTAGTCCCGCGTTAAACACTCTACTTTTCACTTTGAATGCGAGGAAAAAAACGACGTACAAAATTACTTTTTTACAACGTATGCTCAATACGAGCAATGAACATCTGTTCAAAATTCAAATAGCAAAAAAAATACCGCTGTCTTTTCTTTTCTTTTATATTTTTTTGTAAAGTGACGCTTTAAATGCTTGCATAATTAGCCAACAGATTCTAACTTAAAGACTATGTTAAAACTAATTGGACTATGCATGTAAGAATGATAATTGTTCATTCATTAGAATCGGCAAATAAATTAACCTTTTTGATCTAAGTTCACACACAAAATATATTGTTAACTGAAACACTTACCCGTGAATAAAGAAACGACTTTTTAAGTTTATTTTCTATATGCCAATTCTTTGTTAAATTATATCTAATTATACTTTCTATTTACTATTAAATGCAACTGACATCGCATTATTTTGAAGTCACGCCATATCTTTGCCGACAGTGCGGATTGCTATTTTATCGACAGAGCAGGGAACTGCTTTACCGACAGCGTTTTTAAAAAAAAACAAATTAAAAACACCTAAGCTAAAGGAAATCTTTCTTTACGTGCAAAATAAAATGAATTCATCTTTAATATTTTATAATTAAATAGATTAATATTCGTAATTATTCAATGTGATTCACGAAATTATTATTTATTAAATATTTTTTATACAGTTGTCATTTTGAGGTTATTTCCACGCCCTAAAGGCTTCCACAGACCGAAGCGCAGGGCGCTACAGTGCGTCCGCAGCGCGCTTCGGTCTGTGGAAAGCTTTAAAATTGTCTATACTCAGTTACTGAAAATGGCGATAATCCTCCATTCACAAACACCGTGATTGACAGTTTAGGGGTTTCCATAGTCAATTAAAAAAATTTTACTTTAATCCCTTGAGATCAAAAAACAGCTTTAGTCCCGATATGCAGAGACTAAAGTAACATTTTAAGAGCATGAGAAGTGAAAAAGTAATCTCTGCCACAGACGAAATCTGTTTAATTTTTTATGCAGTCGTATTATTAATAACGTAATTTAGTAACCGAACTATACCTACTGTAGTGGTAGAGCCATGTTGTAGCTAGCCGCTGCATCACGAATGGGCCGGCTCGTCCGGGCAGTACCACTCTCTCACAGAACACCGGCGTGAAGCAGCAGTACTCCCTGCTGCGTTCCGTACGGTCAGTGAGAGCGCCGGGGGCCCAATACCTCTCCCCCTCCTCTATTCCCTTTCCTTTTTCCTCTCCCTTTTAGGGCCGACAACGCACTGGCATCGCGTAAAGTGCTGCGTGTGTCTATGGATAGTGGTGATCATTTAACATCAGGTAACCCACTAGTTTATTTGTCTGGCCTCTCTAACATAAAAAAAATCTACATATACGTATTAGAAGTTGGCGGGCGACCATGACGGGCGGTAATATGACTCTATGCATCAATATGGGAAGTCGGGTGTGTCACAGAGCAAGCCAGTCAGCTTCTCAAAATCTAAATCACCATCATCATCATCCCAGCTTATTTATGTCCCACTGTATGCTGTACCCCTCTTCTCAGAGTGAGGGGGCATGGTCTGTAGTTCCCACGCAGGCCCAGTAGGGATTGAGTACTTCACACACACCATTGAATTTCTTCGCAACCTTGTGTAGGTTCCCTCGTGATGTTTTCTTTCACCATGAAGCTCATGATAAATTTCAAATGTAATTGCGCACGTAAATTCCGAAAAACTCAGAGGTGCGAGCTTGAGGTAGGACCTACGACCCTCTGCTTGAGTGCCCAAAGGCCAAACCGCTATTCTACCACGGCTACAAAGTAAGTACATCGACTTGGTCGACTCAATTGCAGTCTGCGAGCCGTGGTAGCTGGTATCTGTGATTTTACCGTACAGCAATGGAAACGCGCCCAGTGTAAGACTTCATTTAAATAGTTCCTTGATCCTCAGTTACTCGTTTTTTGGAAGAGATTTAGTTTTATTATTTACATGTTTGTTGCAAGTAGGACACTCAGAACTACGAAAACCGTCTAATCCACATTTAAAACAAACGATCTTACGCGGTTCTGTACACATGCGCAGTGAATGACCATTTATTCTACAGCGCACGCAAAATTGTTTGTTAGTATTAACGATATTTACATGATGATTATTTACAGGTTTATATACAAAGTCCTCAGTCAAGGTAGAAGGACTGCTAGTAGGAGGTTCCTTAAAATTTCTAGAACGGTCTAGACAAGCCTCGTACTTTTTACAAACCGTCTTCAAACCCTCTATGGATTGGACGTCAGACTGAGCTATCATAACATCGTATTGAGGACGGATATTCCTCAACAAAATTTTAAGTTTCTCAGCTTCAGGCATAACATAAGATAGTTTCGCAAATAATCCGGACATAATGGCGAAATAAACTACAATCGACTCGTCTCTACCTTGAGTACGGTCCTCGATTTCGCGAAGTAGTTTGTAGTCATAGTCAAATATATCAAAATCGACAAACAATTTAGTTTTTAAGCTCTCCCATTTATGAAAACTATCTTTATACGCTCGATACCAATGTAGAGCCTTGTCAGTGAAGATCTCGAACGAATGAGCTAGTAAATTGTCTTTGGATAAATTTCTAGACACAGCAAACTCTTCTAGTTTTTGAATAAAAGCACGTGGACAACCGACTCCCGCATATGTGAACTTACGAATTTCACTGATCACTCCGCGCTCACAGTGCACAATAATTTTAGTGTCCGCGCTTGTACCAGAGTTTGCTGTGGCGTAAGACGTTGAAGATTCGCTTGAAATGCTGTTTTTACAGTCAAAACGAATTTTTAAGGCACTAAATCTCGAAACAAGGTCCTTATACGTAGTACGGTATTCCTCATTATCAGATACATCAATACGCTGAAGGCGTAAATAAATATGAGTCAGAAAAGACTGTATTTTCTGTACAAGCTTAGCGTCAAGTGTACTTTCATAAAGAATAATTTTATCCTCAACAAAGGAAAGAGATTTTTCAGTGCCGCTACAATCGTCGGCAACTGAAAAAGTTGAGGTTAACTCCTCAGCACTAAATTTCTCCAACAAGTCAACGAGCTGCCGCCGTAGTTCCGCGACCGTGTTGAGCGGCTTGGCTTGCCTGATGCTCACTTCATACGCGAGCTCATTTTTATTTAACAAATTTACATACACAGCTTTGAAATCCATTTCAAAATCCAGTTGTATATACAAAATTTATAGATATATACCTATTTACACGAAAATAAAACGAACAATCGATGCGCAAGCAAGCATAAGCTCCTAACGATAAACACATAAAACAGTTATATACACAGAAACAAAACACTTAACAAATTAGGCTATGTACAAATATGTATGTATGTATTTACAATTGCTATGTACATAACCTAATCCAAGTCAAAGCTAAGACTCACGTACTGACTGAAACAACCCTTGGGCGCCACTGTAACCGGCTAGCCGGTCGGAGAAATAAGAGACTATGTAGTAAGTAAATAAAATATAATACAATATAAAATATGTATGTACAAATTGTTCCAGTCAGCACTGCTCTTTAATAAAATAATAAAAAACACTGGCCTAGGTTTTCTGGACAGGTGGGAAGGCAGGGCAGGGTATTCGAGTAGCCTCGGAGCGTCCAATAGGGGGTTCAGGCTTCACCGGCGGTCTGCTCCGAGGCAGTAGAGCAGAAAGTTCGTAGGTAGAAGCGGAAAAGGAAGGGCTGGAAGAAATACCCTGCTTTACTGCTTGCTTGAAGCACCCATCCAAGTCTCGTTTTAGTGCCTAGGTCAGTGAAAGAAAACTAAACGAGACTTGGATTAGGTTTCACAATTTATGTATAAGAAAATACAGAGAAAGAACTTAACAAATAATATTTACAGCACCTGCAATAGCGGCAGCCCTTTAAAATACAAGCAACTCGGTAAATTAGTATTATTACCGAGTATAAATTATAATTATATTGTGAGGAAATCAAATTTCGGCATAAGCCTTGCCAAATTGTAGAGCCAATGACGTGAAAAAAAAAACAAAAGAAAATCAATAGTTCAGAATTTAGAATTTTGTTTTTCTGTAAGCGGCCAGTTGCGCACCACGAAGGTTTGCCGTGTTACAGCTGCATATTTAGGCAAATCCAGGACGCGCTTTTAGCTTTTAAAAAGAAATAGCTACGGCGGTGTACAAGTAGGTAGGTACACGAAATGTTAGTTATTAGGTACTGCCATATTAATTTTTTGGTGTAATTTTATTTTATTAAGAAACAAACAGTTAAATCTTAAGTTTGCTGACTCGGAGTCGCTAATTTTATGTCCACAGAAGAGGCAACTTTAGTTTTTTACGCTGTGTATGACCCATGTAATGGATCTAATGAAAGATAATCAGTCACTATTTCATTTTAATTGACACGATCAATATTTACTCAATAAATTGGATTTAAATAAAACCTAATCACCGTTTTGTAGTGTTTTTAGTTTTGATAGGTTTGTATAAGTTTACTTGTTCCTTTTGTTGACTGTGCTTACTTTACTTACATTTTCATCCAAACTGCTCATTCGTAACTACCGAATTTAATTTCAATCCGATCCGATCACAGAAGCGGGTGAAATGAAATTCGATTTGCAAGATTTGACCCGAACAAACATTGCAAGTTAAATAAAATCTTGTTAAGCAAGTACAGTACCCGGCGACAATTCGCAGTTTACGACGATTTCCGAACACTGGCGACCGTCCATCAATCGCCGTATTTATTAAGTGACGTTTGATATCAAATAAATACTGCACTCCATGGACTTGATTAGTTTACGTCAAATTAATGACATGTAAAGTTTTGATATCTATAAAGGGTTGTTGCAACTACTAGAAAAAGGATAGTCAAAAAAGAGATTAGAGTATATTAAAAGACACCTATTTTTTGATAAATTTAAATTATCAAAAAATCTCAATTCCTTCCATTTCACGATCTGTGCTCTCAATTTGATCAACCGTACAGAGTGACAGTTCACTATCAGCCGTATTTATTATTAGTCTATCAGTGTAATCCATCATAAAATTTAAAGTTAAGGGGTTTCAATAACTCTATATTATATATTTTCACCGGAACGCGTCCGTACCGTACGGCACCAGAATAACGACTGACAAACGTCACATAAGTAGTGTGTGACAACGCTATACGAAGCCGACATTTGCCGGGTCTTTTTCCAAAGACCGATGTGCAAACTTTATGGCCGGGTACTGTACCTACTTGTAACTTAAGTACTTGAACTGTCAAACCTATTTATAAGCAACCAACAAATTGACCAAAAGCCAATCTCAACATTAATAATTGATCCCAATCTTTACCCCGCTTTAAAATTTATGATCGCTCACAAATACGTAAACGAGGTATTTTGTAGACGTCAATTTTATGTGCCATTTTGTTGAACTCGCGACAAACGAAACCAGACTCAAACAACAGTGAGTAAGGTGTAATTTTGCGTGGGAATATTGAAGTGGAGTGAGCAATTTGTTGCTGGGAGTGTACATAAAGGTTTTATTAAGCTTTTTATCCGAAGATTGAGGGAATTTGTTGCAGAAATGCAATAAATGGGAGCAGATGCACGGGTGGTGAGTTAGTGCCTGATGCTGGTCGATGAAGTCTGCAGACGGAATAACTTAAAAGCACACCACAGAACTAATAATGAAAAGAATAGAAATGTTACTGTGCGTATTTTCTTCTGGAATCGAATATGACAGCACTTTTTCACTTCTCCGCCTTTAATGCGGTTTTTTTTTGTTTTCGAACCTATGTTTTAATAAATTACGGCACTCACCAGTAATGTGTACCTACCTACCTACTTAATCCTATTTGAACCAAAATATCTAGAACAACCCATTATTTGAGCCGCTATTTCAGCAAAAATTCATTTTTTAGGGTTCCGTACCCATAGAGTAAAACGGGACCCTATTACTGAAACTTCGCTGTCCGTCCGTCCGTCTGTCTGTCACCAGGCTGTATCTCATGAACCGTGATAGCTAGACAGTTGAAATTTTCACTAATGATGTATTTCGGTTGCCGCTATAACAACAAATACTAAAAACGCGCGTTAGACAATAGGTACGGCCTCTGGTCGTGTAAAGGAAAATAGAAGATAGATATAGGTAGTTACTGCGGTATAGCTTCAAAACATTTAAACACCGTTGAAACTTTAACCTAAAAACATAATATTTTGGAACGTGCCTCATTTTTTGTCCGAATACAACTAAATCTGTTTTGAAATCAAAACGAGAGATGTCTCATTATTGCATTTAAAATAATCAAAACAGTAAAGCCCATAACGATATTTCCTGTATGATGCTCTAATCGAAATCCATCACAGTGTTAATTCAAGAAATTAAGCTAAAATTAACTTTATTTTAAAGCAATTATACCCACGACATGTGGATTACCTGCTTTGTCTTGCGGAGACGCTTACCAAGGTCCGCTTTGCTCCGCGTGACCGGCGAAAATTTTAATACATTGCGTATATTGCTAATGTACTGTTAAATGGTAAGAATGTCGACCGTTCAATGAACACGAATATCGCTCGCCACGCCGCCAGTTGCGCATGACCGTGGCGTGCTAGGTTGCAGTTCGGTTGACGCGTTTTAAAGTAAAATACGCTGGGTTGCTTGATTACCTAAAGGTGATTATGATCGCTTCGGGGCAAAATGCACAAAACGCAAAATGTAACCAATAGCAAATGAATCTTTCTTCTAATATATAAAAATCTCATGTCACGGTGTTTGTTATCGAACTCCCTCAAAACGGCTTGATCAATTTTTATCAATTTTTTTCTTTATATTCGGTAGGTCTGAGGCCAAATAGGTCGTAGGCTATTTTTTATAAATAAAACACTAAATAAATAAATTTTCAGATTTGTACATTTTGCGATTGTACTTTTTTGCTTTTTGTACATTCCACGTGTTCCGCAATAAGTGTATTTTAGTTTTTGCTATTGGTAAGCGATTATGCGATTACGCTTGCCCGTGCGTAGAGTAGGTAAACCGGTAAAATTACCGCAGGAAAATACGATAAATTGATATTTTACGTAAAATATGGTGCTATAGTATTCGGCAAAAAAATGTATTGCCGCGCAAATGGACGACACTAAACGACAGTGTCGCGTAATGATTTTGCAATAGCGGCGGATTTAAAAACAAGTCAAAAGTTTTAAATACTTTCTAGTAAATTCTTAAGATTATTTCAACCGGTGTTTAATGTAGGTATTTAACTATTACGAATTTGATTGTTCTGAACGGGTTTCGCCTCATCATTAAATTTTGGTAGACGTGGTTTCGTAGACACGTAGCCGATGTTTCGTAGTGGTGTCGTAGAGGCTGCGTAGCATTGCCGTAGAGCCTTCGTAGCAGCCGAGGCTATAGTTTTCACGATATTTTTTAGATAGATAGGGACATGTCTGGATAGCTACCACTCTTACCCATCACCTGCCGCCAAATAGCAGTGTTCGCACTGCTGTGTTCCAGTTTTGGGATATGACAGCGGTCAGCTCCAATCGACCTTTTCGCATAAAAATTGTTAGGAATCTGTTCTAGCGGAACCCCGCCCTAGCAGACAGTGTAAAATTGATGCCGCGCGCTCTAAACTAACGTGTTATGTTTAATTAAATGTAAATTTACCGCCATTACCGCGCTTTGATCGCGATACGCCACCCGCCATCTTGAAATACGCACCTAAATCACTTTGCGAATATAGATTTAGCGAACTAGGCCAAGAAAACAAAAGGTTTTTAGTTTAGTTACAAATGGAAAATTGTGGTCGTCATTTTGAGGTCTTAATTATTATCATTTCCATTTTTTTATAACTGATATTTTCTATCAATCGAGTCCAATCTTCGCAACTTTTAGCGATAAACATTCAAACACTAACAAGCAAATGTATTTCCGTCGGACGTGATATTAATATTTTACACAATATCGTCGGCGATACCACTCCAGTATTCATATTTCACGAGAACATTTTATCGTTTTTTAATGTACTAGACGACAAGACATTTCGCCATACAGCCGGCCGTCACGGGCTGTAAGCGCGCAAAACACACGCTTTTATCTTTTTAAAAAATGTAACATCCGTCAAAAAGTAACGACTTAGGTAGGACGCACTTTATAGCCACAATAAATTTACGCGGCAAATTCTTAACCTCAAAATCTTTTGTGTTGCGATTTAGGGTTTGATTTGCTATAAAGCTTTGTTATTTCGTGTTAAAGTAATGTTGTGTCCGTCAGTTGGAGAAAGAAGTGAACGGTGTAAAGATCAGAGGGGGTTTGAGCGGTTGTCAGTGGGACACAGCGGAACGAAGTGGCGTCGACACTCGACACATATAACTCATACCATTTGTCACTTTTAATTGCCACTTGTTGGTTGTCGAAAACGTCCAAGGGATGGCGATATATTTAGTTTATTGTGAAATAAACGCGGGAAAGCGGCCGCGGGCCGATCGTTTGCGGTGAATGAAGACGTTACAGGAGCGGATCTTGTTTTTCGTTCAAAGGACTTATTTATACGTCGTCGCTGATAGTGGCTTTGATGTATTCGTGTAAGAATGCTATAAAATAAATTGTGTCTATTCCGGCGCCAGGCTCGGCCAGGGAATTGGAAGTTAAATCGTTCTATTTGCATGGATAGAGAAATGGGCTATGAGACAAATCTTCCAAAGATCCAATAGGTATCTGTACTTATGAAACAGTACCGTAAATTACTAAGTGCCAGACATAAGGCATATTTCTTATGTGTGGGCTAAGAGTATGCCAATAACAACCAATTCGCTGTAAAATCGAAATACAGAAGATACCCAATTATTGGGATGTCCCAATTTTTGACAACGTATAATAAATCGAAAACCGTTTGGAGAAATAGGCTTTGTGAAGCGTTTTGAGAAATCAGATTCCAAAAATATGGTAAACTGAATTAAATAAAGAAATTTTAAGTAATGACCTTCATTTGACCCCTGCAGTGAATCATCACAGAGGCAGATAGGCAGATATAAAGAAGGTCTACACTTTAAAGCAAATTGACAGTTTGAAATGTTGCTGTCCTGCTTATAATAGCAAAGAGTGACAAAGACAGAACTTTAATCACATGATGCGTACCTAGCTTTAAACAGTTCGGTTGTCATTTATCGTAAAGTCCGAAATGTATACGAGTATTGCCAATGTATTTTCACAAATTTAATTATTAAATTACTACGTTGCAAGTAAATATAAAAGAATTTAAATATCAGATTTTAATAAAAAATATCTATTTACTATCCACACCATTAAACAAACAGGAATAATCGAATCTAAAAGAAGAGAAATAAATAAAACTATTTGTCATATGGTTCATTTAGAACCCTAAGCCGTGCTTGTATTATTGACAGTGATAAGACAAATCAGGAGGGCTACTCTGAAATTCAAAAATCGAAGTTCGTATCGCATCGTCTTGCTGGCTCTTGTATTAAATACTATTAGCGTGAGAGGAATGGCACGATACGAAGTTCGAATTTTGCACTTCGTAGTATAAGGCCAGTAGTGCCACAGATTATGTTATGCACGACTTGAATTTTTCTAGGCAATGGAACGTGGCTCTCTCACTGTGTCGTCATCCAACGTATTTCTTAAAAAGATTATAAAAAATTAAATACTCAACCAAATTCAAAATCGATGAAAATGGTATCTTAAAATGTCCTATTCTTTCCAAAAAAAATATAAAAACTATATGTTATTTTTTTTGGTGCATCCATTGACGGCCGGATAGCCTAATTGTTAGAGAACCTGACTACGAAGCTTGAGGTCCCGGGTTCGATTCCCGGTCGGGGCAGATATTTGTGTGAAAAATACGAATGTTTGTGCTCGAGTCTTGGATGATTAATATGTATTTAAGTATGTATTTATCTATATAAGTATGCTTATCCGTTGTCTAGTAGGTACCCATAGTATAAGCTTTGCTTGAACATTCATCTAAAAGTTTTCAGAGTTTTCACTGACCCATATTTTCAAAAAATTCCGACAAAACCGTTACACTATACAAGTATGTTCAGTCAAACTGGCCCAACCATCTGCTGAATAATTTTAAAATATATTAGTATTCCAATCTAAAAAAAACACCGTGTAGATAGGCTCTAAAAACTCCCGTGGTAAATTCGTTGTGGCAAATCAGCACGTCTTCCCGTAATTCGCCGCGCTATTCCCGTCCCCGTCAACCCACCACGCTCATTAAACACAACTTAAAGACAAACTTATCAAGCCTAACTAGCGTTTTTTCCGTTTCCCTGGTACGCCGACATTCCGCGGCGCGGCACGGCGCCTTTGCTCTCAAAATGGCGTCATCTGTCATTTATAATTGTGTGTCGAACCGCCGCGTCACGCGCCGCCGCGAATATGTTTAGTTTATCGCGATATAAACGGTGCTATTATTATAATATCGCGGGAAATGCTCCAAATTATATTTTTACAGCTATTTCGAAACTGTTTATAGAACTTTCTGGTTATAAAATTAAATTTGATTTACTTAGTTAAATTTCTTCGGTGCTACTGTTTACGCACTATAGAAATGTCATTCGTCCTAAACTAACGAACTTTATGGTTTTCTTTTTGATTAACACGAAGAAGTTTTTTTGTATAAATGCACTGACACCTTATTATATTAAGAAGAACTAGCTGTTGCCCGCGACTCCGTCTGCGAAGAATAGGGGTATAAAAATAGCCTACGACCTATTCTCAGACCTACCAAGTACCTATATAGATAAAAAATTTGATGAAAATCGGTCAAGCCGTTTCGAAGGAGTTCGATAACAAACACCGGGGCACGAGATTTTTATATAATAGACCAGCTGTTGCCCGCGACTCCTTCTGCTAAGAATACGGGTATAAAAAATAGCCTACGACCTATATTCCCAGACCTACCGAATATAAATAGATAAAAAATATGATAAAAATCGGTGAAGCCGTTTCAGAGGAGTTCGATAACAAACACCGTGACACAAGATTTTTATATATTTGAAGAAGATTGCGGGTGCGTTGCCGCTTGCTTGGTTCTTTTCGATAATTAATTGTGACTGCGTCTAGTAAAAGGGACCACTTTGAGGATTTTAGTTTCCGAGTTAGGTATAAGCATTTTTAAAAATTAGTCGAAAATTACGTATAATGGGTTTTTGTTACTAATCGGTTATTAACACCTTAAATATCATTTTGTGTAAAATAATACCGTTATATATAATAATAGCGTTGACTTGACGGTAGGATAATGGTATTTAAATTAATTTAATTTGACAAGTTGTAATTTTTTTTATTTTTGTTGCAAGTGCAAAGTTTAGTGACAAAGTGGTACCTTACTTAGAATATTAATTATTTTTTTCCTTAGAAATGAATATAATGTAGAAAAAACTAACTTTAATTATTGAAAAATATTTACTTCACTATTTAACAACGTTATTTTTTATTTTCTTAAGATTATGAGTAATTAAGATACTTGATTTTTTCCACTCTTGCAAGTTCTTCTTTGAATACCTTCCAAATCATAATAGTTATTGAGACCATGTCTGTATTTAATCTTTGATGATAGTAGATTAATTTGGTACCAATCACTCCATAACTTTCTAGCAGAAGTGTATTTTTCACGAGCATAAACTTTAAAATCAATTTTCTCAACTCGTGCATTTTGCCTACTGCATGTTTAAAAATTTATAAAAAAATTTATAGCTAATTTTACTTAGTTTTAGGATATATCAATAACTCCATACCGCTAAAGTGGTCTTTTTTCCCAGAAACAGTCACAATTTTAAAATAATTTTAATTTCTATCCTAGATAAAAAGGATCTCATGTTATTCTCCACTCCAATGCATCAAAATTGGCTCTTCGGCTTAAACCTGAAAACGTAACCGATACTCACTGTGTACCACCAAACTTAAGTCGTTGAACATGTAGGGTCAACGTCATAAATAAGTGATCCCTTTTGTACCTTGTCACTTTAACGTCATGTTTGAAAAGCTATACGAAATTATGTAACGATAACGACTGAAAGCGACACGGTACAAAAGTGATCACTTATTTATGACGTTGACTGTACTTAACATGTGTTGACAAATACTTGACATATGTCAGTTCATAGAAAACTGTAACTTTAGCCATGTCTAAGTTTTCTGTAGAGTTCTAGAGTTACTTACAAAACATGGTAAACACCGACTTTGAATGAAGTCGGCGAAATGATTGCTACACATATTTTGATATTTTGTTTTCTAACGGCTGTCTTAGCTAGGCATATTTTTCCAATGTTGACGTAGAGACATACACACTTGAGGAGACATTTTTGACGTGTCTAATATCAAAACGTGAGAGAAAAATGATAGCTTGATATTTATGGGTGGTGGTGATCATTTCCCATAACCCGCTTGCTCGTTTGGCTCCTTGTCATATGACAAAAATAAATAAATAAAAACAAAAAGATAAATTCGCCACACCGGTATTGTCGACACGTATTGAGTTTAGCTCGGAATGTTTCAGACTATTGCGTAGCCCTTCCTCAGAGCAACGCCGCGTCAGCTGCTGCAAAACGCGCATTACACGCCACCCCTCTGCTGGCTAAGCTTGGTTAAAAGGTCGGCGCAGACCAGATGCGTGTGTGTGTCAGCTCACGCACGCACCAGTTGTAATAAATGAAACTGTACGAAAGATGGCGCACTAGGTACGTGCACATTGTGCCATCTTTCTTACAATTTCATTCATTACAAGTGGTGCGTGACTCGTACACGCATCTGGTCAGCGCCGGCCTTGAGGGGGTACCGCGTTTTTCGCGCTAATCGTTTTTGGGTGGGCGATTTCGGGCGTGGGGCCTTTAATTTAGAATTGAAAACTACAACATCATTATATTGCGGCTCGTCAACTATTTCTTACCTAGCAAATAGTTACAGTACAATCGTCTGGGAGCCGCAACATAAAATTGTTTTAATGTCACTTTATTTGCGTGTCGTCAATTGTTACTCTAGTACAAATTGTAAAGAGATTACAGTTCACGAGCCGCAATATGTATAATGTTGTTGTGGTTTATAATTCTAAATTAAATGGAGTATAGAACAATATTATTTTGTCTGCCACGGCACGTGTCTGGCGCGCTCGGTGTCTGTAGATATGGATCGACCTTTAAAGACGTGAGTTATCCGTATACAACGTGCCCACCAGGTTTCCGCGAGAGTCTAACCACGCATTCCTGAGGCCATATGGAGTAATAAATTTAATGTTATGTGAACCTAGATCGAATTGTGCTTTTTAACTTTTTTATTTTTACATACATAATAAATATATGCAATCCCAGCACCTCCATCACTTTCATAGTAAAATTTAAACAATGGATATATCTCAAAAACTAAGCATATTTCGGCCTAGGGTCAAATAATATTTATTACTCCATAAGGCCTCAGGAATGCGTGGTTAGACTCTCGCGGAAACCAGCAGGCTTATTGTCTAACGCTTTTGACACTTGCCTTCGCAATCACCATTTCTTTCTGTCAAACGGTATAAGATGATGACAGAAAGAGATGGTGAAAGCGAAGGCAAGCGTCAGAAGCGTTAGACAATACGTACGGCCTCTGGTGGGCACGTTGTATTTTTTATGAGTGAGTCTCAGGGTAGTTTCATCTTCGAAGTGATTCTATTCTCTTCTGCATTTTTGGCGGTAAGCCGGGCCGGTAGATGAATAGAGCTGCTGTTACGCGAGTGTCGAATCTGAGGCCTTTTGTCTAATGCACACTCAATCGTGTTCACCAATTCTTTCTGTCACACTCACACACGCACGCACATGCGCATTCATATATTTTCACACATACACCCACACAAACTTAAATGTGCAAATTGTTTATATCTTCTTTTTTGTGCTGACGGAAATATGTTTGTCCTTCATTGATTGTACAACTATATATCAATAAATGATTATTATTATTTATTATTTATTTCATTACATGTCACATGGTGTACGATGACGGTGAAAGAGACAGTGGAAGCGATTACGAATGCCAACACGTTAGACGAAACGGCCTCTGTATCTGTTCCTTGGTAATTTTTAGTAGCCTATATTATTTTAGGTTTTTTTTAGCAGCCAATATTATGTTCCAATGCTGGGCAAAGGCTCGTTTACATTAGCAAAAAGGTAAACAGTCTTGACGAGTCTCTTTATTGAAAAACAGTTTTAAGAAAACAAAAGAATGTAAATGATCATAATTATTATATCCTTGCTAATTCTTACATATTTGTTGTGACTTAATTTTCAAAAGTGTTTTTCAATTATGAAGACACGTCAAAATCGTTTTTCTTCTGTAAACCTTTTCGACGCCAACGGCACATATATCAGCACCGCAGGTTCTACGCCAACGACTGATATATCAGTCAAGGCGTGCTGAGCGATATCTACCTACATGCATATCTACCCACACTGACTCTCAACTTGGGGTTTCTGTGACAGGCTAGTATGACAACTTTGACTATGTCACGTTTGGGATTGGTTAATAAGAACATCTAAATGAGCCAATCACAAGCAAGACCGTAACCGATAACGTCAAACGGACCAAACACCATCGAGCGATATTCCACCTATCCGAAAACCCTTATCAGTTGTTTGCGTTTATACCAACCTTCATTTTTAATAGACTTCAAAGCGAGGAGGTTCTACGTGCATCTGTTTATATTTTTAACCCCCGACACAATAACTCTTAAATGGGTGAACTTAAGGAACTTGGATGCGGTTTGCAGGTTTCTTGGCAAAGGTTCTTAGACATGTTTCATCAAAATTGTTCCAGCCGTTTCAAAGTTATCAACTCTTTTGTATGCTGCGGAAGGGACGTTGGGGGTTTTAAAATTTTTAATTTATAGTTATTATACGGGTTTAAGAGCGATTTTCAATATTTCTTAACAATAAGGACGAGAATACACATGTCAGCAACTTGTACATTTTTTTTGCTGGCACACGTAGGTACAGTGGAAGAAACTGAATCACGTACCAGGGTGAACCCTTTTCATTGCAAACGTCATGTTGACATTCCACATCTGCTAAAGAAATCATCGTGGAATTGGCTGTGAAAAGGTGCCACCCTGGTACGCGATTCATTTTCCTTGATTGTACGTCAATTTTTATATTATGTATTAAGCTATTTGCATGTGTATTCCCGGCCTAAAGAGGAGGCGATCAAAATGAAACAACTATAAAAAATAACTTGAAACTATTTATGTCAACATCAAGTTCGAGTAGGCGTGTACGTGTACCCAGCTACTTATTATGTACAGCATTGAGCATTTTCCTGCGAATAAATAACTTCCATTTTACAATATTTTTATTTATATGTACAAAAAAAATTCGTTGTGTTGCTGACTATATTGCATACAAAAAATCAAGTTTTAACCTAAAATTAGGTTAACTCAATTCAATTAAGTTGTGTTACGTCGTTACCATAATCCTAACTTAAATTTCCACATTTTGTTCACAATATCATGATTAAAAAGGAATAATGTAATGATAACACACCTATCAACGGACATACTTTTTAGGAACTGTCAAAACACGTTTCTCCGACAGATTTTGTATCTATGGCAATAGCTGGTTATGAAGTCAATTTAACCCTTCGTATGACTTAATAGTACTTACTGATCAACGCTGCCCCTGTTGTGTGCTAGAACACTGATCAGTGTCAAAATCACAAGAGCCACATTTTATTGAATTTTGATTTATTAAACCACTCATTTAATTTGTTTTAGTTAGTGATTTTTGGCTCTAATCAGTGCTTTGGCACGCGACATGAGTGGCACTGATCTGTGCCATACATAAGTCATAGGTATAATCTAAATTTTGCAGTTAATTGAAAATGAATTTGGTTTTCAGGGTTAAGTAAAGTGTTTTCTTACTAAATTCACGTCTTGGAATTATTGTTTTATGGTGGCCTCGACCCTTTTATTATGTTGAATTAGAAATACACACAGAATAATAGAACGGACCGTAAATGGTCATTTAAACGTTGCAAGATCAATCGTGTGTGTGAGTCTCATTACTGTCATTACATTGCGGGCCTCCGCTAGTATGAGTTTATAAGTAATCAATCGTCAACAGCAATGTACCACAACCCGCACAATAATTCTCGCACCGTCTATTATGTAGCTTTGGTCCAATAGTCGAATATTCGTATGCAATTTCTCACCACGGTGTGATTCAAAACCTTACCTTGATAATGACCATTGACACCCGCAATACTATTAGATTAGATGGTTTCCTTCAGTATTTTGGCTACAAAATGTGGAATTTAAGGTTAAAATTTGGTTTTTGAATACAGACAGGACAGTAATGGTTCTAGTACATTTATCAACACGCGCGAGATCGGTACCGCCCCAACTTTAGTTTACCAGTATCCTTTGAATGAAACCCCGTAGTACAGGCTCGTGACGGCTTCATCCCGCTTCAGTCTAAACTCGGCCACTGGCTGCCACAGCTCTGTTCAATCAGATCACAACCTGAGCGAGCTTTTCGTCATTTATTCTCAACAGGACGAAAGTAGACTTCCGAAACCATGATAACGTCCAAAAGCCGAGAAAGGCTCAGTAGGGGCATCTTTCGGCATGCTAGAAAAACTTCCTCTGCTGAGCAAAACTGTAAAAGCCAAAAGGGGCTAACAGCAAAAGTCCGTACAAAAAATCATCACCGCGCTTACGTCGGGATGTCGCGGTGCTTGCCATCTAGCCGTTATTAAACTCGTTGACGTTGGCTAGTCGTCAACTAAACGACGGCCCACCGTAAGCGCGATTTCACACATCCATAGCCGCGTTTATTTTGATCTCGAAGGTACTGAATCGTTTTAATTACATGCTTGCTTTGCTTATGATTAACGGGGAGTCGACGAGGTGAGGCGATACCGATCCGGTGTCGCGTTGATATTAATATGCACTATCTTTAGGACAGGATCCTCTTTAGGTCTGTAACTTTAACATAATATTAATAGCTCTAATAGAGTTATTGATTCAACATAACTATACAAAAGTCATTATTTATTTACTAAAATAATAAAGCTTGACTTTACAACAACGACAACCGGTTTGATTCCATATAACTTAATACGCATATTAGTAAGTCAACTGTCACTTATGATGCTGATGACAAATTGGGCAGTGTCTTCGAATTTGATTTATAAATTTTCAGTAAAAACTTGCAATATTTGTTACTATTATAGGTACTTTTCCGGTTCATTGGATTACATATAGACAAAAATATCCTTTTATGTCCCATGCAACAAAATACATTTATAAAGTAAAGTTGTTAGGCAAAGCAACATAATTAATTAGTGACTTTAACATTTTAGTCAGAAATAGAGATGTATTGAATGAATCTTTGGATCGTAAGCCATTTTTCTTAGTTTAGTTTTTAAGGAATGAAAATTAATGTATGTAAGACAAAGGTTATGGTTTTTGAGAGAGAAGAATGCATGACAGATATTTGTGTGCGGATAGGAATAAAAGAGTTAGAACAAGTGAAGCAATTTGTGTATTTGGGTACTTTGTTTTCTAGGGATGGGAAGTGTGATAGTGATATTGAAAGGAGAGTAAATGCAGGTAATATGGTAAATGGAGCGCTGCATGCCTTTTTGAACAGCCAGAGGGTCTCTCAGAAGGCTCGTCTGGCTGTGCATAGGGGGGTGTTAGTTCCGACACTTATGTATGGAAGTGAAAGTTGGGTTTGGCAGAAAAAACATGAAAGTAGGATAAATGCTGTGGAAATGAGAGCATTAAGGAGTGTGATTGGTGTGAACTTGAGTGACCGAATGAGGAATAGTCTAATAAGGGAACGTTGTGGCATGAAAGATGATGTTGTGACTCGTATAGAGAAAGGGATGTTAAGTTGGTTTGGACATGTGGAGAGGATGGACGAAGGAAGAATTACGAAAGAGATATATAATGCGAGTGTAGATGGAAATATTGGAAGAGGGAGACCAAGAAGGACATTTCATGATCAGATTGGGGATGTCTTGAAGAAGGGTCAGGTCAAGAGTACCCGAAACCGGCGAGCATGTATGAAAAGACTAATGAGTGTTGCTGAAGCGAAAGATGTATGTCAGGATCGTAGCAGGTGGAAACAAATAGTCTCTGCCTATCCCCTTGCTGGGAAGAAGGCGTGATTGTATGTATGTATGTATGTATGTAGTTTTTAATGGTTCAAAATGGGTGCCCCTTTGAAGCATTCCAACCGCCGTATCCCGTGTGTTACGAAAATGTAAGGATAAAGTCCGTTATTAACCAGAACCAATTTCATTTCTGCGATCATATATTACACCACGCGTGGTGGTGGTATTGGATTTTTAGTTGACGAACAAATTATTAGTCGGTTTTCGTAGCACAGGGGACACGGCTGTTAAAACGCCTCACCCAAGAGTACCTTTGGGCATATATTATTTATTGGTCATAAAAGAACGCAATGAACTTAGAGTACTATGTCCGTTTATATTTACTTCTTTACAAACTTAAAAAATGAGTACTGTAAAACTTATAACGTAACTATGTTGATGCAATTTTAAGTCATAGGCTTATCTTATATAGTTTTGGCACATAGCAAGTAGGTATAAATAAAATTAACTTAGCACTAATTACAAGATTTTTAGGGTTATGTATAGTACATACTTTACATTATTTACAAGTGAATGTTACTTTATTTCAATAGTTTCATTGGGTCTCCATTTTTCATAACTTGATCAGTCGAACTTTCCAGATTTGATAAGAAAAATGTTTAATGATCGTGAAACGAAGGCTCGATTTATTTTACAAAAAACTGTTACTTTTAAAGTGTAGTAAAAGCTGTGGACATTGGACTTTTTCATACATGCCAATTATTTAACCATCTAATTTGCGCTAGTAATTTTGCTGGCTGGAGACTTCATCATCATGATTTGAGCCATAGGACGTCCACTATTGGACATAGGCCTCCATCATTGATCCCCAATCATTATGGTTGGAAGCGGTTCGCATCCACCATGAACCTCCGACCTTTACTAGATTATCCGTCCATCTCGTTGGTGGACGTTCCACCAACTGAACTTGGTGGAGACTTGATCAAGGCCAAACCGTAACCAACTCCATTAATTATAGGGTAGTATTTTGCAGTAATTAGCAAGATTAGTATTCTTACTGAGCTGGGTACAGTTGAACTTTAGTTTAGTGATTTATCACATCTCCAAAATCAGCCTGTATGACATGAACGCAGCCAATATATTAAATCCAGTGTCATCCAACGCTTTTTTTATCAAAATTCGATCCAGTCAGTCTCTTGCATTAACAAGCTTCTTCACACCATTTAATGCAATAAAGAATACTGAATACCAAATATTAGTAATATGTAGATTACTTGTTATACATATTTCAGGAAGTAGGGTTTAAAAACACTACTTTTTCTTAAATGCCAGGCTTAGGAAAAAGGCTTCAATATTCCACTCCTCTGCAATCTAAGCAGATTACATCTGAAGACTATGGACAACGTAAAGACATGAAAGTAACTAATAAACAATCCAGACGAACACCTCAAAATCTTTAAATTAACCTATCTTAAACAATACGTATCACAATGGAGTCATTATTCACCTTAAACACAATTGCACTAAATTCCATAGCTACACTAAAAGTCAAAAACTAGTTGGGGAGTCCGTTGCTGTTCTCGTCTTTGTCGACCCTAAGGTCCTGGGACCCTGGTCGCTGCCACAATCACGTGTGTGAGTGGCCCAAGCTCCCGTGGGTATGGTGGTGGTTGGCTGCCAGGTGGTGGAAGTATGGAGCGTAGGGCCCAGGACCCGTGAAGGGGTATGGGACCCCGTGGGAGTAGAGAAGGCCGCCAGGGTAAGCCCCAGGGGGAAATGCGCCCCCTGGGGGTGGGGGGACCGTGGGGCTGTTAACGTCCATGCCTGGATTCTGTTTTTTCCATTTTGTTCGGCGATTTTGGAACCAGATTTTTACCTGAGGAAAAAAAAGATTACTTATTACAAAAATTGTCAGGAGCTCTTTCACTCGAAGCAAGCATTAAAAGACTGCTTAACATGAATACCCAACTGTTGTTCATCAAAAATTTTGTATTATAAATTTATTTTGGGTGTCTTTTAATGAATATTCGTACGCGTTTGATTCCTAGACATTTATGGACCTTTTTTGTAGCTTATTTAGTAGGGTAATTGCGCTTTCTGAAGACGGTACCTAAGTCTTAGATTGTCTCGGTGAGACTTAATTTGAGTGCAAGTTTCAGCCGCTTGCATACGGACAGATAACGGATTTTCTTGAACTTGACCTCCAGTGAGACCAACTGCCCTTGCGGTAGCATCATTAGACCTGAGTCTCAGTGAGTCTGAGTCTGATCATGAGACTGAGCCGCTGTCACATAGATAGATAGAGGGCTGTCTTGATCTTGGCCTCCAGCGAGACCAACTGCTCTTACGGTAGTTATACCGTACCTGAGTCCCGGTGAAACGGACTGAGCGCGAGGTTGAGTCGCTCGCACACGGAAAGGTAGTGGTTTGTCCTGACCTTGGCCTCCAGAAAGATCATTTCCTCTTACGGTAGCTATATCGTACCTGAGTCTCGGTGAGACTGAGACTGAGCGCCAGGTTAAGCCGCTCGCATACGGAGAGGTAGCGGGTTGTCTTGAACTTGTTCTCCAACGATACCAACTGCTCGTATGTGAACGCAGTACGTGCGCGCCGCGGTTTCGTACCGCCCTTGCTGTCCCTGCAACCAAGCATCATTGTAAGGAGAGGAACAGAACGAACGAACCGACTCTTAATTCCAATGGCCATTTACGATTTATATGATTATTAGGTTCCTGTAGTTAAAGCCTGTTTGAACTGGCTTGTTCATTTATTATTCAACGTTCCATAATAAATTTAGATTTAAAAAAAGCTAAAGTGTCACATCACTTACCTACTAGAAGACCCCGTCTTCCCTTTCTTGGAGCTTGGACTCTTGGGATCTCCGTTCTCGTCCAAGTCAGACTGTGTCAGGATGTCGTCATCCATATTGGATGTTTGGTCATCTGTTTCCACGTCGTCAGTCTCTAGGTCTGAATGCTGAAGGTGGTCTTTGACTGGAACAAATAGGTCCTGGTTAGTTGAAATTGTTCGTCGTAAATAAGAAGAATACCTTCGGAACATTCGAAAATGAACGAGCATCCAGAAAGCTGTGGAATTGTTGCAGCTAGAGCCCGAAAGGCAGATATGACTTCTAACCTGAACTAGTTACAGAAGCACTTTAAGAAGTTTAGATAATTTAGGGGTGATTATAAGATCACGCAGGTATTATTACGATCGTTGAGCCGGCCATTGAAGAAAATTGCCTGTCATATTTCAACTGCGAAATAACAAATTGTTTCTAAACTGTGGGTTGTTCATAATCACAATTATGTGCACCATCTCTTTCTTCTACCATCTTTTCATGCGCGCATTAGATAACATCTTATAGTTTCTAATAAAAACACTTTCTCTTGTAATTGGATTCAGTTAACTAGATAAAGGAGGCGGTTCTAATATTTTTATCGATATTTTGTAATCGACCGCCCATTATTATTTGGATTTGATTAGCAGATCGTTTGCTCAACGAAATTTAAGATTTTTATGTTTTTATTTTTATAGGAGCCATGACATATGATACTCGTAGTTGCAATAGATAACATTAAACACTACTATTGGCACATGCAAGCGATTCATGTTATCGGATGGGTAGATTGGGGGCGACGTAGGTTCCATACTCGGCGCGTGTAGTCAAGAGACGCGCGGGTTCGTATCCCGTCCAACGCAGCCGAAAACTTTTTCGATTTAAAATAAATCTCCTGTTCTAACTAAGTATAACGCACTATTCCTGTTATACCACATTTCTGTTTCAACACGCAAATCCCAAAAATAAAACCAAATTCTTTTATTTACACAATATTTTGTCAGCGCCATAAAAATATTTCACAAATAGATTTATTATCATTTCAATAATGAATAAGCTAATACGTTCCGCGCCTAAAAACAAATAAATCATAAAACTTTATAGTTTCCTCATAATCCAATTTTCATAAAGTTTTCGTGTTTTTCAGATGATATAATAGACGTTTCCGTTTCCTGCTCCGTCGGCGGTGTTGCTAGTGCGAAATAGTTTTAAAACCGCTATTAATTTTTGATGTAGCAACATTGGCAGCAAATTTCCTACGTCCGGAAACATTAAAATATAATTTATGCCAGTCGTGTTTAACGGAATAATAAAATTAGTGGATCGTGTCCGGCTCTTACGGAAAGCGAGCTTTATATTAGTAAATTGGCGGGACGTTTAAGCGGTTTGTTTGCGTATCTTTATTAATATTGGTCCGAGAGTGGGATTGTCTGCCTCTGGTTATTATTTCCACACATCGCTAAATACCGGCTTAGCGTCGTATACGTATTAAACTATAAATTAGAATGCAGTGACATTTACGATTAAGAAATGAAGATCAGAAAAGGAAGCATGCACAAAGTAGGTGATTTAGCTTCACCGAGTAGTCTTATGCTGATAATGAGCTTTAACAAAGTACAAATAAATCGCACTCTTAGAGCAAGAGTGTATCTCAACTCAAATAATAAGTTAGTTAGTTAGTTATAATAAGTTCACTTTTGTACATCTGTTTCTCTTGTTGACAGTTATTTTCATGTTTTTGTGTACAATAAAGAGTTTTACCTACATACATAATACGTCATTTTAATTTAGACTTAATTGAGTTTTCGGAAGGTCTAAATTAAAATGGTGGATTATTTAGTCAATACACTCTTGATCTAGGAGTGCGAAATTTAGTAAAATGAATGTGTACAAATTCATGATCAGGCGAAAGACGTCCACTGCTGGGCATGTGCGTGCATCCCCTAAAGAACGCGACCCCGCGGCCTTCGTTGTCAACAGTCCACCTTGTGGAAGGCCTACGAATGGGTAGTATGCTAAATTATTGAATAAGTATAGGTTAAAAATCAGTATTAAAAAAGCCCAATCGTATGATTTTCGTGTCACAACGGAACTTTTAACATGTCACAATGGTCGGCAACACACCTAGCCAAAAAATACAATAAAAAAAATCTAGAAAGACTGTACTGTAAATTATTCAAAAAAAAAACTTGTTAAAAAAAAAACAAAGAAGACAGGAAACAAGACGGGTCAATTAGATCCAAAATGGTTAGTGCGGGGTTCTAAGTTTTGTAGAACTGCACCGTCGTTAAAGCTAAGGAAATGTTGTGTCGATCTGAAGTTGTGCCGTGTCTAAACTGTGTGTCTATAGTTCCCACATTCACAAATAAATAAAATTTCACACCATTTCCCAGTGTCTGCCTAAACGATGTGTCTGCCTTGCACAGCAATGGCTCTGGAATGAAGTACCTGCGCGGTATTCCCGGACCGATATGACCTTCAAGCTTTCAAAAAAAGAGCGTACTCCTACCTAAAAGGCCGGCAACGCACTTGTGACTCTTCTGGTGTCGCTGGTGCCCATGGGCGACGGTAATCGTTTACATCACAGGCGATCCGTTTGCTCGTTTGCCCCCTATACCATAAAAAAGTGTCTCTTTTTTATTATATTATGTTTTGTGACAGCTGGATTTAATCGATAATGTTTACGTAAAACATGTTATTTTTAGAAATATACCTATTATCTACTTTCACAACTTCTTCCTAAAGTAAGTATACAAATCGGAAATGAGCAAGTATCATCATCAGATTGTCAACTCCTCACAACCACCCTAATTTACGATGTCTTTATAAGCCCTTCTCATAAAACTTCTCACTTCATCACCCTGTTTCAACTCTACGATATTAGAGACTTTTATTTCTCCAGCAACAAATGAATAGATCGGAAAACAATTCAGTCTTGCTTCAAACTAATGGCTTTCACTACCAAAACGTACACGCTAATGTATACTTTAATGTCTCTTACTAGAGTTAAGATTTCATTTTAAAGCGTATTGATTTATGTCCTTTTAAACTTATATTGCAAAGGTCGCTCGCGGTACCACAGTCATTGACTGATTTTGTACCGAATGACTTTAATTTTACAGTTGAAAATCCCGTGCATTATGTCGTTACTTTAGACGTTTTAACATTTAAGATACACGTCTAAAGTCATCTGACACGAATTAGCGCGATAAAATTACGAGCAGATGTATTTTAAATCAAACTGAACTCCTAACTCCGAAAACGACACCATTGTAATTACAACCGTATCTCGCAGCTACGAAGTCAAAATCCCAATGAACAAATATGCGACTTAGTACCATTTACCTTTAGCAATATAGATGGCTCGTTGACAGATATATGCGCATACGCTTGTTTTGTAAAGCCGGCGCGCTTTAAAAGCTATTAATGGTGATATGTTTAAAGCTTTTGAAAACAAAGAGATATTCAACCTTTAAAATACGATAATACTCGATAATTAAGTAGGTACGTGTACAATGTTTCTATTTATTACTAGGTATTCAGTGTTCATTGAAATAAACGTACACAGACAATTATTAAAATACCTGAGGTATACTTAGTCGCGGAATGAAAAGGGTTGTCACGTTTCGACTCTATGTCAACGAGTTAAGGTCAGAAAGTGACGAACATTTTCATTCCGTCCGCTACTATACACGATGTTAATTACCAAGTTGGTTAACTTCCAAACCAATCCGTAACTCCTTAGCACCAACCAGTGTACTTTATTTTAATAACTATTCAGTATTAGTTTCGTATTTCGTTAAGTTGTCAAAAAATAAGTTCTTACCTATAAGAACTTATTTTTTGACAACTTTTTACGTTTAAGTGCTAGGTCTAGGTACTAAAACTTAACAGCCTTAGTTTTATCGTAAACAAATAGATACATAGGTATTTTTAATTAGTTAACATTTAGGTGCATACAATGGAGGTGGGTGATTTGCTTTCAACATGTTATACTTAATCCATTATTTTATTGAATTGCAGTGGCAAGACAACTCGATCAATATAAAAATATTTTCATTAATTTCTTCTAAACTTTCCTTTGTGCCCCCAAATCTAGAATCTGACAAGCATTAAACAACTGCTTCTGAAGAGGGCTTACAATGTGAAACTTTATATCTAGGCGGGGATGACAACACCACCAATCAATTGACGTCATTTTATGAGCTGTTATTGCACGATTCTCCCATAGCTAAGTATGTAGTTATGAGTCACTTCTTTTAGAAAGTCAATAACTATTTATGTATGTTAAAGCAACTAAATATTTAATGTCTTAGGGCTAGAAAAATGTATTGTTTTACGAGAGTCGCGTCTTGAAATTATTGTTTTATGATGTCTTCTACTCCATTAAACGAGATCTTACAAATTTTAAGTAAAGTACCAATGAGTCGATTATAGTAAGTATCAAAATTTGAATGTATTTCAACTTCAAGTAATAGTATCAAAACTAGTCAATGAAAAGCGACCACGCACGCGGTGCCCATTCGTCTGTCGCCAGCATTCAGCGCGCGCGCAGGTAATTGACTCGCGCCAAATTCCAAACAGAGACTGGCGCGAAAAACGACAAGCTAATTAAGGCCCTACCGAGCTTTTGGCGCATTTATTGCATTCATTTAATCTTGTGCTGTATCATTACTAGCAAAGCTTGCTAAAAGTGCCCTCGAAACATAAATGTAACGTTTTGTGTGCTCTGCCTGCCCTATATTTACTTATTACTATTTACTTATTTTATTTTATTGTACTGGCGTGATTTTATCTTATTTTTTTTTGGCGTGATTTTTTTTTTGGCATGAAATTGATCGTAGTTGGGAACACAAATGGCAAGCGAGCCCGAGGCCGATCTCCTACCAGATGGACCGACCAAATAAAAGACTCCAGGTCCCCGAGGTTTAGCTCCGTCGTCAGGGCCGCGATGGACAGAAGCCGATGGAAACACATAGTTCATTCCAAGTGTGGACTACTTGTTGATGACCACGATCCTCAGTCATGAGGGAACGACTAGAGAGAGAGATTTTATCTAATACCGTTAAACGTGCAATTCTTGTATATATACGGTCAGTCACGCAATCTCGGAAACGGCTCCAACGATTTCGATGAAATTTGGTATGTGGGAGTTTTCGGGGATGAAAAATTTATCTAGCTTGGTCTTATCTCTGGGAAAACGCTCGGTACCGAGTTTCAGCCCGAGCGGAGTTCGGTCACCCAGGTACTGTATGTTATGTACTAAATTTCCATCGGATATCCCAAAAAATTCGATAAGAGCTTTTTTCAAAGTAGTGACGATTTCTTACGTTGGTGTGAGGGGCATGATATACTTGTAAGAGTACGCACAGAACATCAAATAAAACTACGTGACGCCCCTAAAGCTAGGCCTTCGAGGTACACGTGTAAACAAGCAACAACGCATTTGCAGGCTTTAGAGGCGAAGCCAGGCTCCCTCGGCGTTGACGGGTTTACCGCCGAACGCCGAATGCCGAGGGAACGCCGAGGGCCGAACGCCGAGTGTTGGCAGGTGGATTGAAATGGGAGTGCTGAGCTGTTTGATTTGTAGGGTAATAGAGCCCTGTGAATTGGTAAGCTCAAAAGGCTGTAGACGGATAAAAGTGTTGTCGTTGAATAAAACGCTTTCGGGTCTTCGTTATACATTAAGTCATTGTTTTTATGCAAATAAATGATTATGATTATTGTTTACTTCATCAATGAAAAATAACAGAAAATTTTACGTATGAAATAACAATATATCACAACAAGCACTTTTGTCACACGGTTTCATTTTTTTTATTTTAATCCAAAACAGCCCCCAAATTCGAAATTCACTTGTTTTCGTAACACATTCGTTTTTGGGTCACATAAATTCATAAGTGTACCAGAACTTAATTGGATCAGTAGCTAGGTACATTCGAAACAGACACAGACCTATACACAAGTGATCCTACAAGAGTCACTCAAATCAAAATTGAATTGAGAAACGTCTCCTTTTTTTTATGAAGTTAAAACCATCTCCTGTCAACTATATGTAGTGCAGATACGCGGTATTTACGTATGGTAGGTAGGTAGATAAGCAGATTTGCTCTATCCCCGATGATATTCAACTCTTATCTTACCAGGTGCTCCAGAAACTAGCTACTGTTGCACATGCTCTAGAATAGCACGCTAAAAAGAGCGCTATGAGTATACTTAATATGAGAATGCTTATGAACTTGAACTGTTCACATTTGCTAGCAATAAGCATGCTCAAAGCAAACACTCCAATACACATGCCATTTGATAACGTGCTCTATGTCAGTTCAAACAAAACCATGGAAAATCAAACAGGAATCCGCATTTAGCTGAATAATATTCTCCTTTTGCATCCAAAATCTTCTCTCAGCTAGAAAGAGGAAAAAAGGAAAATAAAGATTTGCACCTTGCAAACAATTCCGATACTAGCATGCTCTTTAAGCAAACGTGTTCACACTGGCTATTACCATTCCTCCTTCCACCCCCGCATCAACTAGCATGATCAAAGATAGTAGGGCGTGCTATTAGCCAGCATGCCTCTAAAAACTATGGTTAATAGTAGCATGTCCTATACACACATGCTAGTAGGTAGAATTTGCTCGTTAGTAGCAGCTTTCGTGCTAGTAACGAAACGTGTAACAGTAGCTTAATATAACCGAGCGCCAAAACTTACGAACACCACTCTAACCTCTTCCTCTCAAATAAGCCAAACGATCGTCAAGGGATCCAACTTAAACTAAATGGATCCATTAAACTGCATGTGCGGCAATACGTCTCAGCAGTAAAATCGAAGTGTACCTTCATTCATATCCCGACCGCACTCGGAGGCTCAGTAATCGAGAGGGGTTTATTAATTACAAACTTGGACCGCAACCCCCACGCCCCCACCCTAGAAACCAGGGGAACTTAACCCTTAGCACTAAGGTTAGAAATCCTTTGGTACCCCAAACGAAACCCAACCTTATCTTTTGGGCGTTCTCCACAATACTGGCTTTTACATCACACCCATTTTGAACTGTGTGTGTGGGTTTTAAAGTCGATTTTGCGTGAGTGAAAAGTTTCAGCAAACAAGAACGATCAATTTGTTAAATGAAGAAAATGGCGAAGTGTAATTTGGGCCCGGCTCAGTCGGCCTGTAGCGCATTGAAACGCTTTTGAGTTAATTTGCGCGAACGGGGCATCGATTTGCGAGACTACACTTGAAGACATGTAAACTTATTAATATGCGCTATAATTTGGGAACGGCAAGGACTACTTAGTTTAGATCTTGACGCAGGTACTCTTCGGTTTAGGTCTTACACTGTACGAGACGGAGACCCCGTATAAATAAAATTAAGTTGCTTATCAACTAGACATGAACATGATTTTGATATTGTATTGGCTGGAAAAGATCGCTTCGAAGCGATAAAGCAGCCCATTGCTTACCTTATACAATGTGTCTCTACCATCTTAATTGACATAGACAAATAGGATGTTGATTAGGGTATTTCTAAGCTCTGTACAAAACCTCGCACCAAACCGGTGGCGAGAAGTAACTGAGAAATTACTGATTTACGATTTAATACTTTGGAACAACCTGTATGTAGTTACATGGTAAGTAAAGAGTAGTTCAACTTGATCTACTTTTGAACCGTAAAACTCATTGCGAACAACTGATACAGTATGTTCCTACTTATTGTTGATTTGTTTGTGTGTATTAATTGTATTTTGAAAAAAATTTAGAGAAGGAACTCTACTCAGGATTTTGGTCTTTGTCCAGAGAGTAACCTTGTATATTTATTCCATGTACTTATTTTAAAAATGAATAATTAAAACAAATGAGTTAGTGTATTATATTGTCCAGCATTAGCTGAGTAAGAAATACTTATTTCTGTTAACGACTTAGGATTCACCCTGTATACAGGGTTATTTGTAATTCACTAGCATCCTTTTAACCCTAAACTCCTACCACTTAAACAAATGTTTTTTGTTTTACGGCTTTTGTCATAACATAATATTTTTGGTATAATAACGTTTTGAAAATTTGATTCTGCCTCTTATTTTTACGATACTCTGTGTATTTGTATGGGAAAAGAAGTGCTTCATTTTAAAAAGTCGTAAAACAAAAAACATTTGTTTGAGTGATAGGAATTCAGGGTTAAGAGGATGTCAGTGAATTAAAAATAACCCTGTAGTTTCAACCCTAAACATTTATATTATAGGTATGCTTGAACTCTACACCTGCTGTAAAAACAGAGCGCGCCCAAAATCGCGCCACAAATTAGTATTCGCGGCGGACGAACATTTTCACGTAATTTCCCGCGTAATTAAAAAGTCACCGGAAGTACCGTAAGCCGTTCGTTAACTTCCGGCTTACGTAATAAATACTTTGACGGTTCCGCTTCCGAGTTTGGGTGTAATCGAGAATTTGTCCCCCTGGAATAACAAATAAATAAGTTTGTGTTAAGTTCCGCCCGTCGGGAAGACGGTTTTGGTTGTATTTTACGAGGGACAATAATTTGGAATTTTGGAATAATTCTGAATACGCACATTTTCGCTTTAAATGGAGCAGATTTTTTTTAAATGAGGAAATTTGGTGTTTTTTTTTTACGTAAAATCAAGAGCTCTGTTGATTTTGATGATAAAAAAGTATCCCTAATTTTCCATAATTTTTTTTGTGTTTGTTTCGTAACGAGCCATACAAACAAACTGATTCAAAAATAAGGCCAATTTTTGAATTGTGCTCGTGGTTCTGAGTAAGAAAACACCAAAATTTCCTCATTTAAAAAAGATTTTTGCGTCACTTAAAGTGAAAATGACCATAGAATTAACTATTATTACTACTATATAGACGGCCGGATAGCCTAGTTGTTAGAGAACCTGCCTACGAAGCTTGAGGTCCCGGGTTCGATTGATCGATCGATTGGACCGGGAGACGCAGTGTAGGTAGGTCTCCAACTAGAGGGAGCGACGACCTGGTTAAGGTTGCGGAAACGCGTTGGATGCGGATGGCGCAGGATTGGTTTGTTGGGCGAACCTTGTGGTAGGCTTATGTTCAACAGTGGACGTATTTCGACTGATGATGACTTGAGTAACTGAGAAATTACCCGAGAAAATAGTTTAAGTTGTAGTTTTGTAGCAAAAAGCAATGGAATGATATTTTCAAGTGATGTGATACTAAAAATCCTATCCATAAATATGTCCCATCGCTCTTATGTCGTTGGATTAAGGTATTGATAATAGTACTCGTAATTATGGGAGGATCAAATCGATATACAGTCAAAACCGTTTATAGCGACACCAATTACAACGACATATTGGATGTAACGACCAAGAAAAAACCCAACACGATCTTATATACCAAAGTAACTCTGGTTACAATGACCAACCGTGTTTAACGACCAAATATTGCTGTCCCTTGAATGTCGTTATAAAAACGGTTTTGACTGTAGGTATGTATATTTTTGCACTTGACCGTACCTATATCAAATCTTCACCCGTAAGTTTAAAAACGTTTCTTTATAATTAATACCTATCTAAACTTCCATAAAACTCTAAAGACAACGCAATACATTTCCCATCTCAAGGCACCCCAAGACCCATAATAACAAGATCGCCAACTCGGCGCTCGGCACTCGGCGCTCGGCCATTCGTCCAAAGCTAAAAGCCCGAGAAATAAGCCGATCTCGGCCTAAACGCCTAAATTTATACCCGCTTGACCCTCCACGCCTTACTCACCTTTATTTTTATTTGACTGAGCAAGGAACAAATCTTAGCGCAAAAAGGATAATAAAATAATCGTTAGATTCGTTTAGACGAGTCTAATTTCACGGATTGGTGCTCAAAGGGTCGAAGGCAGTGTAGGGTTGGATTTGTCTCTTTCTAGCTTCAGTGAAACGGTGTTTCATCTCGCTCTGGCGTCGACCAATCGTCGGGGTGACTCGCGAAAGTTGCAAAGCGCTGTTTCTTCTTATTTTCTGTATTTGCGGGTCGGAGTTTTTAAGTTGCATGGAGGGCGTTGCATTTTGTATGAGCCGACGGTCGATGAAATTCAAATTGTATTTCTTTTTAGAATAATATAGCAGTTGGAATAATAAAGGGAATGCTCGTGTACCGTTTGGTGGCGGATGTTGAGATCAATAGCGATTTATAGGAGGATGCTAGGTCAATTTCAGTGCTTGAGAGTTTTTTCTTTGAGTAATGACAATATCGCGGTTTGATGTTACTGGTTGTTGCCCGCGACTTCGTCCGCGAAGAATTCGTTTATCGCTATCCCTCGAAAACTAAGCAATTTAGGGCCGATTTCTCAATCCCCAGATAAAAGTATCCGTCAGTTAAAACTATCGCTTTCCTTTTCTCAAGTCGTAGGAAAAAAAAGGACGAGCTTTCAGGATCTGACAGATACTTTTATCTGGGCTGGGGAATGAAAAATCGGCTCTGCTGGGATAAAATCTATCCTATGTCCTTCCCAGGATCTCAAACTATGTCCACACAAAATTTCATCTTAATCGGTTCAATGCTTTAAAAAAGCGTGAAGAGGTAACAGATAGACAGACAGAGTTGCTTTACTACTAATAAGTGTGTGTGTAAATATGGTGTAAATAATGTAATTGTGATTGTAATTGATATTATAAATACATGCAACACTTTTTGATAATATAAAAAAAAGAGTTATTTTTCCTCTAACCAAATAAGTAAATTAAACCGTCAAATATCGCGAATCCCAAATGTTCACTGCTACTAAAACCACTTCAGTCAGAATATGTTCTTAATGGCATATTTCTGAATTATATACCTACTGTGTATTCTTTGATATCCGTTAAATTGTATAATAACTTGATAGAAACATACCTTTTAATTAACTTTTTGGGCAAACTGATTTTTAATTATTTTTTCTCACACATAAAATATCATTCAAAAATCGAGCTCCTTGACGGGAACATTATTGCCAGGGGACGATTAATACCATATTTAAAAACTAGTGTTTATACAAAAAAAAAAACCATTTTATTATACCTATATATATTAAAATAGATAACTGACAAGTGAGAGAACCTATCCAAAAAGTAAATTTATCCGGATAAAAAAAATATATATTTTATCACGAGATAATCGGAAAAAATGCAAGGGTCCATCTCCTACAAATTTCGATAAGAGTTGCCCATAACTATTATAAATAAATATTTAGCAGGCTAATAGGCTAGACGACTAAAAAAAACTGTTTAGTCCGTCAGTTAGATTATTAAAAAATATTGTACACGTATTTTTTTCCTTTGTTTGACAAACAAAAAATGAGGAGGATACAGTGCTTAGAAGTTTCGAGTGACGTCACTATATGGTACAATTTTTACCTAAGGGTGACGTCACAAGCCCCCACTCCGGAAGTTTGATGATCTATATCTTTGTCGTTTTTTAATAATTTGATAAACAAAAAAATACGTGTCCCATATTTTTCCATAATCTAAATGACGGACTAATTAGAATGACCAATTTTTAACCCGGTCGTCATCCTTATTGTCTAACTCCCTTGCAATCGCCATCGCGTTCAATCTGACAGTTCTTGTATGGGCTGACAATTGGTATCGGAAACAGCCAGCTGTCACAGCCATACAAAAACTGTCATTTCAATCTGATGCCGAGTGTCAAAAAGTTACACAATTACCCTGCAGTTCAAAGTCATTGTACAAGGTCAGAGTTAAAAAAAGTTAAGTGTCAAATAGTTAGTGTGAGAGGCCATAGGTCATCGACTTTATAACCATAGGTCAAACCATTTGGCTACCACGGCTTAGGTACGTCACCTTAACCCGTGGAACGTCCCGCGCGCCGCACTGGCGCGTAACTTTTTCGGGCCGGTAGCGTCCCGCGGGCCGCAGTGGCGCATAACGAATTGTTCGTGATTGGCCAATTTATTTTAGTAGTTTCGTTTAACTTTAAGGCTATTGGCTATATTTTTCCCAGTCTGTTGTCATTTTTGCCTCAAAATATTTTTTATTGGTCAAAATTCAAGCATCGGTTGATTTTTGGTGAATTAATAAAAATGTAACGGCGAACAAATTTTGCACCAGTCCGATACAATCTGTGACGGGTGCGAGTTGTGCGGATTTGTTTTTGTGTAGTGATAAAGTATTAATATGGTAAACTAATGTGTGTAATCGAATCTTAAACTAATTATGTTCAAAATAGTGTAGTGGAAATATGGAATGTGTCAGTAAATTTAGCTTTGTGGCAAAATGTTTTGAGGTTAGAGTGAAAATAATTGAAACAAAACAATAATACATAATTTTCGTTACTATCAGGTGAGTTAGAAATAGCAATGATATTTTAGAAAACTAGTGTGAGTAGTGTGTAATCTGAGCTTTCTAACGATATATAACATTCAGTATATAATTATCTTATAAAAGCACAATTTCGTTTTTTCTAGCTTGTAGTACGTAAACAGAATGAACTAAAAATCGTTGGTCGCGTAGAGCATTTTGCGTGAACGGTGGCCGATCGCGCGACGGGTTAAGCGTATGTTACTTAAACATAATTTGTGCTTGTTTATCACTTAAACCTTGGTAAACTTAAACCTGTCTTGACAGGTCAATGCCAGTTAAGTAGGTATATCAAGAAGTCAAATTGCTAACCTAGCAGAAGAAAAGGAGTAGTGACATTACTTCACCGACAAGGAAAACTCTTAAATTATGACGATAAGGTTTACCGAATAATATAGAGAATAGAAGAAGAGGTTTATTATTCAAACAATATTTATACAATTAGAAAACTAAAGCTGAATATAAGTAAGCTAAACTGAAATTACAAAGTAAAAATGTCGTCAAGGTTTGCTGCCACAAGCATTGACCCCAAGACAGTGGCCGCATTACATTACCTCTCTGAACTGCTCAGCTATTTCTAATCTTTGAAAGAGGTATGTGCCAGCCCTGGGGTTGCCTGAGGTCAAAACCAGATGCGATGACAAGTCCTTAATAAAAAATTTAGTCTCTATGGTCCCGTTGTCTCAAAGGCAAGCGCCGCAAACTCATGATAGTTTTTTAAAGCAGAATATTGGCGGCGCTTGATTGTTTGAGCCTGCTCGGCAGGCGCTCCGGCCCTGGGTGGAGCTCTTTGGGCGCAAGCCAAACAGAAGAGACATAGGACGGGGGCGTGTCGCAGTCGCAGAGCCCCTTGAATCAGCTTACTAAATATATAGAAGCGTCGCGATCCAAAGCAGACAGAAGAGACGGGGCGAAGACGCGGTTTGCGAACAAACGAAAGGATTGCGACGCGCCCCCGTCCCACGTCTCTTCTGTGTGGCTTATGCCTTGGATGTGATGTGGGATATATGCGGCACGAGGGTGAACTCACGTCGTGTCCTATACCAGAGATTGTCCCAAAGTCCATGGCACTAAAGTCGTCTCTCAACAAACATTTCAATACCAATAAATATACTTAGCGTTTGACAATCCCTAATCGTCCATGCGAGATCTATCGTCCTGTGATTGTGCAAAATACCGGAAACTATAGTTAATAGGTCTCAGATAAGGAGGGTCATCGAACAAAGCCTGGCTATTGCCTTCCTATCAAATTGGATCTTAACCGATCGAGTAGCGTCGCTTGACATGTGGATATATACGACAGCATTTTACAGCGATGGCAACTGTTAGAACGGGTAATCTTTTACTATGTCTAGTGAAAGTCAAATTTGTTGTGTTGCGAAAGGTATATATTAACATGGAAGTACCAATGGTACCTAATGAAACAAAAGATCATGGAAGATATTTTTGAGACAGCCAGATTTTTATGGCGTTTCCCCAATAAGATGGACAGACGATCTTGTACGATTATAGGTCGCAGATATGATTACGGAATTAATTAATTTGTATATGTATACATCTAAACTGATTGCATTCTGCATCCCATAAAAAATAAGTAAAAAACTAATTAACTGTGTTGCCACCGATGACATAATCTTTAAAAGTTTAATCTAATAACTTTTTTGCATTAACTTCACGCTACTCAGTTGGTCGATTAACTGCCTGCTAACCGAGACGAACTATCACTAACCAATTAAGAAGACAATGAGTTTTTAACTTCGTTTTGTTACTATTTCTAAATTTTTACGAAAGTGATCCATTTATACGATGCGAGAAATTTTGCACGTGTTTCATTACACTGCGGGGCCGCGGAGTTATCGGTTTAGAAGTGGTCAATCATTGACAGCAATGTACCTATTGACGGCAACTCGTATACATATTTTTCGTACCGTCTAGATAAGATTTAAGCATAAACTACACGTAGTATGGCAGCGGGTCGGGAGACGGTCGGGTTGCGAGAGCGGCGGGACAATTTACATGGCTTTAGGCACCACGCACCCGACCTACACCCGCCTTCGGTGTGATGTCATTCATATACAGCCACGTAAATGGGCATTTTCAATTTAGAGTGTACCATTTTTTGGAGGTATTGAGTAATAAGGTTTTTTATTCAAAATCAAGACTGCTATTCACAACATCACACCGCCGGCGGACGCAGCGCAGGTCAGGCGCATGGCGGGTGTGTTGTTGTTCATATACACTCACGTAGGTAGGTAAATAGGCCAGCTGCACTCCCGATCCGACACGTTCTCGACCCGCTGCCGTCCTGTGTTGATTACACTTTAAAGCTTCGTGCACATGCAAGATAAATCGACCCATTACACTGCTTCTAGAGCTATCAGCTGTATCCTGTGCAAACTTTGCACGTTCACAGGATAAATGTTAATCAAGGATAGAGAGAGGAAATAAATTACATATATAACTCTAGCTTTTACTCCCGGCTTTGCTCGCGTAAACCATGGCAATGCAGTCGGATTGATATTCCGGGATCATAGGTACTCACAGACCTTCGCACTTATAATATTAATAATTAATAGGATAGGATTCGAAGTATGATTTTTAATCTTAAAAGCAAAAAATGCATTTGAATGCAGCTCAAATCAAACTGTATCTGGTTATAAAACTTGGAAGCTCTTAAAATTGTGAACACAGCACAAAAAACCTGACTAAAGTTATCACAATTACGGCATTTATAAATAATTTCGAAATAGGTACAGGCGGATTTTATTAAACCTAACATTTTAACAGTTTTTTGAAGTTTGAAAAATGCTAAAAAAAATCAAACTTACCCTTCTGTTAGCGTATCAGTGTAGTTTGGTGGTAGTAATATTTGGTTTTGTGTGATTTGTCTGTGTTCGTACAGTGTGGAGGTGGAGGATTTCATGCATAAACGTAACTATCGTAAGGTCGCGGGTGACCAAAGTAATTGTTTCAGTTCATTCAAGTTGTATAAACCCCTATTTTTGCACTTGACTGCACGCTCAACTTAGACATAACGGTTTACAAAGTTTTTTCTATCAGATTTTGTAGTGTATTATTATGATATAAAAACGGTGACCGGTCAGTAGTGCCGCTTCCGGAAGTAGTATAAACGTCGTCGCCGCAGCTGCGAACAAAGGTGCGAGCACGCACTAGACGTGTCGCTAATGGATTTATACCACGACACACTATTTAGCTAGTCTGTTCTGTTTCTTGATACAATACCGGCAGCCTAAGAAATTAATGAATAATATTAAACAAGTAATTCTTGCAGATTTATTTATTTCGGGGATCTCGGAAACGGCTCTAACGATTTCGATGAAGAATGATCGGCAGATATATGTAAGGAGACTTACTGATCCTACCATTTGCTATAATTGTTATTTACCCTTAAATCGATACCGGCAATATATTTGCCGTCAAATAGAAATCAAAGCCGATTCAAATTAGCAACATTTACGGTCCAAAATAGAATATCTTGACAGGGTTGTCAAATGGTTTAAGGGTTAAGACTACTAAACTGTGAAGGCTGGGAGAATCGACATATTTTAGATCACAATATGCCATTAATTTTGAAATTATTTTGAGAAAGGAAAACATCTACTGGACTAAGTAGGTACTCTTAGAATCCTCCTTGTCGTAGGTGCTTACGTCTAATTTTACTTTTACTGCTTTACGTCTATTATAATTGCGAATTTTTATGTGTCCGTACATGTTTGCTTGTTTAACTTTTTTACACCATATTCCCCAGGGTCGGGATTTAAGCACAATAAATCCCATAATCACAATTGCTAAATGTAAGAAATTGCGGATAAAAGTTAGTTAAAACATAAAAATCGACTATTATCTAAATATCCCCCGACCTCACTGTCTATTTATAACCTAACTAACAAGACAGCTAATGCCAGCTATGATATTAATATCTAAATAGAGTCGTTACTTTTTTAACCGGTAGTTAATGTAACAGTTAACTAACTCCTTTGTCCCGTAGATCGACTACGTGACAACGTTCAAACTATTTAGTCAGTAGCAAAAAACGTAACGCACTCGCAAACCCGGATTCTTGCATTTTGAACTTTAAACCTTTATTAATAAGCAATGAAATGTTTGAATTTGATGTTTTTAAGTGAATATCTGATGTGGTTTTATGTCAAAGTTTGATGTCTCAATTAAGTACGTGAGTAAATTTAGAATTTTAACTAAAAGTTCTGCTTATTTTGGAATTTCCTATGAGCGCAAAACGGTGTTCCTATTGTCACGATCAGAATAAAATAAATAATGCAACACTTATATAAAAAAGTGTGAATACATTATTAAATATACAGCAATCCTAACCTTCTAACTTTTTACTATGAAAAGAGTTTAAGAAACATCAAGTAAACTCATTAAAAAAGAGGTAGGTAGAGTAAGAAAAAAGTCCTTGGCACTTAGTTTAGCAATAACACTTAGATTTTTTTTCAGTAGGTAACACTGTTCTAATAAGTACCTATTAAAAGTGATATGTATGTTATGTGACTCTATAATAAAACGGATGCAGTGAATGCATTAGGTAACCTACTGATACAGTCATACACTACAATACCGTAGGTTGATGGAGACCATAAAGTGGGACCACGTTAAATGGTAGGTAGTTAACTAAAATAGTTACCTAAATCGACTGGAAAAAGTTCCGTTGTGACACGAAATTTACCCATAGAATTGTATGGTTACTTCATGAGTTTTCTTGTGTGAGGGCGCCGTCCAAGAATGTTTAAGTACTTACCTCGGCTTTCAAGATGACGTGTTAACTTCGTCTGCAACTGCAATACCGCGTATACGCGTACAACAGGGTTATCTGTAATTCACTAGCATCCTTTTAACCCTAAACTCCTACCACTTAAACAAATCTTTTTTGTTTTACGACTTTTGTCATAACTTTATATTTTTGGTGTAATAACGTTTTGAAAATTTGAGATTACCTGTATTTTTACGATACTCTGTGCCGTGTATGGAAAAAAAATGTACTCCATTTTAAAAAGTCGTATAACAAAAAACATTTGTTTAAGTGGTAGGAGTTTAGGGTTAAAAGGATGCTAGTGAATTACAAATAACCCTGTATAACCAACAATGGCTAATGCCGCGTACCTAACTAACAAAATGTGTTCAATTTAAGTTTGGAAAATCTGGCATCAATAAACCAAACATTATTCAATTTTAATGCTCTCCTGTAAAAATTGCCACGTAAGTCAGTTACGCGGCATTAGCAATTGTGTTGGTTACGCGGTATTGCAGTTTCATCGACGATAGATATACTAACCGTAACGTTGTGCTTCAAAAGTGTTACCGTAACCTTATTTCATGGATTTGTAATTAGGGCGAAGTCGCGGGATAAACCTACTAAGTATTAAATAACTGAAAGCTTAAAAGTGTCAAATAGTGTGTGTGTGTATGCCTTAAATAGCATGTGTAGCAATGTGTGTTTGACTAAACATAGTTGTTTTTTTTTGTGAACATACGCCCCTCCGGTGCTAAGATCTGTCTTTCTCTTTTACAACGACCGTCGCCATGGCCGGACTGTACTTATTTTAAACTATTTACATAATTTAGGTCTTTTTCCTTACTCCGACTTTATATACATTTCACAATTCAAATAGGTTCGTAGGTTGTCTAAGGGAGGAATTTATGTACTTATTTATATTGTAGCGTGCAACCAAATAAGAGCAACTCAAATAAGTTTCTAACTTTTATTAATAGGTAACGTTGGAATATGGCATGCATTTTTTGTGTGTGTACTGTGTGATACCTAAAAATACCTACCTAGATAAGTTACTCATTTTCCTATCACTCATAAAAATAGTAGGTACCTAACATTTACATGGTAAGAAATGGGCAAATTTTTATAGTCACAAAATTTCGTTAGTCATTCATTAGTAATATGAAACGGTCCCGTATTTGGGATTTTTTGTCATCTTAGGTTACAAGACTGGACAATGTTAGTTTAATAATAGTTTTGAAAAAAAAACTGCTTCAATTTCAATTTCAATTTATTTGCATAGAATAAGACAATTTTTACAGTCGGATAGGTGGTACAGATACTTAAGGTAGCTTATTCTGCTACCTATTGGTATCTTTAATACTAGCATGCAAAATTTAAAATATACATAAAATAAAATGTACTTACATAATATAGCTTAAGAAATAAAAAAAAATATCTTAAATGATAATAAACATTATTTATTTTGAATTACCGACTCATAATTATAAAACTATTGTTTTAAATTTAGGCTTATTTTTTAAGTCAATCTTAAGTAATGAACTGAAACAATTACTTTGCTCACCCGAACGGAACTTTGCTCGGGTGAGCAAAGTAATTGTTTCAGTTCATTAATATGGACCTCCGCAAAGTAACGCCGATTCAATAAATTATTCAATCTTAAGTAGGTACTTATTTGAGTTGAGATAAATTTATTCAACAAAAAATTATAACGAACATTATTAAAAGCAAGAATATTAAAATAGTGACTACAATATTATTTCTAAATGATAATTACCTATCGATAGTTAATTAAAGTTAATGACACTCTCGGAAATCTCGTGCCATGGTGTTTGTTATTGAACTTCTCCGAAACGGCTTGATTGATTTTTATAAAACTTTTAGGCTATATTTTATACCCCTATATTCTTCGCGGACGGAGTCGCGGGCAACAGCTAGTGTTTTATAAAATTATTAAAAAAATATGTCTTATATGAGACATAATAAATGTTACAGGTATTTAGAATAGAGGCAGCGATCCGCGTGCCGGTTACCGGTGCTTACTTAGTCCAGCACATTTCTTTAGCTATACAACGGGGTTATGTTATGCGGCAAGTGTTTTTGGCACGTTTAGCCCAGGTTCGAATCAGCCTGGAGGATATTCTGTTTACGTTATCATTTAGTCTTGATGTTTTTATTTTTAATTATAGTTTTAATTGAACTTTACCAATTGCGACAATAGTAAATATGTTTTTAGAAAAAGTTACAGTGCTTGTACTGCGCAAAATGGTGACAACTTTTTGGTCATAGGTACTTGTAATCCTTAGCCTCGACGCCGGGCGACGCCCGACGCGTTAGGACGGTAACGAATTTCAGAACTCGTACCTAAACAAGGAAAATACTTAAGTAGTTTTTTTTTAAACAACTTGATGCGCCACAAAATATTTAACGAAATATTCATTGAAAAAATTCGTAATTAAGTTGTTCTTTTCGAAATACGATCGATATATCGAAAGAATTCTATGCGCACTACAAAAGGTTCAAAGCAAAGAAGTGGTGCTTTTTAAATAGCATCTTAAAAAGTATTGGATACTGGGTAGGTAGGTATCTACTGCCAAACGCGCTGCGGGAACTTTACCTTCTGTATGCAACTTTGCCTATTCCTTGCGTTTAAAAAGTTTTATTTTGAGTTTCCATCAACATAATTTCATTGAGATGCCTACTCATCGGTACAATTTCTTATAGAAAAAAAGAGTTGCCATTTTCAACTGCAACTAAGTAATGAAAATGCTTCAAACCATCACGTTTTGGCAAAACGGGTACCTACATACATAGGGTATATACCTATCAATCTTAAATGCCAAAAATTTAAGTTCCGAGAGTGTCATTAACTTTAATTAACTATCGATAGGTAATTATCATTTAGAAATAATATTGTAGTCACTATTTTAATATTCTTGCTTTTAATAATGTTCGTTATAATTTTTTGTTGAATAAATTTATCTCAACTCAAATAAGTACCTACTTAAGATTGAATAATTAATTGAATCGGCGTTACTTTGCGGAGGTCCATATTAATGAACTGAAACAATTACTTTGCTCACCCGAGCAAAGTTCCGTTCGGGTGAGCAAAGTAATTGTTTCAGTTCATTACTTTAGATTGACTTAAAAATAAGCCTAAATTTAAAACAAAAGTTTTATAATTATGAGTCGGTAATTCAAAATAAATAATGTTTATTATCATTTAAGATAAATATTTTTATTTCTTAAGCTATATTATGTAACTACATTTTATTTTATGTATATTTTAAATTTTGCATGCTAGTATTAAAGATACCAGTAGGTAGCAGAATAAGCTACCTTAAGTACCTGTACCACCTATCCGACTGTAAAAATTGTCTTATTCTATGCAAATAAATTGAAATTGAAATTGAAGCAGTTTTTTTTTCAGAACTATTATTAAACTAACATTGTCCAGTCTTGTAACCTAAGATGACAAAAAATCCCAAATACGGGACCGTTTCATATTAGGTACTAATGAATGACTAACGAAATTTTGTGACTATAAAAATTTGCCCATTTCTTACCATGTAAATGTTTTAATCTAATGTAGGTACCTACTATTTTTATGAATGGTTTATCGTGGTGTTCAATAAAGGGTCATTGAATTGGGGACAATAAGTTTACGGATAACAAAGGCAGATGGAATAATTATGGGCCGAAGTCTATTAAATACTTAAGTTACTACAACGAAGCGAATTTTGATACGTAAAACACATACAAGGGCCAATCAACTTTTAAACCGACGTTTTTGACGTCTCCTGTGTTACCAAAAAATCGTACTTCCAACAAGATATTTCACGGTTTAATAGGTTAAACTTACGTAGGATGGCATGTATTCATGCTATTCATCTATTAAATTACAGAAAAAACATGTTTACTTACAAAAATCTGCAATTTTTTGAAAAAAGTCGCGGACAGATTAGTGTCGGTTTAAAAGTTGATTGGCCCACAAACCTACACAATAATGTGTATATCAACTAAAGGCATATTTGCCAATTAGAACAACGTCTTTTCATTGTTCTTACAGAAGAAAGAAATGACTGTACCTAAGACTAAATCTATATGTATATTTGATCTATCTTCAATAAAAAGCAACGGTTAGAACTATACAGGCTTAGATTAAGTATTTTTACACTAGATAGAGCTTGATAGAGCTTAGGTTAGGTGGCATGAAAACGTCCCGAAAAATATAAGCCAACTGTTAGCTTATATGTTATTTGCCACCCTTCAGTCTGTATGACTTAACGCGATCGTAACATGAAGCTGTCAAATGGGTTTTTGGACGTATTATATCGCAGTTTTTGCTACTGACACTCTATCTAGTATTTAAATAATCTAAGTATACAGGTTATTAGGGGAAAAAGAATGACTTTACAGAAGCCATATTTTTTAACGCAATCGGAATCACAATCGCTTTCGCCACTTCTTTCTGACAAACGGTACAGAATGATGGTCGAAAGAGATAGTAAGTGCGATCGAGAGCGTCCGTGCGTTACACCAGCTTCTACTTACCAGAGTCGCTGTCATCCCGATCATAATGCGGCCGCCAGTACTGCTCATCGAACCGCAGCGGCACCTCCGACCGCCCGGTAAACTTATTAGGATCCAAGATGTTCTCCACAGAGAACGCAATAGCCGGTCTTTCCGGGGGTCTCGTGAGACCAAGCCGCCTCGTCAGGTCCACGGGGGCGGCTTCCTCGACCCCCACCACGTCGACCTCCCCGCCGGCTTCGGTCTCGGCGTCGGTCTCATCGTCTCGCCGGTCTTCTGAGCCTCGCGCCATCGCAAGCATCGTCATAGCAAGGCCTAGGTGAGACAGCGCGGGGTGGGACACATCTGGCGTTAGACGGAGAATTTTTAATTTGCTTTAAAAAAGCTTTCGCAGTCTATTTCGTCCTTGATTTTAGTAAGTAAGTAAGTCACTTTCACATGGCACTAAAGTTTTCTTTATAAGTGTGTTTGTTAAAGAGTTATCAGTGTTTGAAAGTCAGCGTCTCGCACTGAAATCCGACGCGTCGGTTCATAGCCCATCCAACGGGAGAGCGCGGTATCAACTGAGACGGGACTCTCACGAGGCGGGGACTCCGAGAGTCCCGAGTGGAGGGGGTCCGGGGGACGTCGCCCATTGGCGGCGGGCAGCGAGGCGTGCCCGGGGTGGGGAGAAGTAATCGAGCAATAAGGTTTAAACAATTTCGTTTAATACGTTGAATTATGTAAGAGAGCGGCGGGCAAGTAATCGCGCGCAAGCGATAAGGCCATTTGCGCGCCTTCGTTACGTATTAATGGGGCAGGAAATTGACTTATGAATATTAGAGGTCGCGAGTCTGAGAGCCAAACGGCCCCAACGGCCCAGCGGAGGCGATGTTTGTTGAGCTGCGGTGGTGGCAGCCGATTAAACTGTTTGCGTCGACGCTGCTGCGACACAATGCGGTCATTACCGCGGGGTAGGACGAGACAAACGTACTTACATCTCAAAGGAAATAATTCATTTTATTGTTGGATGCATGGGTAAGGTTCATACATTTCGATAACGACGCCCAGTGGCTTGAATGCTAGAGTTAGGTCATAATAACGCTACTGCATATGCATCTGCGTATATGCGTGATGACTGCGTGTATGCGTTTAAGATACTGGATCAAGTAGGTACATGAACGCTTATACAGGGTGTCCCAGAACTCAACTGGGAAGAATAAGAAAAAAGTCCTTGGCACTTAGTTTAGCAATAACACTTAGATTTTTTTTTCAGTAGGTAACACTGTTCTAATAAGTACCTATTAAAAGTGATATGTATGTTATGTGACTCTATAATAAAACGGATGCAGTGAATGCATTAGGTAACCTACTGATACTGTCATACACTACAATACCGTAGGTTGATGGAGACCATAAAGTGGGACCACGTTATATGGTAGGTAGTTAACTAAAATAGTTACCTAAATCGACTGGAAAAAGTTCCGTTGTGACACGAAATTTACCCATAGAATTGTATGGTTACTTCATGAGTTTTCTTGTGTGAGGGCGCCGTCCAAGAATGTTTAAGTACCTACTTACCTCGGCTTTCAAGATGACGTGTTAACTTCGTCTGTAACTGCAATACCGCGTATACGCGTACAACAGGGTTATCTGTAATTCACTAGCATCCTTTTAACCCTAAACTCCTACCACTTAAACAAATCTTTTTTGTTTTACGACTTTTGTCATAACTTTATATTTTTGGTGTAATAACGTTTTGAAAATTTGAGATTACCTGTATTTTTACGATACTCTGTGCCGTGTATGGAAAAAAAATGTACTCCATTTTAAAAAGTCGTATAACAAAAAACATTTGTTTAAGTGGTAGGAGTTTAGGGTTAAAAGGATGCTAGTGAATTACAAATAACCCTGTATAACCAACAATGGCTAATGCCGCGTACCTAACTAACAAAATGTGTTCAATTTAAGTTTGGAAAAGTCTGGCATCAATAAACCAAACATTATTCAGTTTTAATGCTCTCTTATAAAAATTGCCACGTAAGAGAGAGAGAGAGAGAGAGAGAGAGATGTTTATTTACACATATTCGATACACAGGAAATACAGTTGACAGGAAAAGATACAAATATAAATCATCGAATAGTATAAATTGGGCCCCACTCAGCATAATGTTGCGGCAAGCCGCAACGCTGTTTTTCAGTGGGACCCATTTAAAAACTAAACACAGAAAAAAAAAAATAAAAAAAACAACACAACACACTGTGATGACACGAACGCCAGCGGAAAGTAGTTCGCAACAAAACCTAAATAGGTACAAACCGGAAGTATGTATGGCAACACTTGAACAGTTTAATCGTATCTGAACCATTAAACCGCAACAAATTACGCCAAGGATTATTCTGGCTACTGTAGTGAATAATCAGTAGTAAGTCAGTTACGCGGCATTAGCAATTGTTGGTTACGCGGTATTGCAGTTTCATCGACGATAGATATACTAACCGTAACGTTGTGCTTCAAAAGTGTTACCGTAACCTTATTTCATGGATTTGTAATTAGGGCGAAGTCGCGGGATAAACCTACTAAGTATTAAATAACTGAAAGCTTAAAAGTGTCAAATAGTGTGTGTGTGTGCCTTAAATAGCTTATTTGACTAAACATAGTTGTTTTTTTTTTTGTGAACATACGCCCCTCCGGTGCTAAGATCTGTCTTTATCTTTTACAACGACCGTCGCCATGGCCGGACTGTACTTATTTTAAACTATTTACATAATTTAGGTCTTTTTCCTTACTCCGACTTTATATACTTTAGGTATACAAAAGTACCACGAAGTAACGCCGTTTTAGTTTTCTCGCCCTGTGCCTCTCACCGTTCAATCCATTCCAAATAAATAGTTCCACATAATCTAAGAAAAAGTACCTAGGTACCTACTTAGCTTGTTCGGAGTCGAGAGTAGAGATGACTATGTCTGCGGTAGACACCTATAGTAAGCTGCAGTACAAATAGTACATTACTGCAGCCGCCGCGAAATAGGGGATTGCCGGCCGAGTAGTTATAGATCTAGAGATACGAGGCCGGCAATCCCTGTTCGTGGCCAAGGCTTGTATAGAGTTTTTCTCAAACATGCATCATCATCATCATCATCGTCATCAACACCATCATCATCATCCATCCGTCCATCCATCCATCCGTCCGTCCATCCATCCGTCCGTCCATCCGTCCGTCCGTCCCTCCGTCCGTCCGTCCCTCCCTCCCTCCCTCCCTCCCTCCATCCATCCATCCATCCATCCGTCCATCCATCCGTCCGTCCATCCGTCCGTCCCTCCCTCCGTCCCTCTCAACCTACCTCCGTCCCTCCCTCCCTCCCTCCCTCCATCCATCCATCCGTCCGTCCCTCCCTCCGTCCGTCCCTCCCTAACTCCGTCCATCCCCACCTCCCTCCCTCCCTCCGTCCCTCCCTCCCTCCCTCCCTCCCTCACTCCTTCCCTCCCTCCCTCCCTCCCTCCCTCCCTCCATCCATCCATCCATCCATCCATCCATCCATCCATCCATCCATCCATCCGTCCACGTCGACCACGTCGACCTATAAACGACATGGTGCTGTGTCACATAAAACAATAGACGATCACTTTGCTGGCCAATAGGCCAGCAACGTTGTATGAAATTTCATTATTGACCTCTCGTCTAGGCGCTCCTGCAACGTGACAGTTCGTGGCGTATTATAAGGAACATAACGTCAATATTTCATAGCATGTTTGAGAAAATACCTTTCTATCACAATACCTTTTTTCTACTGGCGTTTAATAGCGCAATAAAAAGAACCATCAACCGTAACTACAATACTTTTTTTTAATTTAATAAAAAAACTTTAATTTCCTCTACTTTAGGCGCCAACATTCAGCTTAGTTCACTAGAGTCCTAATTCCAATGCAACAAAATGTCCATTTCAAACCCTAAAGCCCTCCACAAACAGCCACTATCAAACGTGTTCTAAAATCGAAAAGTATTTTCTTAACGTTTTTTTTTAAATGAGTTGAGTTAAGTGCGATTACGCTCTCAGCGTGAGCTGTCAAGACGCCGCGGGGGCATAGACAACCGCCCAACCAAACCACAGATACGAGAAAGAATTCGAAGCTTTTTTGACGAGGATTTTTCTTATGTATACAGGATGTTTAAATTGTTTTAGTGTTTGGGAATTATTACGATACGATATGCTTGGTTTCATTAGCTTGCTGGTGTAGCTTGGCGTGAGCTAATATAGGTACTTACTGTTGCTCTAATGTAAAACATTGACTCGTCACAGTTTAAAACAATACGTAGGGTACCTTAGGTATTAATATATTTATCTATATTGTTTCTCCGTTGATTAGCCCTCACAACTTTACTTAGTTCAGGGCTCGATAAAAAAACGTTTAGGCGAAATTATACCTAATGTCCACATTTTATGTCCTCTAAACAATTTTAATTTTGTATCTGTTTCATCGATAACATTTAAAATTAATAAAGTTAAAGTTAGTTAGTTAGTGTTAGTTTAGTTTTATACCTCAACACCCATCGCCATCACATTTGTTCCCATCGTCTGTATTTTAAGATTACTATGATTTTTCAAGGCTAGTGCGTATATCTATGCTAGTGTGTATCTCACTGGTTTAGTAACAGCCTATCAATCTAGATAGGCTGTTACTGAACCAGTGAGATACACCTTTGGTCTCTTCACACTTTTCCTCGGGTAAGATAGAGGTCAATCACGGGTCAGATTTACGAAAATAAAACACCATTAAACATCTTTCCTATATTTTATTACAGTTTCGTCCACACAGCATCCTAAACCTTTAAAAAAGCCCGTGTCGCGGAGAAATCGTGCGTGTCATTTGGTGGCCCTAATCGATGGAACTTAAACTCCGATTAGCCCGGCAAACAAAAAACTGATGGACAGACAGCTTTTCGATTACGAGTTGGAATAGGTAAAGACCTGATTGATTCGATTTCTCGTTTCAAACTCTATACGAATTCATTGTCAAAGCTAAGCATACAACTGTTCCAAAACAAAATTTATCTACTTACATTGTTTTCAGCTTTGAAAATGAACTCGCGTAGAGTTTGAAACGCCTTAGCATCTTGTGCTGGTGGAAGTTGGTTCTGTGTGACATTATTTTTATTTACGCGGAAGAGGAGGACAGAGTTGGTGATATGGTAAGGAGCGCCTTTGACTAGCTGTTTAAAAAAAAATAACACATTATTTATTTATTGATATAAGGGCCAATCAACTTTTAAACCGACGTTTTTGGCGTCTCCTGCGTTACCAAAATTGTCTCTGGCGTTACCAAAAAATCGTACTTCCAACAAGACATTTCACGGTTTAATAGGTTGAACTTACGTAGGATGGTATGTATTCATGTACACCATCTATTAAATTACAGAAAAAACATGTTTACCTACAAAAATCTGCAATTGTTTGAAAAATGTCGCGGACAGATTAGTGTCGGTTTAAAAGTTGATTGGCCCATAATTTACATTTACAGGCTTACAGTAAATACCAAATCGCCTATATAATGCATACATATACATTGGTTTTCCTGTCTTAAAAATATGTGCGATTTTGATTGCTAAATTTTTCATCCAAAAATGAGGTATAAGTATTAAGTATAAACAGGCCGTCTTGAATAAATCTCTGAAACAATAAAACTCCTCTCATTAATAAACAAGTCTGGCTGAAATGCCATCCGTCCGTGCCTCGGATTAATTAAAAAAGTTCGCTGAAGATGGCGCCGTTGAACCAATTAAAATTCTATCTGGATTCATTATGACACTTTATTTTTAAGTGATCATTAAGGGATCCGAAATGGAGAAGTTGTCTCGTGTTATTGATGATATCTGCTAATAAATCTGTGTTTGCAAATATACGTTGTCGTACAGAATTTGGTTCAGTATTAAGGTAACGGCGCCTATACCATGGTACTTAAGGAAGTTTTGACAATAGTCCAAAAAATAAAGGCATCAAAGCTTCTAAACGACCGAGAATATTTTTTTTATTTAAGATTGTTTATTAAACTTTCATCGTCGTAACTTTCTGGACTCATTTCACTATTAATTATTTGATAAAATAATTATTGAAACCAAAATACCCAAGTCTTCTATTCTATTACCGTGGTAATGAACAGGTTATGATTCTATTGCCGCGAATTGAGCTTTCATTACCGAGTGTATAAAAAGCAACACTTAACACTGAGGGAAATAATAAATAATGACTTTTGGTTCTGTTTACTGTTTTTGTACATATTTTTTTAATGAAAACTAGAAATAAAACGAACTAAAACAATTACTTTGCTCACCCGCGACCTTACAATAGTTACGTTTATGCAAGAAATGTGCGTTCATGCAGTTCTTCCACCTCCAGACTGTACGAACACACACAAATCACATAAACCCAACCATCACCACCACCAAGCTACAATGACGCGTTTCGAACTCAACCAGAGCTCATCTTCAGAGTCACCACAACCGAAACGCGTCAGTCGAGACTAAAATGTCACTCGGTAATAGATACTTCCTTAAGAAACTATCACCGACCCAAATAAACATTGAAAGGGTCGGTAATAGATTCCCATACATTCTATTACCGAGGGTTATGTGGTCGTACCATCGGTAATTATAGGCTTAATTTGGAGTGTTATAAAACCTAGTTTCGACCCATAAAAACAATAGGATACCTACAGTTGTATTTTCACCACAAACCAACAATATTAGTTATCACTTTGGTATAAAACCAAAATTATATGACTGATAGGTAAGTATAAATATGATTTTATCTCAATATTTAAACAACTTGACAAAATAACGGTTTTTGTTAAAAATTAAGAGTATGTTGAATACTTTATTCCACGGAAATTGTTCTTTAATAGTGTGAGTAGATCAAGATTGGAATAACTGTAAGAAAGTAGTCACATATACCAAAAATAAAGCATAAAGAACCAAAATCACCATTTTACCTAATTACCGTGATATACCACGATATTAGAATCCACATAAAAAACTGACGCCTATCACCGCTGTATTTTATTTTCAATTTGAACAACTTATTTCTAGGACATAAAATATAAAAAGAGTACTTATTCAAAAGTCATGCAGAAAACTGTAAACGATCGTTTAAAAACCATAACCTTAGTTCAATTGCCGTAACTATTACGTGAAATACTAAATAAGATTCGAGTTAACTTACCTGAGGCGTCACACGTTTGTATGGCAAGAACTCTTCCTGCGGTGCCTCTTTGTTTCATTCACACGTAGCAGCGCTAATAAGTTTGTTAGTCAATTACACAAAAAATTATTAAATTAGAAGCATTCGAGGTATTTCTTTGAGGTAGCCCTCTATGCTTGCAATCCATCGACAGCCCTCTGATGTCGCGAGTGTCCACGGGTTGTCATGTTCACTTACCATCAGGTGATCCAGTTGCTCTTCCCCCTCCCTATTTCATAAAAAACAAAGATATAAAGGCATTTTCAATTTAAAATGTACCTGCTACTTTTTTTTTTCATAATTAATTAGTTTTTTTTCCAGAATCAAGCGCTATTGATTTTGATGGTTAAAAAAAGTCCCTATTTTCCAACAATTTTTGTGTTAGTTTTGTGACGAGCCACATAAACTGTGTGAAAAAAGTCGTAAAACTGACTCAAAAAATAAAGACACTTTTTTTCTTTATAAAAAAAGTATAGTACCTACTCGTGATTGTTAATAAGAAAAACCCCAAAAATTCCTATTTTTTCAAATAATACCTTTTTAATAATAATGCCCATTTACCACTTTCACATGATATTTTCTCGGGTATGATTTCAAAAGACGGCCCCAGGAACTCATAAAGAACCCTGCTGGCATTCCTCGCTCCAAATCGACGCCGGCGCAGGACGAGCCAACAATTTTAATAACCAATTAGTATTTAACAAATCTACTGTGACATGATGGTTTAGGGTTCCACGGAGACTCTCGAGAATCGCTTTCGTATTGAGTTGCTTTACAAGGTTTGAGGGACTATTTCAAACGAGGAAGGAACATTTGTAACGTCTTTTGAGGGAACAGATTAGCTATATTACTTTATTAACATTTAAAAAATTAACGATCCCTAAATGCAGTGATTTTTAATGTTTTTTTTTTGCTAAAAAAGAATACCTACATACTTTTTATTTTTGACTGTACATATATACCATCAAACTTAAATATTTACAGATAGTTATTTTTTACAGATAGTGACATTTATTATGTTTATGACAGCAGTGTAGTTGAATCAAAGATTTAGTAGTGGTAGAGCCATGTTGTAGCTAGCCGCTGCATCACGAATGGGCCGGCTCGTCCGGGGCAGTAACCCTCTCACAGAACACCGGCGTGAAGCAGCAGTAATCCTGCTTGCGTTTCGTAAGGTCAGTGAGAGTGCCGGGGGCCCAATACCTCACCCCTTCCCTCTCCCCCTTCCCCTATTCCCTCTACTTTAGGGCCGACAACGCACTGGCATCGTGTAAAGCGCTGCGGGTGTCTATGGACAGTGGTGTTCATTTAACATCAGGTGACCCACTAGTTCGTTTGTCTGGCCTATCTAACATAAAAAAATAAAATAAAAAAAAGAGCTTTTTGCGATTCACTGAAGTCGCACCATCACTTCGAAAACCGTCACTGTTGGCATGGCTCTGTAATAAAATCGGTTCCGTATTGGGTTACATAAAAACTCTACTCATAACATAATTCATCATTTGCAATATAATTCTTAATTTTGCATAACTCTTTTCTCAGAAACCAATTAATTATTCAGAATTGTTACGAAATAAACCTAACCTAACCTATAGGGTCCTACAGGATAATCATTTAAAAATTTCTGAATAATTAATGGTTTCTGAGAAAAATGAAAAGCGGAATGATGGATTATGGAATTATGCGTAAAAAAATTATACTACTAGACTGGATCCCAATAAAATTCCTATACGGACGGAACCCAAACGCATCAAGAACCTCTTAAAAAATAACTAAAAGAAATGTCTCACCTAATTGAACGTGTTTTAATAAATCACAACGAATATTCTTAAGATTAGATTGTTATTGCCCAGTTAGTCTGCATCGTGTTAAAACGACGTACGCGCACCATATGTTGCTGCACTTACGCCCTTCTTGTTTTGCTCAGAAATAGCTTTGATGTGCGCTGGCGTTCATATATCGTCGGTTTGTTGCAAATTGTTCCATTTATAAATGAGTTATGAAGCTACAGTCCGATGTTGATTCAAAATCTCTAATGTCATTTTGCCTGATGTTTGGTACAATAAGTAGTTTAGGGTTTCGAAATTTTTTAATGCACATATTGTCACAGTGTTTTATTTATTTGTATACCAATATTATTTTGCTTTTCTTGTTTATTACTACGAAATGTGCATTTCGGAAATAAGTAGTTCATTTTATTAGGAGATTAGGGAAAATATAGAGTAAAACTTAGTTTTATCGCGTGATAGAGCTAAGTATAGTATACTCTATGACTTCGAACCCGCGGATGAAAAAAAAATACTGTTTCTCTTTCCCCTGAGTTTTTCAGAAAAACTCTTCCTTTTACACTTTTATGGTCCTCAAAGAATATGTCTGCCAAATTTCGTATTTCTAGCTCCGGTGGTTTAGGCTGTGTGTTGTCTGTCTGCCAGTCAATCAATCAGTCTCGTTACACTTTTATTTTATTGGAAAATTAATAAGTATTATTGTTATGTTTTAAGACAAGCTATCAGTTGATTTGATTGAACTGGAACTTGAAAGTTTTGATGATATTAGGCTGAAAAAGGGCCCCGAGAATCGCATTGCCTAGGAGCTCCGACATTGTTAAACCGGCCCTGCTAAATATCAAAAGCTTATTGCTACCTAGAACCATCTTACTAAACTACCGGCATCGAGTGATGCCACTTTTGACAGCTGACAATAGTGCTGTGTAACACTCTATTTTACTGTCGTTAAAATTTAAGCCGTGCGAGGTTTTAAAAAGCTTATTAATGAATAACTAATATAAATATATGTATATACACATATCTACATATTCTTATCTGATGCATTTAAAACGCATCCACATACTCACACATGCAGCACACATACACACGCCTCCGCATACATATTGCTCGTAGATAACTAACTAGTATGTAACTACTTCTCTATTTGTTTTGTACGCATGCTGTTATTTATTTATTCTTCTCTGTACAGTTTACGTGATTAATAGTGTATCTCTACGCAAGGGTGCTGTAACACAGGGTATCCTAGCGCAGGACCCTTAGTTGTAACATTTTTTGTAAAAAACAATTGAAATAAACGCTTTTTCATTTTTTATTTTCAATGCATAAAAATAAAAGACAATATTAAAGTAAGTATTAATGTATTTTAATCCGATTTATTTAAATCATTATTGCTCCTTGAAGAACAATCGTCACTGTTGTCATCTGCTAAGTTAATTATGGTTTCACTGTGTAAAATATTATCTACGTTGCCATCAGTTTCATAGTCTTGCCTTATGCGTCGCATGTTACAGTTTACCACCCTCCTGGACTCGAGGACCTCGTGGACTCATTAAACATATAAAGTTTTAATTGCATAGCTCTTATACTTTAGATTGTATTGATAAGTATCTAAAAACCCTGATTTCGTCACTGAAAATTCTTAGGGTATTACCTGACATCCTAGAAAGCTGAAATTTTGTATGTAAGCTAGGTAGGTATTATACACAAACAACGAAAATATGGTAAAACTTAATGTAGAGAAACAAAAAGAAGTAAAATCCCACCAACAACATTTTCATGTAAAATGTTGCCAAGCAAGACGAGACTGACCTCGCACTGTCAAAAAGCTGTAGTACAACTAATATTACAAGTGGAACTCTCGCTTCAGTTATATTAACTAGAAAGGGAGTTCCGCTTGTAATATAAGTTGTACTTTGTTATGCAACAGGCCCCAGATCCCATGTAGAGCCAAGCTTTTAACTCTACACGCCCTAACTTTGCCAACTCTACCTACACCTTATTCAAAATATGTGGCTTTGCCGTTTCACATTCCACAGGTTTGCAAAAAAAAAACACAATACTTCCTGATTGTACTTAAAAAAAATAGCTAAATTATCTCGCATTACACAGTAATTAATAATTATGCAAAAGAGCCAGTTTACGCAAGAAGGCAATTACCGCCCAAAATAGTGCCCCCTCCTCCCGCTAGGTGGCGCGAGTAATTTGTCACACATCGCGACAGTTTGATTTATCGCCGACCAACAAAGACTTCAAATAGACCCCTCGTAACCAAACACCCAATTTGGGAGTCATTACGGGAATATAACCTCTAAAGTGAGCCTGAATGTTTTGGTTTATAACGTGTTTTTGACGCTAAATGATTTTTATTCTTAGTATTTTTTTAAATCGTACAGGTAGGTACCTACTAATAAAACTCCGTCTCTAGGTGCTTCAAAATAGATAATAAATTATGCAGAGTTGATAATTAAATTTAAATAATTATATTGTGAAAGATTAAAATCTAGTTATACCTACTTAAAGTTCTACATTTACATTGTATTAGATTTTTGTTTTGGTTAGTTTTAGAAATATTTATCGTTTTTTTCTGGCTTTTAAGATCACAGGCTGGCAACACTGTTTCCCGCCAAATATCGGCTATGACAGGCCATAAAATTACAAAAAAAAATCGGCTATCTTTCCCGCCATTTTGCCGTGCTGTCATTTAGGATGCGTTCACATTCCTCGCCTAATTGTATGTATCGCTCCGTACGAAACACATTTGTCAATTGTCGCTAAGCTCCCCCACTCATAATTAGTTAGTTAACTATTCCTGGCGTGCTTTGACGGCTTATTAGGATTTCAAATTGAACACAAATTAGATGTCACGCCTAACTGATTTCTTAACTGGCGATCGGGATGTGTTTTCCTGTTGAAAAATCTGTCTCGCGATGTGAGGACAGGTTCGTTTTCCGGACGTCAAAAAGCTATCTATTAAACGGACGCATCTGTGCCGCATATTGTTTAATTTGGCTGTCGAGTGTTCAATTGGTTTTTGACACCTAGGATTAGTCAAAGATAATACGCTCTTGTTTTGATAATCTGCGTAACACAGATTTAAATTTGGAATAATCCCGTGGGATATACTTTTTGAGAATATTTGGGTCAAAAATTTTACTTCAACATCGAGCGAAACCAAAGAGCGAAACAGAAGTTAAGAAATAAGTTAAGAGTTCAGAGATAATCGAAAATTTTTATTCTTTTTTGGTAGATAATAAAATAAAGAAAACACCTACCTATGTAAGTTTAGGTGTTTATAAGGCTGTACCTACTAAATGGTACAAAAATCTTATCTTACAAATAGGGGTCCTTGCGGGTGGGTACACTTCGACCCGTAGGGATCTTTTGTGTAATAAACTACTAAATGGTAGGTACTGCAATAAAAATACCAAAAACATTTTTACAAAATAATAACGGGCACCAACAAAATGCCTCGGCCAAATATTATTGAATCCTGCTACTTAACAAAAGTGTATCCCTCTCGTGATTAATAATACACTCCTGCATCGTCATCTTAAAACATCCAACATTCGAACCTAATTATAACACAATGATACATACAAATTACAACACATGGTTGTATCACCAACTAATTTCGACGTCAATCGATACCCACTGCCATCTGTGACATCCAAACAGATTTCGTGTCGACAGGCGTCCCAACCGATTCGATACATCGACTTTTTTATCGATACCTTAACACGAACGCACCGCAACGAATCCGGCCGAACCATCAATTAGTGAATGCTCTCACAACACCGTTCCTTTTTCAAAAACATACGGCTTTGGAATCGATGAGTAAAAAGAAGATTGTTGCTAGCTGGAGGTGGCGGGAAAAAGGTTCGAATCGGTTTTGTTGGAACGCTTGCAATTTGTACGGTTGCGATTGATTGATAAATGTAATCCTAAGTACTTCTAAGTGCTATTTGATTTTCTCAAATATTTGAGTAGGTAGTAATTTTTTTTATTGACATTCTATTTACATTCAAAATATAATAAAAACAATTACTAAATGCAATTTTGAGTATTCACATTTTGTTTTTTTATTGATCAATGCTCGTTGGTGCTCGTTAAATATTGTTGTTAATTATAGACCAAAAAACATGGTGCGTGGTGCATGATGGATTTGAAGCCATTTTCAAAACATCCCTGTTCATGAATTCATGACATACCTAATCATTAATTTTATTATAATTACTGGCTGTAGCCCGCGACTCCGTTCGCGAAGAATAGGGGTATAAAAACCGGCCAAGTGCGAGTCGGATTCGCGCACGAAGGGTTCCGTACCTATAATTCCATATCTATAAAAACGGCAAAAAAACACATTTGTTGTATGGGACCCCACCTTAAATATTTGTTTTATTTTAATTTAATTATTTATTTTTAAAGTGAATGTATACTTAACTAAATGTTCTGTGAACATTTCAAGCATCTACCTGTTGCCGTTATCAATATCGAGCAAAAGCGATCAAAAAAAACACGTTTGTTGTATGGGAGCCCCCTTAAATATTTATTTTATTCCGTTTTTTAGTATCTGTTGTTATACGGCAGCCGAAATACATCATCTGTGAAAATTTCAACTGTCTAGCTATCACAGTTCGTGAGATACTGCCTGGTGACATACGGACAGACGGACATACGGATGGACAGCGAAGTCTCAGTAATAGGGTCCCGTTTTTACCCTTTGGGTACGAAACCCTAAAAAATAGCCTACGACCTATTCTCAGACCTACCAAATATAGAGAAAAAATTTGATAAAAATCGGTCAAGCAGTTTCGGAGGAGTTCAATAACAAACACCGTGACACGAAATTTTCATATATTAAGAAAGATGGTCCACATTTATTTAAGTCAGAGGAAAGCTGACTGTTAACGCCATCTGTGAATACGACTGCGTACTACCAAATGTTGAACCAACTCGAGGCGATACTAGAATGGAAACGACCTTCCTTAGCAATTTAGAAGTATCTAAGAATGGAATGGTAAGTATGGTAACTGATAAGTTAATTCTTCTAATTTAATAATGCGATAAATACACAGATGCCGCTACAATACAATCCATATCATACTAAATGCATACCTACATGCGAAATTTGCGAGTGTGCATGTGTGTGTATGCGTTTATACGTGTGTGCATGCTTGTTAGTCGCTCTTTGAAAGCCGGATAGCCTAGTTGTTAGAGAACCTGACTTCTAAGCTTGAGGTCCCGGGTTCGATTCCCGGTCGGGGCAGATATTTGTGTGAAAAATACGAATGTTTGTGCTCGAGTCTTGGATGTTATAATATGTATTTAAGAATGTATTTCTCGATATAAGTATGTTTATCTGTTGTCTAGTACCCATAGTACAAGTTTTGCTTAGTTTGCAAGGTCAATTTTGTCAATGTCCCATAAATCACTTTATTACTTTGACGCTAAAACGGCTGGATGGATTTGGATGAAATTTGTACATAATGCAGATAACCGGGTCTATGGAAAAACACATAAGCTACTTTACTATATTCCCACGGGGTAGGGATTTGTACATGGAATATGGAATATAAATTTTTAAAAACTGAAAGTGCGATCGCGGACTTGAACCCACCATACCTACTCTGCTTGAAAAGCCTTAGGTCAAACCACTGGGCTACAGTAAAATTACATAAACTTTACCACTGACAGATGGTTTGCCTTCATTTCATATTCAACTTTAACGACCTACAAATAAAGCCAATTTTAGAATACTGTTACCCACGTTTGCAGATCTTGTAATAACTACTTTATTTGTATGGTAATAAAGTTGGAAATTAAATGAAGGCAAGCAATCTGACAGTGGTAAACTAAAAGTAAACGTATTGTACCACGACTTGCAGTTTTTCCTCACGGTGATTGCCTTCGCCGTAAATAAATGGTAAATTTAAAATCTAAAATAACACATTCATTCAATTTTTCATTCCGAGAGTTGGCCTATTCCCTGCAGTGGGGCTTACTTATGCACGGTTGGGATGATGACTAGGTATCTGCCGACTTTTGTTTAAATAAAAACCGGCCAAAAGCGTGTCGGACACGCCCAAGAAAGGGTTCCGTAGCCATTACGAAAAAATCAAGTATTATTTTTCTAAGGATTTCGTATGTGTACGGAATCTTCCAAGTTAGGTATCGTCAATACTTTGAAAAAAGCTCCTATCTCACTATTGATAATCTGGCTAAGTGAACTTTATTACGCGCGTATCAAGGTTCAGTTTTGTTTACATGCTGATTTGAGATAAATACGAGCTTTTTTCAAAGTAGTGACGGTATGGTTTTATACCTTAGGCTAACTATTTACTCTTAAACTACAAATATATTATACATACATACAAATAATTCCCAAGCAATCTTAGCCGCTATAATTTTCCTTGTAAATTTAATATATTTACTACCATTTTGAATTTTTTCAAATTTTTCCACCCAACAGTTTAGATTTTAGAGGAGGGGGGGGGACGGTCGATTTTAATGAAAATTTTCACTTTAAAGTTGAATATTTCGCAAACAGATCACTGAATACAAAAATCATGTTAGCAACCCCCCAATGGTTTTAAAAGACCTATTCAACGATACCCCACACTATAGGGTTAGTCGAGAAAAAAAAAATCACCCCCACTTGACGTCTATGGGAGGTACCCTAAAAAAATATATTTTTTTATTTTTTATTTTACCACTTTGTTGGCATGACTGATATGTATATTCATGCCAAACTACAGCTTTTTAATACTAACAGTATCTGAGCTTAGCCGCGGACGGACATACAGACGGACAGACATGGCGAAACTATAAGGGTTAAATTATTTGAGATACGAGTACAAACATCGCAATCTGACTTGAATTTTCACTTAGGTATGTACTTATCTAATATATAAAAATCTCGTGTCACGGAGCTTGTTACCGAAAACTCCTCCGAAACGGTTTGACCGATTCTCATGAAACTTTTTTCACCGTATTCGGTAGGTCTGAGAATAGGTCGTAGGCTATTTTTATATGGCAAAACAACGTTTGCCGGGTCAGCTAGTTATACTTATATGAATTTAGGTTTAGGACATCCGCTGCTAATTAACAACCTATTATGCATGCAAAATACTTACACGTTTGTTGCAATACTTGCAATTACGAGTAATATTGTAGTTAAAGTATATTCAACTTCTGGGCATAAACCTCCTTTCAGAGTAAGAGGGCTGGGCTGTTTCACGCGAGCGTTGCTGAGTGCTTAGTATAAGTTTTACTTCACCAAAATACTTTTCGATCGCGTTTACGTAAAAATTTTAATTCTATGGAAACATGGACGCGTGCGCGCGGAGGCGCTGTCCACGTTTCCATAGTAATTGAATTTTTTACGTAAACGCGATCGAGAAGTATTTTGGTGAAGTAAAACTTATACTAAGCATACAGTATGCTTAGTATAAGTTTTACTCCACCAAAATACTTCTCGATCGCGTTTACGTAAAAAAATCAATTACTATGGAAACATGGGCAGCGTCTCCGCGCACGCGCGTCTATGTTTCCATAGAATTGTAATTTTTACGTAAACGCGATCGAGAAGTATTGAAGTGAAGGAAAACTTATACTAAGCGTACAGTACGCTTAGTATAAGTTTTACTTCACCAAAATACTTCTCGATCGCGTTTACGTAAAAAATTCAATTACTATGGAAACGTGGACAGCGCCTCCGCGCGCACGCGTCCATGTTTCCATAGAATTAAAATTTTTACGTAAACGCGATCGAAAAGTATTTTGGTGAAGTAAAACTTATACTAAGCATACTGTACACTTAGTATAAGTTTTACTTCACTAAAATACTTCTCGATCGCGTTTACGTAAAAATTTCAATTCTATGGAAACATAGACGCGCGCGCGCGGAGGCGCTGTCCATGTTTCCCTAGTAATTGAATTTTTTACGTAAACGCGATCGAGAAGTATTGAAGAGAAGGAAAACTTATACTAAGCACTCAGATTATAAAATTCACGCACATGTTTCTTCACGATGTTGTCGTTAATCGTAAAGCTCGTGATAAATGTCTAATTTGAATAGGCACATTACTTTTGAAAAATTCGCGAAGTTGAGCTAGGATTGGAACCCATGGTCTGCTTGGGAAGCCACGGGGGTAGTATACTAATATGATATAGTCTACTCGTGGCCATGATCGCTGCAATGTGGTTGAAACGTCGAGGTAAGCAACTGACATTGAACCTTAGAGCGGTAAAGGAATTTCGTGGTCGATTATACATGGAATGATTACTGTACAAAACACATCAGTATTTTAGGTACTTGTTTGTGCACCTAATTTATGATTATGAAATACCCATGAACACTTGTGCAAGTGATTGATAACGAATATAATTAGCTTGCAGAAAAAAACCTAAACTATTTGCGTCATAAAACATGATCAGTACCTTTACCATGAGTCACACTAGTATACAGTGACCGTACTCGCTAGCGACGGCGTAAATGATTTGTATGGAGAATCGTGTACAGCGCCTCTAGCGGTCACTTACGGAAGTACAATTCTCCATACAAATCATTTACGCCGTCGCTAGCGAGTACGGTCACTGTAAACTAGTGTAACTCATGGTAGAGGTACAGGTCGAAAAACTTCAGTGGAACGGGTTACAATTTTACGACTAGCGATCACGGTTGTTTGTTAACAAGTCACGCATGATTAAAAAGAATATGCTTTGTTTAACCAAAAACCTAGACAGCGAGACATTATCTTCTCTACATGGTGAATATAGAACAATGTCGCTTTCCGCGCTGTCTGTCTGGATGTCTGCTAACTCCTTTAAAAGCACACAACGGATTTTGATACGGTTTTCACCATCGGTTAAATAATATTTTACGGAAGGTTTATGACAATAGGTACGAGTACTAGCTGTATTTTGCCCGTGCAGGAAATACATGACAAAAGGTTACGGTAACACTTTTAAAGCACAACCACAGAATAACTAACAGTACTAGCGTACAGAAGGATTACTCTCGAACAAAAGTCAACTTTAGGTATAAAAATTTGCCTACTCTTACGACCGTTAACTGCTTGCACGCGAAATTGAAACTTATCATGTGATACGAGCGTTCATATTTCATTGGGCACCACTGATCCGAAACCAAGAGCACAGGGTTCCCGCTCGCCGATATTTAGCACAACGTTCACTCGGGCAACGCCATCTGTGGATTTACAGACGAAGTTAACACGTCATAGTCTTGAAAGCTAAGATACGTAACATTCTTGAACAGCTACCTCTATTCATGGTTAAGTAAAAATGTAATCCCACGGGAACTCATCACCAGGATATTAAGTATCTTATGTCTCAATCCAGAACTTTTCCATCTGTACGCCAATTTCCATTTAAATCCGTTCAGCCGTTATTGTATAAATGAATAACAAACATTCAAACATGGTGACTTCTACTTGCATAATTATTTTCTTTTATAATATTAGTAGGTATTTTACATTTATGTATAACTAGCGTTACGCCCTGGCTTCCAGCGGGTGTAATACTGAAAAAAAGAGCCGAAAATGTGAAGTTACTGCCTTTATAGAATTATACTTTTCTCTTTCAAAATGACACCCGTGCAAGCCGGGGCTGGTTGCTACTTAACAAAATATAAAAAAATGTTTGCAGGATTTAAACATGTGTACCTAGATATTGCTATTTTATGTTCATGACTTTGTTTGACGAACGGATAACGTCACAGCATAGAAAAAACTGTTTTTTTTGTTCTGTGGATAACGTAGTACATAGTTAGAGAACCTGATTGTGATTACTAAACTTGAGGTCCCTGGCGCCTGAGGCACGATTCTCGGTCGTGGCAGATATCAGATATTTGTAAGAAAATTAAAAATCTTTGTTCTCGTGGCTTGGTTGTTTAATACGTATTTAAGTATGTATCTATATATTAAAATATGTTTATCCGTTGCCTAGTGCCAGTAACACAAGTTTTGCTAACTTTAAAACTAGGTCAAATGTTGTTAATTGTCCCGCGATATTTATTATATTAAATTAAACTGATAAGTGGCTTAAGCCACCGATTAAATGCGTACAGTTCTGACTATAACGAGTATTTATAACTCTATGCAATATACCTGGCTGAAAATAAAAAGCCACGTTCTGTTGTTTAAAAAATAAAAATCAATATGGCGTCGCGTCGAGGCGGGAAAATCTCGCGCCACAATATTTTTAACGCGAGACTTGGGGTGGCTAATTGGATTCCAGTTACAATAAACGCGGTAAAAAATGTTTTAGGGATATATCCGACTATGATAGAGCCTATTCCAAACTAAGGCAAGTAAACGCTACTATTTATATACAAGTTTAGTGTTTTAAGATTAAGCAGATAATTGGGTTAGTTTGTCTGAAGAGTTTGCCATTGGATTTTTTGATTTAAAAACATGATATGAACATGGATCAATGTATGGTACCTTTATTAACCACAATTTAAAAATCGTAAAAATACACTTTACAGTGTTCAGTCAAACTAACCCAACCACCTGCTGAAATCATCATGGCCACTGCAAACCGGGAGCGCGGGGCGCCGACGGAGCGTGCCGAGCGCGGTCAATAACACTGAATCATATACACGGTGACACACACCGCCAGCGCGGCACGGGTATGTATTACAATACCGAAGTACGAAAGACCGAATGTATTAAAACATCGAATGGGTCAAAAGGCCGACACGATTTTTTTCTGAAACCGTAAACTTCTCAGAATTTATTAAAACGGCATCATACAGAACCCATTAGGTTAGGTTAGGTTTGTTTTATAACAATCTTAAAAAGTTAACTGTTTCAGAAAAAAATCGTGTTGGTCTTTTGACCCATTCGATGTTTTAATACATTCGGTCTTTCGTACTTCGGTATTGTAATACATACCCGCGGCACAACGTGCATGATTCAGTGTTATGCAGCGCGCTGGGCACGCTCCGTCAAGGCCGCGGACTCCCGGTTTGTGGTGGCCGTAGGACTTCCAATGCTTGACATAGACCTCCCTCATTGATACCGAATCACTAAGATTGGAAACGGCCTTCACCAAATCATCCGACCATCTCGAAATATAAACAATTTTTAATACCTTTGTGTGTTTTAATTCAGGTTCCAAAACTCATCCTACACGATAACAGTTTTGGAGAAAATAAATCCATATCACTTCGTTACGTTAAGCGATATAAGAATTGTTTTTGAAAATACATATAAGTATTATCTGATACTAAAAGTGTTTTTTTTTATGTGACTTAATCATCGCTTAACAAAGTGGCATGCATGTTTTCCTATTTTTCAGAACTGGTAAGTATTTCTTGATCTCTTCCCTGGTACTCACCTGGTTATCGTTGAGTTTTGAGACACTTGACTGTGTGTACACATTTATATGTTTAATTAACATACATATTTAAATTTTTACCACTTTTATTCTTTCAGTAAGTTTTTTACTATCATCATCATCATCACATCCTATATACGTCCAGAGCACAAGCCTCCTCTCAGAATGAAAGGGCTTGGGCCGTAGTTCCCACGCGGGCCCAGTGCGGATTGGGAACTTCATACACACAGGTGTGTGCTGGTCCTCACGATGTTTTCCTTCACCGTAAAGCTCATGGTAAATTTTAATCATAATTTCGCATAAAAATTCCGAAAAACTCATCAGAGGTGCGTGTGAACCCGGATTCGAACCCACGACCCACTGGTCAAACCACCACCACCACCACTAGGCCACCACTATCTTACTATCATTGTTCATAAATTAAACACGCAAGTACTAAATGAGCCTTAAAATAAAATAAACAAAAACCCTATCAAACACTATCGATTCGCAATTATCCCCTCTCCCCTCCCCCTCTATCGTGTAAAAACTACAAGCAAATTAACTTCTATAAAGCCTACTACATTGTCAAGCCTTATTTATATAGAAATACAGTCTAAAACGTATCGATTACTTGTTTACATTCTAACTGCAGTCAATATCAAGGACTTTTCGTAATTATTCTGCTATTTCTCGTAATTGTCGCCGCTTTTAGAAGAAGACAACGTTTTGGTTCCCTGACTACGCATTTTCCGTGTTAAATCTTTTATATTATTTAGGTATTTACTCAGACCACACTGGGCCAGCGTGGGAACTATAGCCCAAGCGCTCACATCCTAAGACGAGGCCTGTGCTCTGCAGTCCAATGTAAATTGGCTGGAATGGTGATTATTGATGATGATTTACTCAGAGTTTTGAGCGTATTTGTATGAATGTGAGAAATTACACTTAAAATTTGCAATTAAGTAATTTTTCAGGTGAAGAAAAATATTGTACTTACAGGTTACAATTTGCGAAGCAAATCAATTGTGCGTGTTAAGTTCTCAATCCGCATAGACCCGCGTGGTAACTACAGCCCAACCAAACCTCAAAAAAATAAAGAGTTTAAGGGGGGTCAATTTTCGCCTATTTTCTTAAAAGACTTTATAATTATACCTATGTATACTTAATGTAAATTTTAAAAAATATTTCGAGTTCCTCGCTAAAAACCTTTTGTAGTTTGTAAAAAACTGTTTTTATTTACTTAAGTACAGATAGGTTATTTCTCCCAGAACAGAAGTACTGAAACTAAAACAGATCTAATTCCATGCGCACGAAGTCGCGGGCACAGCTAGTGTACCTACCTATATCCAATGGCATTGAAACTGTATTTAATTAATTAAAACATAGGCTTAAGTATAGGTAACTAAAACTCTCAATGATGTATGGTAATAATATGTGGGTCAATATGCATCATTAATTAATTTCCTGATTCTTACTAAGTAAGACTTATAATTATATTTACAATCGAGGGCAAAGATATACTTACACTTTAGTACCTTTTCACTATAAGCCTTCTAAAAATTCAAACATGAAGTGACAGCGACAAGGTAGTAAGATGAAACGTATTTTTGACCTCAACTGTACGTTACAAAGACGTCAAAATATACACAACATTATGCTACTTATAAATAATTAAATAAATATCATGGGACAATTTACACCAATTAACCTAGTCCCAAAGTAAGCTAAGCAAAGCTTGTGTTATGGGTACCAGGCAACGGATAAACATATTTTATATATATAGATACATACATACTTAAATACATAATTAACACCCAAGACCAGAGAACAAACATTCCTATTTTTCATACAAATATCTGCCCCTACACACGATAGTTTAAATAGGAAAATATGAAAAATAAATAAGTAAACTTACTGCTTAAAGGCAACTCTGCCCGGCACCTACTAATTATGGTCATGTACGCATAGCAGGTAGTGCAGTTTTTTGTTTTATACTGTTGTAATAATTATAATCAATTTATCAATACGTATTTTTTATTTTTATTTTAGATAGGCCAGACCAACGAACTAGTAGGTCACCTGATGTTAAATGAACACCACCGTCCATAGACACCCGCAGCGTTTTACACGATGCCAGTGCGTTGTCGGCCCTAAAGGAGAGGGAATAGGGGAAGGGGGAGAGGGAGGGGGAGAGGGAAGGGGTGAGGTATTGGGCCCCCGGCACTCTCACTGACCGTACGAAACGCAAGCAGGATTACTGCTGCTTCACGCCGGTGTTCTGTGAAAGGGTGGTACTGCCCCGGACGAGCCGGCCCATTCGTGATGCAGCGGCTAGCTACAACATGGCTCTACCACTACTAATAAATAAACGTATAAAATTTAAATGATCAATGCAAATTAAGTTGTTGCAAATGTTGATGTATGTATGTAGGTACAGTCGCGGAATAAAAAGGTTCGTCACTTTTCGACTCTATGTCAACGAGTTAAGGTCGAAAAGTGACGAACCCTATCATTCCGCTACTATAACACAGAATAACTTAGTACTAACGTACAGAAGGATAACTCTCAAACAAAAGTTAACTTTAGGTATAAAAATTTGCCTATTCTTTACGATCGTTAACTGCTTGCACGCGAAATTGAAACTTATCGTGTGATACGAGCGTTCATATTCCGTTGGGCACCGCTGATCTGAAACCAAGAGCACAGGGTCACTATTAAGTAATCTGTGACAGGGTTCCCGATATTTAGGTAGGTAGGTATACAACGTGCCCACCAGGTTTCCGCGAAAGTCTAACCACGCATTCCTGAGGCCATATGGAGTAATACATGTTATCTGAACCTAGGTCGAAATATGCTTAGTTTTTGATATTTCCATTTTTATGTTTAAATTTTACTATGAAAGTGGTGGAGGTGCAGGGATTGCGTATATATTATGTATGAAAAAATAAAAAAACTTAACCCTGTAGCGACTACTAGCGCCATCTAGTCATCACATAAGGAACTAACTACTACAATCCTACATCACGCTATCGAAGTTTCTCAACTCGGCTGCATAAATACAACTTCCAACTTTCATCCATTGGACTTCGGTCCCCAGGCATAACATCTGCCTGGAGAGAGGTCTCTCTATTGCAGCTACCCCCAAAACCCTTTATAAGGCAGAGGCGATTTAGCGACCACATGCATTGAGTTGGAATTTTAACTTTATTGATTACATTATACGTCACAATTTCCATTGTAATTATTGAAAATACAACTAGCTTTAAAAATATTGTTTGTCAGGTAAACATTCGATAGCTGCTTTTGATTCTGTTGTAGTATGCTCCAATAAATGGGGCCTTATAAAGGGTTAAAAGGCATAATTCGACCTAGGTTCATGTAGGATAGTAAATAGATATCATATCTGGCAACCCAGTACTGGATCTGTGTGCGACCAAGAGAGTCTAAGTGTCAAGACAATGAATCTGATGATACCTAATTGTATATAAGAAGATAACTAAATAAACAAGTGTGATCTGATAAAGGGGTTTAATTATTTAAACATAATACATGGCGCAGTCGTAAGCAGAAATATCGAACAAGTGAATAGTTGCCGTACAGTTACATTGATACATATTGTGTATGAAAAAAGAAAAATGGCGGCACTATCTTACAATTTACCACAGAAATTGTGCCTTGTTGGTAACTTGCCTAGCAATTGGCAAAAGTTTAAGCAAGAACTGAATATATATTTAACAGCTTCAGATCTTGATGATAAAAAAGACTCCCGCAAGATAGCCATTCTATTGAATACGATTGGTGAGGAAGGCCTTCAAATTTATAACAATTTCAATTTAAAAAGTGAGGCTACGTTCAAAGAAGTACTTGCAACATTTGATGATTATTGCGAACCAAAGAAGAATATTTTGTTTTCAAGATTTTTGTTTTTTAATCGGAACCAGCAGCCCGGTGAACCGTTTGACATGTTTTTCAAAGATGTGAAAAGTCTGTCAAATAATTGTCAATTTTCTGATGCAAATGAAGCACTTCGTGACCGTATTATTTTTGGAACTACGGATAAAGGGGAACAGGAACGGTTATTGTGCTTGGGCGAGATTGGGTTAGATGAAGCAGTGAGAAGACTTCGTCTCTCAGAAATATCAAAATTGCAAACGAGAGCTGTACAAGACTCTAACCAGACTCAAACCTCAACCAATGCTGAAGTATTTAAAGTACAATTTGTTATACAGTGCAGATGGTGTGGAGGAAAACATGAGAAAAATCTTAATAAATGTCCAGCAAGAGGGTCAAAGTGCACAAAGTGTGCCAAGTATAACCATTTTGCTAAGGTGTGCAAAACAAGGAACCGCACTGACCAAGTCAATTCAGTACTCGATGTTGAGCCTCAAGATCAAGATGATCAGCTGTATTGTGATTCGGTATGTTTAAATGTGAACAATATTAAGTGTTGGGATCAAGAGTTAGTCTTGGAAGATGTGGCAAAATGTACTTTTAAGCTTGATACTGGATCAGATGTGAATCTTATTCCGATCTCGTTGTTCAATGACATTCAGAATAAATTGTCAAAGAAAAAACAAAACCATATAAAATTGTGTGGATCAAAAGTCAGACTACAAGCATACAATGGCTCAAAGATTAAAACATTTGGTACTGTGTTATTAGAAGTAAAATTAAAGTCAAAAATTATTTTATTGGATTTTTTTGTGACAAGTTCTGAATGTCAACCAACTTTAGGAAAGGACTCATGTGTGTTGTTAGGTATTATTGAAAGAAAATTTGTAAACAATGTTGAAATTGATTCAGACAAACAAACTTTAATTAATAGATATGAAGATGTTTTTTCAGGGTCGGGTAAATTTCCTAAGAAATGTAGGATTCTACTGAAGGACAATTCTGTTCCAGTGTCCAAGCCACCACATAGAGTTCCTTTAAAATTAAAAGAAAAGTTGAAAAAGGAGTTAGATAGACTATGTAGGTTAGGAGTGATATCAAAGGTTGAGGAGGCAACGGAATGGGTGAATAGAGTTGTGATTGTTGAGAAGGATGATGGTTCTATCCGATTGTGTTTAGACCCAAGAGATCTAAATAAGTGCATTTGTAAAAAATATTATGAAATTCCAACCATAAATGATTTAAAGTCACAAATAGGTAATTCAAAATTTTTTTCTGATTTAGATCTGAAGGAATCATTTTGGCAAATTGCTTTAACTGAAGACAGTAAAAAGTACTGCACTTTTTCAACAATATATGGATCTTATTGTTTCAATGTCTTACCTTTTGGACTGGAGATATCTGCTGAAACTTTTCAAGAGAATTGTAAATCTTGTTTTAATGATATTGAAGGATTGTTTATTTACATAGATGATTTTTTAATTCATGCTGAATCCAAAGAGAAGCATGATGAGATTCTAGAAAAAGTCCTTAATAGAGCACGTGAGTTGAATATTAAATTTAATCTTAAAAAGTTTCAATACCTACCTCAAGTGGTCAAATATTTTGGTCATGAAATTGTAAATGGCAAATTGGTACCAGACAGAGAGAAAGTGGCCGCTGTCTTGGAATATGATGTCCCAAATGATAAGCAAAGCTTGCAAAGATTTTTGGGTTTTGTAAATTATTTTAGGGAATACATTCCAAACTTTTCTGAAATAACTAGTCCTTTGAGACAGTTGCTCAAGAAAAATGTTGAATTTGTATGGGATGATAGTTATTCAGCATGTATAAATGACATAAAAAAGCTTTTAATATGCCCACCTGTGCTTTTGAACTTTGATCCTAAAAAACCAATTGTAATTCAAACTGACAGCTCCAAAGATGCTATTGGTTGTGTACTTATGCAAGATAGTCATCCCATTTCCTTTGCATCAAAAAGTCTGTCAAAGTGTGAATCTGAGTATGGACAAATAGATAAAGAGTTTTTAGCCATACTTTTTGCTTGCAAAAAATTTCATTACTATATTTATGGTAGGCATGTTATGGTACAAACTGATCATCAACCATTAGTGGCTATTATGAGGAAGGAAATAAACACAATTAATTCTCAGCGTTTAAGAAAGATTAAATTGAAGTTATCAATTTATGATTTAGATGTTCAATATACACCAGGCTCTAAGATGCATGTGGCTGATGCCTTGAGTCGGGCTTCGAGTAGAGCTACCAATGTAGAGATTGATAGTTCTTTAATTAAAACTATACACACTATCAATGTAAGTAACGAAGTACAGAATCTCATTGTAATGGAAACTAAGAAAGATCTTGTGCTTCAACAACTGAAATCATATTATGAAAATGGATGGCCCAAGTGTAAAAATAAAGCAGAAGATATTGTTAAAGTCTATTACAAGCACAAAGATAACATTACTTATGAAAATGGGATTGTGTATTTAAACTATAAGATTATTGTGCCGTTAGTATTGCGAGAAAGGGTAATCAAGAAAGTTCATTCAAGCCATTTTGGGATCAGTAAGACAATTTCTAGAGCAAAATCTTTATTTTATTGGCCAAACCTTGAAAATGATTTCATCAATGCTGTGTCAAATTGTGTGATATGTGAGAAGTATAGTTTGAAGAAATCAAAAGAGCCTATGTTACTAGATGAGGTGCCTACTTTACCATTTCAAAAAATTGGTTGTGATTTCTGTCAGTGGAGTAATAAAACTTATTTCATTGTAGCTGATTATTACTCAAAATGGTTTGAATTAATTCATGTAAATTCATTGACTGCTTCCACTGTAATCAAAATACTTAAAGATATTTTTTCCACACATGGTATACCGAGGATATTGAGGGCTGATAACATGCCATTCAATTCTTTTGAATTTCATAATTTTGCAAATCATTGGAAGTTTCAGATAATAACTTCAAGTCCAAGATATCCAAGGTCCAATGGTTTTATTGAACGATACGTAGGCATAGCTAAAAGTTTGCTTAAAAAATCAAGTGATTCTGGTATTGATTTAGAAGAAGTGTTATTAGAGTACAGAAATACCCCTGTATTAGGGTCTCCATACAGTCCATCACAATTGTTATTTAGTAGATTGACTAGAACCAAACTTCCCATTCATGATGTACTTCTAAAACCAAAAGTAGTTACCAGCTTTAGTGATGTCCAAAATAAACTGAATAATTATAATAAGAAAAATTTTGATAAGACAGCTAGATGCAGTAACCATAAGTTTTACTCAGGTCAGGATATAGTATACTTGAGGGACAATATATGGGTCCTAGGAAAAGTTATAGATATCCATACAGCTCCTAGATCCTTGATTTTAAAAGATAATAATGGCCATTTATTCAGGAGAAATACCTTACATGTCAAACCCTCCTTTTACAAAAATGTGGAACAAAATCAAAATTGTCTTAATGGAAATAATGAAAATGTACATTCTCACAAAGAGAGCCAGTGTCAGGAAGGAGATGATGATTGTAGTAATCTAGAGGTAGATACTCAAGGGGTACAAGATAATAGACCACAATTGAGACCTAGGAACAATATTATGCCTCCAAGATATTTAAGAGATTACATATGTGATTAAGTTTAAAATTTATGTTTATTCCCAATGGGGAAGATGTAGGATAGTAAATAGATATCATATCTGGCAACCCAGTACTGGATCTGTGTGCGACCAAGAGAGTCTAAGTGTCAAGACAATGAATCTGATGATACCTAATTGTATATAAGAAGATAACTAAATAAACAAGTGTGATCTGATAAAGGGGTTTAATTATTTAAACATAATACAGTTCACATAACATTTATTACTCCATATGGCCTCAGGAATGCGTGGTTAGACTCTCGCGGAAACCTGGTGGGCACGTTGTATTTATAATCAAGAAAGATAACAGTGTGTATTAATGAGGGTTTTCTATGAGAGGCTATTTGGCGCTAGTATCGTCAGGTCCGTTTGACAACTTTGACATTTGTTGTATGGGTGTAACGTCAAATAGACCTTACGATACTAACGCCATCTAGCGATATTCCACCTGTCAGAAAACCCTCATTCAGTAAACTAGCTTTGAACGTATCAGTATCTTTTATACGGATTATAAGATCGTTTAAAAAGATGCTTGTTACGCGCGACGCGGCTAGCCGAAAACCGAACGACAACCTACTAATGCCCGGGCTACACGAGGCTAGTTTTTTAAGCTAGGATAGCAAGCTAGTGTTAGTAAGCTAGCAAGCTAGTACTTATGGCTTCGTGTAGACAAAACTGCCTACAGTCAGTTTTGTCACTAGCTTGCTATCCTAGCTTGAAAAACTAGCCTCGTGTAGCCCGGGTATAACTGCTATACGCACAGGCCATACGCCTGCCCGGGAGGCGCGCTGGCCGTACATTGCGGGCGGAGTGAAACCCCCTTGACTATACACACAGCGATGTAGGTATGTAAATATGTAAGTAAATAAACATTTATTGCTCGTTTGACAGCCGACTCGGGCTAAGTAGGCGTCAAAATGTCTAAATCAGATTTTACAATTTAATTTTTTAACCCAAGACTAAGACTACTCGTCGCATATAAATCTTTATTTAATACGTGGTTTTTTAACATATATTCAATACCAGCAGCGCTTTGGTTTAAAGAAAATTAACAGACAATGAGACATCTGAAAGACTGTACCTAACTGTGTATTTTGTGGCTCTAAAACGAATAATTTGTAAAAAATTCTAATGGACTGATGTAATTTTTTTAAACTCCAAGTCATAGTTAAAAACCGTTACGGCCACAGATACTGGAAACCTTTTTCTATGAATCTCCACTATCTCCACACGACCTTCAATCAACCTCATGTTGTCTCAATCGAAAACAATTAACTTTTTACGACAAACAAACTAAAACAAAAACTAATAGTGAAGGGGTCGGCCCTACAATCCGAACACAAAGGCGGACTGGCCACAAATTAAAAGCTATGGCTGATAGTGCACGCGTCTCTATGCCTAGTTACAATAATTAAAAAAAAACCGATTCGAACTTTTTTAGAACACCTCTGTGGTAAATAAAGACAAAGCGCGGGAATCCATCAATATTTAATTTATTTGCTTTTTAATAATTTGGTTGATCGTGTTTTTTTTTAAGTGATGTTCGATACGTTTAGAGCGCAATTTAAATTACAATGGAGGCAATATTTAGCGGCATCGTTAGGTAAGTATTTTAGTCATAAGTGTTCATGAATTGACTTGATCACAAACACCTAAAAATATTTTCAAGCCACTGTTACCTAACTACATGCAGGTAAAAAAACTCTTGTAGGTACGTACGAGTAGTAGTGCACAGAGGAGGAACTAGTTATTGCGCGAATATGGAAATGGAACGTAAACTTATCTGTACTGATACGTTGCTACTACATGCAAGAAGAGGCTTGGTTATATTTTTACCTATGTTTAATGTAGTTGAGAGGTCAACTAACACACATAACATTACATTGCATAACGATAAGACAGCGTGTCATCTCTCTCTGATAGGAGTTATGAGCGTTTCATTAATACCCACGCTTATGAAACTGATTTGAAAAGTGTCCAACTGATAGTGAAAAAATACGGATCTATGATCGAGTTTAGCTTGCTGTTTCGGGCTAATCCGGGGCCCTTCATCATGGAGCACACGCCACGCACGCTAAACTCGATCATAGACGTTACACGTTCTCACGTTATGTTCAAAGTGTCCAACTGCTGCGCAAAAGCCCCACTCTCGACCTCCACAACTCCCGGCCTTTGCATACAAATCCAAATCCCGCCATCTCCTATAAGTACAAGTTCTCTAGGGAAGTCGGCTGTTGTGATAAAAAGGGCTAAGTGCTAAGTAAAACCCGGCGCTTAAGCTACCTTGTCAACAAGTTCTTGTGCATAAAATACAACCTTTAGTAGCAAAGTATATTATTGAATAGTGAAATAATGCATCACGAAACATGACGTCACCAATTACAATACCTAATTGCAAAGAGCATTTCCGGTACCTACGTACACTATGTACATTATTGTACGTACAAACAAGTTGTAACTACATATAACTGCAAATAGAACACCTTATTTGTAATTAAAATAAAATATTCATCACCCCAGCTATATAAGACCATTTGCAGAGCACAGGCCTCCTCTCAGAATGACAAACGAATTGGGAGCTTCACACACACTTGAATTGAATTGATTGGTAGGTGTGTGCAAGCCTCACGTTGATTTCCGAGATGATAATGAAAATGACTTAAAAATATAAAAATACCTATTATTAATTTCGTAATAGTGACTCTAAATGACGAACGCTCCGAAAAATTGTTTGAATTGCTGCCTGCTGCGAAATTCTACCGTCGCACTTCTGGCCGAAAGTCTAAATTTCATTGTCACTATCTCGATGAATGGCAGTCCACCACTGTACGTAGAGGTAACGCCACCAGAGTTGAGGCCACGCACACAACCACATCTCATGTAATGACAGCGAGCATGAGATGTAGTTGTGTGCATGGCCTCAACTCTGGTGGCGTTACCTATATTCTTCGGCAATTCTTGCCACGTACGGCGAAATTATGGAATCAGCTTCCGGCAACAGTGTTTCCAGACAATTATGATATCGGGGCTTTTAAGAAAAGGGTTTATACTTCCTCAATAGATCAGTCTCTCCTTGAGTTGTTGACATTCACGGGCGGTGGTGATCTCTTCCCATCAGTTGACCTGCTTGTTCGTTATCCTCCCTATCACAATTAAAAAAAATTGCCGGGGCCTAAATTAAGAAAATCGCGGTTACGAAGCTACAATCTGTATACAGACATTGTCGAGGGATACTTAATTATTTTTACGACACGCTTAGTTCCTGCTCCGATTGTGAATACATAGGTACTCGTATTTATTGCAAAACCTTTTAAAGCAGTGCTTGCAACAGTATTTATTAATAAATTGATCGAGTTGTTTATTTACATTATAGTCTGGTCACGATACTGTTTACTGAGTTTGTAAAGAAAACGACGTCTTGTTGTCAATAGTTCCATTGATGAAACTAGGTAGTTGGGATTTTTATTTCTAGTAGTTACATTGGAGAAAAATTCTAGTGGGACTTTTTATTGGTAGTTGTTAAGTATATTGGGACAATGTGTATTGTATGGTGGTTAATGGAACTTGTTGGAATTTTTATTCGAAGTAGTTGTATTGGAACAAAGTTTCAACTAATGTACTTTTTACTCCTAGTAATTACATTGAAGCAGTTTTATTTAATGGTAAGCTCAAGTTTTAAGACCGGTGCAGACCGGATGCGTGTGCGTGTCACGTCACGCACACGCACTGGTTGTGGTAAGTGGACCTGTGGGAGGGATGGCACACTAGATGCGTGCACATGATGCACATCTTTCTAGTAGGGCTTAGGTATTCCACCTAATTTGTATAATGCTCAATTCACTAAATTGACTAAATTTTTTTTTTTTTTTTTTTTTTGCAACCATGGTACATTATGGATGTTTAAGGATTACATTTGTTTGTTTCACATGGACCCTGGTAGGGCACAGCATACTATAATATAACTAATATACACTTTTTACATTTTACATTTCAAATTTTAAATATTAATTAATTCATTCAAAAGATTCTAATTATACAAAAAAGGATTAAATACTTCACTAAAAAACTATAAATTATTAGGTAGGTACATATAACAAAATATAAACATAATTTGAATAAAATCGAACCAAAATATAATAAAAATAGCCTGACGATGTTAAAATAAATAAATAGAATCAAATTAAATTAAATAAAGCCAGATTAAAATTATATAATTGATTCAAATGAAATTAAACTAAAATAAAACAAAATAAATTAAACAAAATTAAATTAAATTAAATCAAATTAAATAAAAATTAAATTCTAATTAAAATTAAAACAAAATTAAATCAAATTAAATCAAATTAAGTCAAATTAAATCAAATCACCAAAACTAAATCAAATGAAAAACCAGATTAAATCAAAAAAAAAAAAAAAAAATCAAAATAGAATAAAATTTGATCAAATTAGAAGGTGTCTTTAACTTTATCGTCAAAAAATTCTTTCAAGGTGTAGTAACATTTTTTAATAAGGAAATCTTTTAACATTTTATTAAACTGCTTATCATTAGTTTGAGTCTTAATATCATTTTTAAGATGGTTATATATTTTTACTGCCATGACGTTTGGACTTGTCCTGTGGAGTTTGAGCTTAGAATACATCGGCAATGCTAAATTATTTTTGAACCTTGTTTCGAAACGGCGCGGTTGGTCAGTCAGCTTCGCAAACAGAACAGAGTGTTTTCTTACAAATTTACAAATTTCGAAAATATACATTGCAGTTAAGGTTAGTATTTCGTACTTGATAAAATATGGTTTGCAGCTGTCTGGACTCTTTATATTCGCGAGTATGCGCACACATTTCTTTTGTAGAATAAACAAATCTTTAACGTCCGTGCTGTTTCCCCATAAGATAATGCCGTATTTGAGCCATGAATAAGCATAGGCATAATAAGCTATTTTGGCCGACTGCAGTGAGGTTGATTTTTTTAATTCTCTAAGGGCATAGATAAATTTTGAAATTTTATTTTTGATTTTCCGAACGTGCGCCTTCCAATGCATACCTGTATCAATATCAAATTGCCATGGGCTCATAATACCTAAATATCAAAATGAAATATACCTTGTTGAGTTTCTTGCCGGTTTCTTCTCAACAGGGTTTTTTCCGAACCGGTGGTAGATTTTTCGACGTTCATAGGAGCATCAATTTGATGCCTAAATTGAATAAAGAATTTTGACTTTGACTTTGACTTTGAAAAAGCTAAAGCATGCAAATACAGGGGTCTAGGCTCCGAATATGATTTTGTCCCATTCGGTGTGTTGTCCGTGGGGTCCTAGCGCTATCAGGCTTTTTAAGGAAATAGCAAAAAGGTTAGTCGACATCACAGGAGAACGAAGAGCTGGCAGCTACCTCGGACAAAGAATTAGTCTAGCTGGGGAACGCTGCCAGTATCTTCGGAACCTTGCCTAAAGGGACTCCCTTTAATAATATATTTAATTATTATATTATACTAGCTGACTCAGCAAACGTTGTTTTGCCATATAAATTATAGCCTACGACCTATTCTCAGACCTACCGAATATTTAGAAAAATGAATTATAAAAATCGGTCAAGCCCTCTCGGAGGAGTTCGATAACAAACACCGTGACACGAGATTTTTATATATTAGATTTTTTAAGGTTTTTAGTTTTAGGTCAATTGTTCTAGTATATATTTTTTTTATTTTTGTAATTATAAATTTCAAAATTGTCTCATTTCTAAAATTAACAAATGTCATAATAACTTTGGCTTAAAACCTCTCATTAGTCATTACATACATTACGTTGATTTCCTTAAAATACCGAATCACAGATACAACAACATTTCAAAATAACTTTAACTTTAACTTAAACTGAAAACTGCACAAAGGCAAAGAAAAAATTTAGGCGTTCTGGAATTTAGTATTTTGACACTAAGTCATTTTGAAATGTAGGAGAATTGGTATAAGGTTAAAAATAAATTGAGCCGTAATGAGCCCTACTCCATCTTCATTCATTACAACTAGTGCGTGACAGGCACACGCATCTGGGGCTAAATTCAGGAAAGAAAAAATAAGGCTCATCCCAATCTCAGCCCAAACCTCTCGCAAACTAGTGATTTTTGGCGTTCCTGAATAGCAGTTCATCCCTATCCTCTCGCAAACGATCGAATTACCGCTCGAAAACCGTGTTGGACCTTTCCTGAATTTTGCCTGAATTTTCCTAGAAAGAAAAAATAAGGCTCATCCCAATCTCAGCCCAAACCTCTCGCAAACCAGTGATTTTTTTTTTTATGTTAATGAAGCCAGACAAACGAACTAGTGGGTCACCTGATGTTAAATGAACACCACTGTCCATAGACACTCGCAGCGCTTTACGCGATACCAGTGCGTTGTCGGCCCTGCAGAAAATTGTACACTCGCCTCTTAAAGGCACCCAGGTCGTAACTCGATGGGAAGACCCCAGCGGGAAGCTCGTTCCAGATTTTGCAAGTTCGTGGCAAAAAAGACCGCTTAAAACGCACCGTCGAAGACTGCCATTCATCAACATGATGTCGATGAAATGAACGCTTACGACGGGAGGATCTGTAATGGAACCCCACAGCTGGAATGAGGTCAAAGAGTTCCTCAGAGCATACCTCAGAGATTTTTGGCGTTCCTGAATAGCAGTTCATCCCTATCCTCTCGCAAACGATTGAATGGCGCTCGCAAACCATGTTGGCCTTTCCTGAATTTAGCCTTAGGGTCCCCCGAAGCCAGAACTAATCTCCTTGATTTTGGTTGAGCAGCAAGCTACGGAAGCCTGTGCACGGGCATGTCGATGGGCTGGACGTCGCCGGTGCTGCCGGCGCTGCGCGGGCCCGGCAGCCCGCTGCCCGCGCCGCCCACGCTGGCGCAGGAGTCCTGGGTGGGCTCGCTGCTCGTGCTGGGTGGCCTACTCGGTGAGTCCATAGAGCAATAAAGCTTCTGTAGGTAGTTTTACTACAGAGAGGTCTGTAACTTCCATTCATTTCGTATGCCATTTTGACCCCTGGTTTGTTAACCATAGCGCCATTTTCATTTAAGTAGTTTCTTCATTAAGTTCATAGATGGCACTATGGTGTAAAGCAGAGGTCAAAATGCACTACGAAGTGAATTGTATAGAGACCTCTATATAGTAAAAATTAGTTACGGCACGTTTATTATTATCATTTTAATAAAGGAACGCACCGTGGTATAGATACCTATTGACAGTCCTCTTTATTTGATTATCCTATGAAGACACAGAGAAATGTCTTTATAGTTGTCTCCCCTGTTTCTTGTAAAAGTAGTCCTCGATGTAGGTACTAGCTATAAAAGTGCAATGTTTAGTGATTATTCCGTATATCGGACATCGATCTAAAAAAATCATCTCTAACTCTAACCAACTCAAAATTAACTGAGGAAGTGGTTCCATACATTCATAACACGACCTAAACTTTAGCATTCACTTCCGTTTAATGTTTTGACCCTTGCTGTAAAGGTACATTTTATTATGAGTTAATAAATAAATAAATAATTATCAAGTCTCGTTTTATAATAGTCTAAAGCTGCGTACACTGTACACGTACACGTACTGTACACGTACACGTATACTGTACGCGTACATGGCGTACGGACATGGCGTTCCACGACACGCAAGCAGTAGTGCGCGCAGTCCGTACGCAGCTTTAGGAAGTTATTGTTGTTGGTTCACTTTATTGACTTTACTCCCGCTTCCCACAGGCCCCCTAATCACGGTGCCTCTCTCGAAGTACGTCGGCCGCCGCTGGATCATCATCGGCACTAACTTGCCGCTGTTGCTGGGCTGGCTGCTCGCTGGTGTAGCCACTTCCCTGCCGACGCTGTACGCGGCAAGGATCATGTGGGGATGTGCTACAGGCATGATGTTTGCCACAGTGCCAATTTATATTGGGGAGATTGCTGAGGTATTGCGTGTGTAAATGCTCTATCATGTTTTAGTAACACCAAGGATGATATAGACTGGATTAGCAATCGCCATAGTACAGATTGTCCGCAGAAAAATAGTTCAATTATTAAATCTAGATGGCGCTGAAATATAGCCCGAGGCTTTGAAAGCAAAACGATAAATTTTCAAAAATATTGCATAATAATACATTTACAGTAATATGAAATATCTGTAGTTTTATTGTTTTGCTTTCAAACCCTCGGGCTATATGTCAGCGCCATCTAGATTTAATAATCGAACTATTTTTCCGCGGCCGATCTGTACTATGGCGATTGCTAGTCCAGTCTATATCATCCTTGGTAACACTGACATCAACAGAATCATTTCGATTCATTCCTACACACTTTAACTAGCAAAATCCAGGTCGGTAATGTCGCCATTGTTAAAATTTAAAAGGTTAATAAGATTTTTAGCCGTATTTACGTTGTCATCTAAACTAAATATTCCTACCTTTAAAGTCAATCCAACGACTAGAAGTGTATGAAATTCGGCTTGCAAAGTTTTGACACAAACAAATAATAATACAAGTTATATAAAAGCTAATAACCCTCTCATTCTGAGAGGAGACCTGTGCCCTGCAGTGGGACGTATATAGGCTGGGATGGATGGATGGATCGAAAAGCTCATTAAAAAAAACGGTACTTTCAATATACTCTTTTCATACCGTTTCTTGAGTAAGGTGCTTTATCATCAAGTAGCTTTAAGTATACATAGCCAAACAAGACAATCGACCCTGTGGGAGTGGGTAAAAATCGAGTTGTAATTGTTGTGTACTTTGTTATTTTCTTTTTTTATCTTCAGCTTTAACGTTGGTTTCCAGGACAAAATCCGCGGCGCACTGAGCGCTCTATTCCTGCTCTTCATCAACGTGGGTTTCCTCCTGGCGTATGCCATCGGCCCTTTCACTTCTTATTGGGGTCTGACAGCGGCCGGCGGGATTCTCTCACTGTTCTACATACCCTGCTCTTGGTTCATACCTGAAACGCCTTTCTACTTGGTTTGGAAGGGTACGTTAGACTTTGAGAACGACAATAACTACTTGATTAGATCACGCGCTACTTTGCGAAGGTTCATAATATGAATTTTAAGGTAAAACTTGATATTATCAAGTTTTACCTTGTTTCTTTATCATATTCCGCTGTGATAGCGGAAGAGACTTCATTGACAATATTAACATCAAACGTTAAACTTACCTTTACTTTTTTTATTTAATAAACTTCATTTACGCGCATTGCGGACTGGCAAGCGCAGCGTGGGACGTCCACCAACGAGATGGACGGACGATTTGGTGAAGGCCGCAGGTTCAGGGTGGATGCAAATCGCTTCCAATCGTAATGATTGGGCATCAATGAGGGAGGCCTATGTCCAGCAGTGGACATCCTACGGCTGAAGTGATGATGTGATGAAACTTCATTTTGTTACTCTCTTTACTTTCCGTACTTTACTTGCATTAATTCATATTTTAAATAACGGCAATATCAGTTTATTGGAAAGTTAACATTGGGATCATCTGCTTTGTGTTTGTTGTAATTTTATCTACTTAGTTTATGACGAACAAAAAGTTAAACAACGTGCTTCCACCTAGAATTTTCAGTATCAACTATGAACGGTTTACGTGTTTGATCTAATGACATATTATTTTGCTTGTTCCTAAAATCCTTTTGTTCGAAAATGATAATGACATGAATTTGGGGATTTTTCTCGATTACATTTTAAACTTCATGCCTTCAATGTTCCTCAAATGAAAGTTGTAATTTACAGTCAGCCTCATGTGAATACCCTCTTAGGTTTTACCAGTAAATTAAATAGGAGTTGGTATTTTCTTAAAACAATGCCACGCGTTTTAGTCACCAGGCTATATGCTACATTACACGTTGCAAGTCACTTTATAAATTACCATTAAGTAGGTCTGCGATCGCAAGGTCAGTATCGAGATCAGGTGATGAAGTGTACAGCAATAGATTTAAACATGTCAACATTTTTGTCTGGTCACTCTGTCCTTGATGGTCAATGCTTCTGCTAACATAGCATTAACCGTTTTATACTGTTGTTTTTTAAGCGCCAATAGCTACGTTGTCATCTTACAAAAAATATATTGAAGTGTGATTAGAAAATTTTGCGCGTGTTTTTATTGTAAGACACGGGGGTTTTTCTTTTAATTGTTTTAAGAATGTTACTGATAGGCCTAGCATATTATCAGAGGCTGTCATTAGCGAAAGACAATTCATCGAGGACATAGTGCAAGAAGAAAATGAACAGACATGTGGCAAAATATCTTGTGTTTTTGTGGTAAGACTACGATGGTTTAGATAGAATAATGCGCCTCAATTAATGCGCTATACAGAATGTTCCAACTCGACGATAACCTGATACCGGACTAGGTCAAGTAATACCAGTTCTGGAAAAATCAAGAAAGAAATCCATGTCAATAGGGTCTCCCCAAATCTATTGACGCGGAATCGGCTGCAGCCGATCGGAAAAACCTTTATGTCAACGCAATAAGAGCGAAAAAGACGTCGATTGGCTCGGCAACGCAGGCCGAATGGATAGATTCCGCGTCGATAGATTTGTGGAGACCCTTAGCACAGAATGTATAATAGTACTAACGTACAGAATGGCCACGCTCCGCCCCGCACCGATTCGAGTTATCCCTCCCCCCAAGGCGCCATTGCTTGTCGCCGCTGTTCACCAGTATGAGCGCGCGCACACAGAGAGCGGTCTGGAGTTCCGCGTTCTTTCAAATGTACTGAGTCGCTTACGATTGCTGTGTGCGTTATAGTAAGGGACTCAGTACATTTGAAAGAACGCGGAACTCCAGACCGCTCTCTGTGTGCGCGCGCTCTAAGGTGCGCGCGCGATGTATGTAGGCGTACGCGTGTACAGACGTCGTCGTGCTTATGTAGATTCAAGAACGCGTATTTTGTGTGTCGTGTCCGCCGTGTGCCCTTAGTTAACCGATAATTGAGACACTTAACATATAACTTTTATTACCTATTACTTAGATATTTTATAAAAATGACTATTATCGCTTAACTAAGTGACGTGGGCATTTTTCTTATTTTTTCCAGAACTGTTATAACTTAGCCTCTCGCCTGTTACCTGTTACAATTGAAGGGATGTTTACAAAAACACCATAACCGACTAGACTGGTTGACACTTGTAGAGAAACAATTTTACTGACAACAGGTGTCAACCAGTCTAGTCAGTTATGTTGTTTTTGTAAATATCCCTTCAATTTATCGTTAACTTTTGGGACACCTGTAGAAATTAGTTCTGTTTTTTCCATCAGGATACAACGACGACGCTCTGGAAGTCCTCCATCAGCTCCGAGGCAAATCCAAAGATGCAGTTCAACCAGAACTGGACGGTCTGAAGGCCATGGTGGCCCGGGAGTTCAAGGTGGAGCCCAGGATCCAGGACCTCTGGGCTACTCGTGGAAACGTCAAAGCTCTTGGTAAGCAGACATAAAACAATGATGATCACAATTGAATCCTGAGCTAACGTGGAACTGTTTGTCTCAGGATCTTTTTATGGTCATTAACTGATGATTCATCTCAGCCTATATATGTCCCACTGCAGGGCACAGGTCTCCTCTCAGAATGAAAGGGCTTGGGCCGTAGTTTCCACGCGGGCCCAGTGCGGGTTGGGAACTTCACACACACCATTGAATTTCTTCTCAGGTGTGTTAATTTTTCCGCACAATGTTTTCCTTAACCGTAAAGCTCATGGTATACTTCAAAAGTAATTTGGCACATAAATTCCGAAAAACTCAGAGGTATAAGTAAGCCCTGTTTCGAACCCATGACCTTCTGCTTGAGAGGTAATAGGTCAAACCAGTTGCCATCACAGCTTCTTCGGTACGAATCCTGCAGTTTTACCAAATTTATTTTGGTCAAATGTTTAATTTTCCAAGTATCAAATTTCTCCGAAACTAAAAATTTTTTTTTGAATATTTTTTTATGGTTTTATAGACCACAGTAGGTTAGGATAGATTTGTTTTATGAAAGTTCCGAAAATAATATGGTTTCGGAGAAATTTGATACTTGGTAAATGAAACATTTGACCAAAATAAATTTGGTAAAACGGCAGAGAACCTCTTCGGTAGTATAGCGGTAATTGTAAGTATCCCCGCCTGTACTTTTAGGACATAGACAAAGAATAAGGATGAATATTGCAAACTCATGGGACAATGGCAGCGAAGCGGCAGTCGTAAACTGGTTTTAAATAAATAAACGATAAGTAGTTTTTAGTGTGATTTATTTCATGAAATATGCTACTACTAAACGAACGCTGTGATTTGTCATTCATTAGTAAGACACACAATGGCTGTCTTGACGATAAGTTATGATAAACGTGTCATAAAAAATAACAACTTGAATATGTAACTATAGTTATAACGTTCGATTCAATCATTTTTGTCTCTTACACGATATCAACCAGCCATACTCGGCCATTTTTAGGGCTCCGTATTTTGTATGGGCCACAAATGTGTTGTAGCGGGACACAGCATTCGCATTGCGTGTCAAAAATGATTCAAAATCTATACACTTACTTAATTTTTATTCCTGGAGGGCCACTCATAGATACTAATATCGCGAAGTAGATAGGAAGAGTAAGCTATATTGAACCGGCGCTTAAATTGGACCACTTCCGTATTTCTGCCAAATTACACTATTTATTTACACTGGCAACAAAAAATGAAGTGATGACAGCGCCACAAATAGTCCGCCATTTTGCATCATCGCATCATCATCGCTTCATTTTTTGTTGCCAGTGTAAATAAATATTGTAATTTGGTAGAAATACGGAAGTGGTCCAATTTAAGCGCCGGTTCAATATAGGTTACTCTCCCCTAGTAGTGTGGCGGGCCCCAGATTGATGAACAGACGATCCCCTGATTGAGAGGATATAGATAAAACCACAGATTTTTAGCCAACTTTAGTGCACCCAATATTTGTTTTTTTTTACAAGCAAAACTATTGCCCAAAAAAATTTGGTTTTTTTTAAACGAGAGGCAGGAGGGGGGTGTGCACCAATTACACCACGTCGCTCCCAACAAATCCCGTTCGGCACACCCGAACCACTTGTTCGTTTTAAAAAATCTTGGCATCTGTCCAGGTATCTGCGTGTTCCTGGCAATGTTGCTTCAACTATCCGGCATCGATGTGCTTCTGTTCTACATGGAGGAGTTGCTGCTGAAGGTCGGTTCCAGCATGACGGCTTCAGACGGGACCATACTCATGGGCTGCGTCCAGGTAGGCTTTGAACCATCCCTGAGAGCCTTATGACACGAAATTCGATTTTCGAACTTCACATGGTGCCGTTCCAGTCTCGCTAATTGTATTGAACAGGAGAGTGAAAGTGCACGATGCGAACTTCGAATTTTGTAGTAGCTCCCTACCCTACTAGGGTGGCCAGATGTCCCGTATTTTACGGGTTGTCCCGTATTTCAGGCACGAATAATACACGTAATTTGGCGAAACAAATACGGAACAGTACATTGTCCCGTATTTTTATGATTCAATGACATTTACTAATAAAAAGACTTATTCAAACAACCTATTTTTAAATATTTAATATTGTTTTTTAAAGTGTCTCATTAAGAAATTTAGCAATTCTATAGGTTATTTAATTGAGTATGCCAAATTTTTGTAATAAAAAATGAATAGGTATCTAAAACGGTTTTCAATAAAACACGGCCTGTCTCGTATTTTAACCTCGAGTCCCGTATTTTCAATGCAGTTATCCCCTAAAACCAAAATCAGATCTGGTCACCCTACTCCCTACAGCACTAACAGTAAGAACGGAAATGTCACGGGAGTTAAAGAATTTAAGCACGATGGCTAAAAAGCCTTATATTTCTCCCAGCTCAGTCTGTAAATTATTTGAAAATATGTAGGTAAATTCTGTAATGAGCCGCCTACAATTCGAATTACTCGGATTGGCGCAGAGAGTCTGTTTCGCTTCTGTTAAACGTAACCACCGGGTTTTGTTTTTAATACCGAAGTATGGAAGACCGAATGTAGGTATTAAAATATCGAATGGATCAAAAGATCGACAAGTTTTATTTCTGAAACCGTATACATCGGGCTTATATCACTCCTACTAGATGAGTAGAAATATTTAATCTAACAACTATTTGTACCATTTTGACTGACTAATTTTAGTTTTGTAATTTATTATTTTGTACGCCAACCGGTAAATCATAGCTCTACTAAATATTATTAAACTACACACACCTGTGTGTGATAACGAAATAAATATATTTGTATTTGTGATTTTTTAGAGTCTGTTCTATTAATATTTTTTAATAATTTTGCTTTTGATCTATGAAGAGCTCGCTGAAATGATCTCGTCCTATCAGGTGATAACAAGCTGCATCACACCTTTAGTTGTGGACCGGCTCGGAAGGAAGCTGCTCATGTGGACCACTTCGCTTGGACTTACCATCTTCCTGGTAAGTCACCGTGTCTACTCGTAACTAAATTATGCTTGGGACTGATTTGTAGGCAACTGTGACATAAGTACCTACTTAGTGGATAGAAAATCTGACTTAGTCTCAAGTTCTATCTCCGACCGATTATGTATGAAAAATACGAATGCTTGTTCTCCAGTCTTGAATTAATACGTATAAGTGTTTATTTAAATACGACCAGACGACCAGATCAGACGACCAGATGGCCTAGTGGTTAGAGACCCTGACTATGAAGCTTGAGGTCCCGAGTTCGATTCCCGTGTCGGGGCAGATATTTGTATGAAAAATACGAATGTTTGTTCTCGGGTCTTGGGTGTTTAATATGTATTTAAGTATGTATCTATCTATATAAGTATGTTTATCCGTTGCCTAGTACCCATAACACAAGCTTTGCTAAGCTTACTTTGGGACTAGGTCAATTGGTGTGAATTGTCCCGTGATATTTATTATAATTTATTAAAAAAAAAAAAAAAAAAGTATATTTAGCCGTTGCCTAAGTAGGTACCCAAGTTCAAGCATAAAATGTCAAATGTCCCTTCACATTTATATTATTTGGGGTTTTAAGAATCATATCTAATTTTTTTTTTATTAGGGGAAAAAGAACTCTCAATAACTTACGTAACCGTAGTGGAACCTAAATATATCTAACATTCTTAGTTTTTAATTCATGAAAAACGTCTTTAATGAGAGATTAAAGACGAATCAATATGATAGTTACTTATTTATATACTTCGTAAATGTTAAGTAAATTTATTAATGTCAATCAATAATTGAATGTTGTTAGTAATATTACTGGCGACATCTATTAACAACCAACTTTACAGACAGTCTACAAAAGTCTACCAAATTCATTAATGCGTTTTTACATGACATGACATGAATGAAGGCATGAAACTACTTATGTCAAAATATGCCACTCTTTCTCTTAGAAGCCATTCTGGAGGAAGGGTCTGAGCAGTTGTGCAGCGCGCGCGTGCCGGTTACAGTGTCCCGTATTAATGTTACGGCACAGAATATATAATAGTACTGACGTACAGAATGGAAACGGTCCGCCCCGCACCGATTCGAATTACCCCACCCCTCAAGGCGCAGATAGCCAGAAACCGCCAGAAACCAGAAGAGTGCGCGCGCGATGTATGTAGGCGTACGCGTGTACAGACGTCGTCGTGCTTATGTAGATTCAAGAACGCGTATTTGTACGTCGTGTCCGCCGCGTGGTTACGGTTTGCAGCTTGGGGCGCGCGCAAGCCCGCGCTCAACTGCCTTCTTCCTGCTTATTCTAAATTCAAGTCTAGGGTGAATGAGCATTTACTAGGCAAGCGTGCTCCATCGTAGGCCTCATCTTCGCTTTCCATCAGACGTGATTGCGGTCAAACGCAAGCCTATATTGTATAAAAAAAAGCTTGTTTAATGCAGACTATGTGATAAATAATAATACAGGATCACTGAGAGTCGGACATTAATTTATTTAATGCTATAATACGAAGTACTCGCAAAATTTTTGCACATTGTAATACTTAAGTACTTACAAATTAATTACAAATAAATTACTAGGTACTTCAACTTACAAAAATGATTCCGAGTTCGATCACCGGCCCCAGAATTGCTTTTCTGGATTTTTCAATGTGTACTGGTTATAGTACCTATTATTAAAATAAAAAAGTTACAAAATAGTATTATCATAAATTTCTAAATAATAGTTATTAGAGTCAATTTGCCTTCTACAGGTAAATTCGTTTGCCGTCACACACACCGGTCGCTGACCCCTATATTTATCATCACGATACGAAACGCCATATTTCTTAAGTTCCACTAAAACGTCGTTTAAACAAGAACATTGCCACGGATTGTTGTCAAAGAAAAATTTTGATAATCTCACTCCAGAATTCCATAGTTCTAAGTAAAAATTATCTTGCAAATAAGTAAATCTATTCCCACTCAAATTCAATGTTTCCAAATTGGTACCTCGAAATGCGTTTACCGGCACATACTCTATACGATTGTTTGACATATCGACGTTGTTCAGATGTTGCAAATTACGAAACAGTGATTCCGGAATGACCTTGATTCTATTGTTATTCAAAAATATCAGTTGTAAGTTCTTCAAGGGTTTGAAAACGTCTTCATGGATTTCTTCAATGGAATTGGCGACGAAATTTAACTTTTCTAAGTTCACTAGGTGCTTGAAGTGTCCAGGGTTAGATAGTGAAGTTATTTTGTTGTTTGACAGTATGAGATGTTTCATAGTATGTAAGTTAGGCCTAGTAGCGAAAAGAGGCACTTGATTAAGGGAACATCTGTCTAGATTCAAAAAGTCAAGTTGCTCAAACGCTTCCAGCATTATATTTGGGGTTTCACTCATGTCATTTCTCGAAAAGTCCATAAAATGTATCTGATGACTTTGATCGAAGATAGACGGATCCAAATTCTTACCCAAAATAGCATTGCTGGATAGATCTACGTGTTTTAATTTCGTCAGCGGATCAAAAACACCTAGTTCAAACTCTTCAAACCTATTCCCTTTCAAATCTAACATCTTTAATTCCGGTTTCTGGTCAAAGAGGCCAAGCGGAAACTTCTTTAGCATGTTATATGAAAGATTCAATGCTTGAAGCTTCTTAAACCCATCGAGTACACCTAGTTTTAGTCTTCGTATCTTATTGTGGCTTAAATCGATGTATTCTAAAGCTGGTAGGTGGTGGAAGGCCTCGTAATCTACGTCGGTAATTCTGCAGTCCCGTAGAGTGATTCCGGTTGTTTTTTTGTTTTCTGAGACGAGGCCTCGGACGAGGATATAGTCTGTTGGGCCTGCAGTGCAGACCACGTCAGTTCCGTGATGGGTGACACAACTTGGGTCAGCTTTTATAGCAGCAATGAACAGTAGAATGATGCATGCTGTGTGAGCCATATCTGAAAAGGCGCGACAACTTTTAGTAATTTGCAGATCGGCGATGTAAAGAAAAACACGAAAAAGCTACTAATAGGGGAAGGGGGGGTGAAATCGGATAGCGGGTAAAAGCAGATAGCTTGATATTTCACATTTCTGCTATTGCTGACTCGCTTAGACACGTTAGACAACACGGGCAGAGGCCGCTTAGTGTGCGTGCAAATGGCGGCCGGCGAAGTGCGTCGTGTTACGTTGCCGTTGAGAAAAAAAGTAAACAAAGGTATCTGATGTAATATTTCTACTTATTTTATCTCGCATCAAATCACTATCGGTTCAATAATTTGCAAGGTAATGATTTAAGTCGAAATAGCGACTATTTGAGTAATGATTTCTAACTTTGTTTTTAATTCGAACGTTAAACTATTGCGTAATTTTTTTTTCATTTGCAAACGGACGGGTGAAATCAGATATCCGGTTTCCTTACAAAAACGAATTATTACAGAATAAAACTAAAGCATCACAAACACCTTCACTCAAGGGAAAAGGAAGAGGAAAAAAATCAAAAGCTGGTAAAAATACACACAATCAGAAACAAAGATAATTTAAATGAGGATGATACTGAATGTCTTATTTGTGATGAAAAATATAGTCGTAAATCTACGGATGCCTGGATTCAATCTACGGTTTGTCTGAAATGGGCCCACGAAGGTTGCACCGGGTGTACTTCACAGGGATTATTGTTTTTCGTATGTGTTGACTATAAATAATTAGTATCTGTTTTTACCCCACCATTAAAATCATGGTATCTGGTTTTACCCTTACACAAGGGGTGAAATCGGATTTACTAAATTTAAGCAAATGTTGATTGACCTCTTACGTAATTACTTGATCTCGATAAGTTCGTGCCAAATGATAGTCGATTACTAGTTGATTTTGATATTAGATATTATTGAAATATGTCTTCGTGTTATAATTAATTATGCTTTTTTATCTTAACTATCCGGTGTTACCCCCTCCTCCCCTAGGTTAAATATGGTTTATAATTCTAGTTATGTAAATGTTTGAAATAATGATGATGATAATCAGCTGCGGACACAAACATATTTTCCAAGTAGAACAGGAAAATGTTTGGACTTTCGCTAAACAGAAATATGATTAACATTAATATTTGAAAATTAGAAAGATATAACATTGGAAAACACGTACAAAATAAGTCTTAGTTAAATAAACAAGCTTGTTTGGTTACTGTTCTTTATTGCTTGTACATTTTCATATTATCTTATAGCCTAGGATCCGAGTATAGGTATAGTCGGGGTAGGAAAAGGTTCGTCACTTTTCGACTCTATGTCAACGAATTAAGGTCGAAAAGTGACGAACCTTTTTTTACCCCGACTATACAACGACCTTCACCGATCTGGTTAATGGATGAAAAGTATTTTAAATTAAATTAAATATGTTAATAAATATATTGCAAGTGGATTGACTAAAAAATTTCAGTCCAGAATATGATTTTTTATTTTTTTTATTTTACCGTTTCGGTTAATAGACAAATGGGATAGCAATCAAAAGTATAAAGCCTATAGAATATGCAAACGTTAGGTTGACTAACCAGACCAGTGCAAATATCGATTTACCTGTTTTTACCGGCATAACATCTGCCAAGAGAAATATTTCTCTATTGTAGCTTAACCGTTGTAGTTATGAACGGAAAAAATAGTCAACCTAACGTTTGCATATTGTCACCGAACAACGGCCAACCGATAGTGTCTTTCTCAACCTCGAAATTGGCAGAATCATCGATAGTATTGATGGAGCTATATTTTTAAAAATTGAATCGTTTGCATATTCTATAGGTTTCTTACTTTTGATTGGTAGGTATTTCATTTGTCTATTAACCGAAACGTTGAAATGAAAAAAAAAATATACTGGACTGAAATTTTTTAGTCAACCCACTAGCAATAGGTATATTTATTAACATAATTAATTTTATATAAAATACTGCCACATTGAATTGACATCCCATCCGAAATGTTAACATTGGGGACAATGACATTAAATATTTTACCACAAAAGATAATAAACACTTACCTAGAATCATCACTTTTGTTTATAAAAACGAGGCAAATGTAAACAAGGAAAAATCTTTCCTAAATATTAACAATCAAACTCAACTTGAATATAATAAATATGCTTAGTGCTTAACCAACGGCAGACGACCTACCAGGCCGGTTTCTCTGCCACTAAAGACATTCAGTGGGTAGTTGAGATACTTGTTTATTCAACAATATGTTGTCCTCCTTGTAAAGTGTCGTGCTGATAAGAGTCTAGAGAATACGAGAGAAACAGACGCCATTTATTGAAAAAAATAAAAATACAGGAGACATTGACAGTACCTAAATAAAATTTGCGTGCCCGCCCATGAACTTTAACTTAAGTTTGATAGTGATAGCTTATTTATAAATAAACTTAACTGGGCCGCTATCAGTACACCGTCGCTCCATATACTATTTAATGTAAATCCGCTACTATTGATGGTACATACTTAGTGATTCAATTATCTTTAGCAGATTGTCACTCGAAAATGTACTTTATGACTGCTGCTTGCTGCAACTGATACTGTTCGCGGTAAGCCGGTTGGTAGGTGAACATACCTGTTTTCGAAAGAAATGTCGCATCTGTTGTGGGTATAAGTAGTATGTGACTGGGTCAGTCATTATCAAAATTCTTGCAGGTCAACAGTCTGTAACTTTTAGATACATGGAGCCTTCAACTCTTTTGTATCAAAAATATAATTTATTTATTTATTTATTTATGGAGAACCAACAGCTTATACAATACATCTTAAACATCTATCTATCTAATACCTTTAAACGAGCAATTCTTGTATATATATATATATGTATCTATCTATCTATCTATCTATCTAATACCTTTAAACGAGCAATTCTTGTATATATATATGTATATATATAATCAGGATCTCGGAAACGGCTCCAACGATTTCGATGAAATTTGGTATGTGGGGGTTTTCGGGGATGAAAAACTGATCTAGCTATGTTTCATTTTCAGAAAATCGCTTTTACTCGTGTTTTCCGGCTATTTTTGTTTGCATTAGAATATAAAGCTAAATTTCGCCGACTTCGAGCAGATCATAATGGCACATTAGAAATCGGGTGGTCGCGGATCCAGCCGACCTCGGTTCGATTCCACGTTTTTTCAGTATTTTTGTTTTTTTTTTAAGTTTATTTTTTATGAGAAAACGTCAAGTTTCTTCTTTTGTGAGAAAAAGTTACTTTTTTGTGAGGAAAAGTTACTTTTTTGTTAGAAAAAGTATTATAGGGAACGTGCAGTAACTATAGGCGGCAGCACTAATGCGACAGAAGAGACACTGTGCGGACAGTAAAACAAACTTATCAAGGTAAAACATTCAAATTGATGGCACCCTTATGGCACCAGTTGGCAGCACCGTCTATGTGCACGTTCCCTATTGGGAGCACAGAACAGGAAAAGCCGGTTGTCTGTAAAGTCGGTTTACGGACGATAGTTTAACGTGACTCACCCCCCCCCCCCCACCCCCTCCGGTGTTTTTGTCAAATATCTTGAAAACGGTTCATCCCCCCTTTAATACCCCCGCGCTCCCTCCCCCGCATCCCCTCCCCCCTCTCTCCCCCCCCCCCACCCCTCCGGTGTATATAATCAGGATCTCGGAAACGGTTCCAACGATTTCGATGAAATTTGGTATTTGAGGGTTTTCGGGGATGAAAAATTGATCTAGCTTGGTCTTATCTCTGGGAAAACGCTTGGTACCGAGTTTCTGCCCGAGCAGAGCTCGGTCGCCCAGGTACTTACAGTAAATACAGCAAGTCAATTACAGGTTCTCGCCGACAATTACAGTGTAATAATAAGGCATTATGCCCACACAGAGTCCCTTCGGACACACAAAAAAGAAAAAAGAGAAAATAACTACTTAGTGACAAATAATTCAGCACTATTTTATCGAAGGAGAAAAAATAATCAAGTCCCTAACCTAACAAACTTAATCTACAGTAAGGTATAGTCGGGGTAAGAAAAGGTTCGTCACTTTTCGACTCTAAGTCAAAGAGTTAAGGTCGAAAAGTGACGAACCTTTTCTTACCCCGACTATAGGTACAACTAAACGCTCAATGCACGCTCTCAAAAAATCGATTCACCAAAGTACCTACGTCTCAAGGTGTCAGTGTTAACATTAAACACGTCAATATCAAGCTCCTTCATTAGTTTATTTAATTGTCTACTTGCACAATATATAATACCTACCGTGCCTTCGAGTAAACACGCAATTATTGCTTCTTCTATCTTTTAATTAAAAATAAATGCTTAAACAACTCTGTGCCAAACTAAAGTTGCTAAATACCTTTGGTGCAACATTCAAGTCACTGAAGAGGATCATTTCAAGACAGTGGTAAGATCTTCAAGTACAATACTGGGCCTTAACAACTGATAACCAAGCCCGTCGTTTTTGAATATCACTTGAAACGTACTTCAATTTCAAAATAACTGAACATTTTCACACATTTTGATCTAAAAATAAACGGTACTAATAACAACAGCAGCTGATCAACTGACATACGTCAACAAACTGTCATTGTCACTAAGGTAGCGAAACGTCACATACCTACGTTCAGGAACTTATGGGACGCGTTTACGAAGACCGCTGCTTGAGTTTTTTTTTTTAAATTGGACCAGGATTTTTTGGAATTGATAAAATATATAAATATAAGCGTGAGTACACGATGTTACGAGCCGGCAGTGCCGATATGATTTGCCATGCATGTGGGGGGGTTCTCGATGTCGGAGAAGAATACCTACAGTGTATGGTAACCACTTGCGGCTTATTGTATCATTATTTGTGCAATAATAGGAAACTCACATCTGAGGAGAAAGCTGCCTGGGTGTGCCCTGAGTGTTGTAATGCGCGGAAGAAAGGTGGGCGTAATTGTGATACTCCTGTTGGTACGCCGGTCAACATTAAGAACGTAATGTTCAGGAAGAATAGTGAGTCCTCTCACCCGGCACCTGAACCCACAAGGGACCCAACGGTGGCGCAAGAATTGCAGCTTACGCGAAACCAGATGACGTTGCTGACTGGTCAACTGGCAAATGCTATTACAGCCATTGCGCAATACCAGGATTTGCTCGCGGAAAGTGTCAAAAGGTTTGATCTTATCAACGCGAGGCTTATGAAGTTGGAGTCGGTACCGGTGTGCCCTTGTAAATGTAGCGAGTTAGAGCCTCGTACTTCAGTGACTGATACCTCGTCACCCAAGCCGAAGCCCAGGCGGAAGCGACGTGCTAGGAAGGATTCAGCGAATCAAATTAGCTCTCCCGCAGTGGTAATGGGTAAAACATCGTCCGAGGAAGAGGCGAACCCATCCCGTGAAGTACCTATCACTTATCCTAGGGGGGATGGCTTGGAGCAGGTCGAAAACATCAATGACGGAGAGGAGGCTGCATCTGAGGAATTTCAGGAGGTTCGTTACCGGAAGGGTCGATTCACCTCCGTGCGTGGTACTGCGGGTCCTGATGTGAACCCTCTTAAGGCTGTGGAGCAACGCAGATTTATCCACCTGTGGAACATGGTTTCTGGAGCGGATGATGTACGCGAATATCTTCAAACATTGAACCCTGAGTGTAACTATGCGGTTGAAGAGCTTAAGCCAAAGGGTGAATATAAATCGTTCAAAATTGGTGTACCAGCGAAAATGTATGAGATGTGCCTGACTCCGAGCATTTGGCCTGATAATGCCCGGGTCAAGGCCTGGTTATTTCGGAGATCACAAAACGGAGGGAGACCAGAATATCGCTTCCAGGGTGAGGCCAAAAGTGAGACCACAGCGGATGCTTAATGTTGTGTACCAAAATGTTAGAGGCCTTAGCACGAAGCTCAACTTTTTTAGGATCAACATCTTGACCTTGGAATGCGATATTGTAGCTGTGACCGAATCCTTTCTCACTGACGCTATTGGGGACTCGGAGCTCACATGTGTTGATTGGACTGTGATGCGTCGTGACCGTGCCACCGGCTCGCGTGGAGGCGGAGTGCTGCTTGCTGCTCGCCCAGGGCTGGAGATGCGGCGGAGGCTGGAGCTGGAGACGCTGGCCGGGGAAGACTTATGGGTCACAGTCACACTGGAGGGAGTTGCCCATCATCTCTGCGTAGTGTACATTCCTCCTAGTGCCTCTGACAATGTTTACATGTGTTGGTTCCAAAAGGTGGAACAAGTGATAGAGTCGTTGACAGGTGTAATCCTTATAGTGGGCGATCTGAATTTGAATCCTATCTATACATCACATCATATTTTATGTCTTTATAGTTACTTCCTAGCTGTGTGCGGTTTATGTGATATGAATGAGGTGCCGAATGCGCGAGGAGGAATGCTGGATGTTGTGCTGGTGTCTGAGCGTATTCGTGGAGTTGGTGTTTCCGAAATTGAAGGAGGGGGTTTAGTACCTCGACGTGATGCATACCACCCGCCATTAGATATTTCGCTTCCCATTAAAGGCGTGTCGCGACCCTCCTCAGTTGAAATTGGCCCTAGCAATGTGGACTCAAGGCAGGACTGGAACTTTGCAAAAGGGGACTACATGCTTCTGTACAAGTTACTGTCAGAAGCTAGCTGGCGGGAAATTCTTAATGTCGAGGATGTTAACACTGCGGTAGATATGTTTTATAGTCAAATTTATAACATTTTTGATGAGTGCATACCTAAGAAGATTCGTACGAAGCGGGTCCGTAGGAGGTTTCCTGTTTGGTTTACTGCTGACATAATTGCTGATATAACACTAAAAGCTAGTCTTCATCGAAAGTGGAAAGTCACAAAATGCTCTATAGTGTACGGACAGTTTGCTGAACTTAGGACGAACATTAAAAATCGAATATCCGTCGCCTATGACTGTTACATTGATCGAGTCCAAAGTAGAGTTAAGAGTGATCCGCGCTCCTTTTGGCAGCATATTGACAGCCTTAGGTCAAAGGGTGGGTTTGCATCAGAGGTGTCGTATGACGGGAAACAGTTTGTTGACGCTGAGGTTGCTTCGGCCTTTTCTAGATATTTTTCCAGTGTCTTTTTACCAGGCGTTCCTAATCTTGACGTGGAATCTGTTAATATTGGGAGGCAAAAATCTACGGCTCACTGCATCCACTTAAGCAGTATCTCAGTGCAGCAGGTCGAAGCGGCTATAAAGCAACTCAAGCCTAATAGTTCCTTAGGGCCTGACACATTGCCGGCTTATATACTTAAAGGCTGTGTGGAGCAGTTGAAGGTCCCGATTCTTTTTCTTCTCAACCTCTCTCTTTCTACTGGGGTGTATCCGCATCTGTGGAAGATCACTAGAGTGAGGCCTATACCTAAGTTCAATGACAATTCCAAAGTAGAAAATCATAGGCCCATTGCTGTTCTTTCGACATTAGCAAAATTGTTCGAATCCATACTGTCTCGTGCTATATCAACGCAAATTAAGCCATTTCTATGCGAGTCACAGCACGGTTTTAGGTCTGGTCGTTCTGTCGATACCAATCTCTTGATTCTGACTGATACTATCTCTGAGTGCCTGGACAGGGCTATTCAGGTCGACGTTATCTATTTTGATTTTAAGAAAGCTTTCGATCGCGTAGATAATGATGTCCTTTTAAATAAGCTTGATGACATTGGCTTCTCTTCCAAGTTGCTGGCTCTGTTTGCCAGTTATCTACGCGATCGTCAACAGTATGTTCGACATGGATGCTTTGTTTCGGACCGATATCACACTCGTTCAGGTGTCAGTCAGGGTTCCATATTGGGGCCTCTTTTGTTTGGTCTGATGGTTAACGACTTGGAATCTGTCGTTCGTAATGCGAAATGTCTCCTGTATGCTGACGACCTCAAGCTCATTTATGGTGTGAAGGAGCCGGCGGATTGTGTTTCCTTGCAGGAGGATATAGCCTCCGTGTTGAAATGGAGTAAGGACAACAAGTTGTCATTTAATGAAGAGAAGTGTTGCGTTTGTACATATGGGCGTAGTTCAGCCCCTATGCATGCGCAATACTTCCTTGATAATAAGATGATTAATCGTGTCTTCTCTGTGAAGGATTTAGGAGTGGTATTTGACGCCCGACTCACCTTCCATGAGCATATTCGTGCACTTGCCAGTAGCTGCTTTAAAAGACTGGGTTTCTTGCTACGTAATTGCAAGGACTTTCATGAACCTGGAGTTATAAAATTACTTTTTAATGCCTTAGTGCGGAGCAAATTAGAGGCGTCTTCCCTTATTTGGAATCCATATGAATCAACATATATTTTGCTTTTAGAGAAAATTCAAAAGTCTTTTCTTAGGTTTCTCTACAAAAAAAGGTTTGGATACTACCCTTATTTATATCCCACAAAATTCTTATTAGGTTGCTTAGGTTTTAACTCTTTGGAAGTGAGGCGAAATAACAATCTTCTCATCACAGTCTGCCGTTTTTTGCGCGGGGAGTCGGATGTTATCCGATTAGTGGATAGCGTACTTAGGCTTAGCGTCCCGGATGTCCCCCGAGTGAACCTCCGGCCGCGCGCGCGCGCGCTGCTGGCGGTGCCGGCGGCGCGCACGGTGTCGCGCCGGAGCGCGCCATTACCGCGTGCGCTTGCTCTAATCAATACGCTCTTGGCATCTGTACCTGAGTGTGACCTGTTTGCGTGGAGATGGGTAGCTGTGTGTCGGGAATGTTTGAGTTTTTGTGAGGCGATGGACAATAGGCCGACCACCGTGCAATAATAAAATGTCCAGCTGTTTTTCTTTTGTATGCCTGCTTAATATTGTTATTTTTTATTAGTGTTTTCTTAGTTTATGTTCTGTATGTATAATTGATGTTAATTAATTTAATTTTAATTTTTATTCTCTTTTTAATTCTTAGTTATTAAGCAATCTGGTTTCTCGGCGTATTGGTTCGCTGTAATGCCGTGTTAATTAATTAAATAAAATAAAAAAAATAAATAATATTGAATAATTCACTAATGTTTAAGTATTTAAGTAGTGTTTAAGGTATGTTATGTAAGTATAGCTAGTGCCATTCACGAAGGCGCGTGAATTTGTCAAAATGAGACATTAATAACATTGCAATAAGAACCACGGCACGCCTCATTATGAATGAATCGATCTATACAAAAAACAACATAAAGAAATGGGAAAAAATAACATAATAGGTACAGTCGAAAGCATAAATAAGTATACAGTCATCGCGTCAAAATATTATGTACTTAATCATACTAATCATCAACCTTATAGTTAATGACATAGAGTTGTATATATATTTTGCACGTGACCGTACTACATATACCTTCGCAAGGACAAATTTACCTGCATGTAATTTGACAATGACCCTTAGCTAGCTATCAAAACTTATTGACAAGTTTTAGATTTGGGTGACGTTGAACAATTTCCGGCTTATAGATGATCGATATGTCATAAGCCAAGTAAAAAATCAGGAAACCATAATGATTTTTAATTTTTCATTATGGTATTTTTCCATTTGGTCGACCCACTGACGAAAATAATGAACGGATCTGATGATTTATGTACTTAAATAGCATAAGGGCATGAATAATCAGGGCGTACATTATTGTCGTACATTCCAGGGCGACAAATACCGGGCGATAATTACCGCTAACAAAAGATCCGCTGTGATACAGAAATTACCATTATTTTTGATATTGTCTGTCGCACAACGGAATTTTTAATAGATTTTTGATAAAGAGTGTTAAAACTCCAACTTTCTTAAATTATGAGATGCATTTTCGCTACACCACTTACGAGGGAACTCCCCATACTATTACATCTTGTATCGAGTAGGTTATCGACCGAGTTCATTAGATGTTAGGTATTTATTTATTTATTAATTCGACGACATAAGAACTATTGGGACATATTTATTATATGCATCTTAATTTTTACACTTGACTCTACCTCTGACCTTTAATTAACGGGTGAAAACGCTTACCTCACGAGCTTTACCATAATTACTTATTACCTCACACAGTTCCTGATCGGCGTGTACGCAGTACTGGACACACATTTCAAGGTTGACGTCACGTCGGTCACCTTTATACCGCTGGTCTGCCTCGTGTTCTACATGATTCTGTTCACCTTGGGTAAGTCCAAAAGTGGCTTGATTGAAGTAACTATACATCCTACTAATATTACAAGTAAAAGCAAATGTTTGTGAGTATGTGAAAGGCGGTATTTCGGTTCTCGTACTGAATTTCATTATAGAGCTTTAACTCGATGTTTATTTGCAGGCGTGGGTCCGGTGCCATGGATTTTAGTGGCCGAAATGTTCCCGGTGCGTAGCAAGTGCCTCGCCAGCGGGATTTGTTCTTTCATGTGCTGGCTCGCTGGCTTTATTTGGACCAGGTGAGTGAGGAAAAACACTGGGGAGAGGCTTTAATCTTTCTCCAGTCAGATGTCGGTCGGGAGACCGAAGCGTGATGAAGAACACAAATGACGTCACCCGCGCTAGCTACACATGGGTCATACATAACAGTATGTAGTTATCTAGTTAGAACTCTTTATTATACAACAATATCATGTGTTATGTCATATGTTATGACTCAACAATCGACTAGGTACAAAAAGTACCATACTTTTTCATCTTATGTCAATGAGCCCTTTATTCCCTATTGAGAATTAAAGAGGTGCACTAAGAAGGGATTTATCAAAATTCCCACAGCATAAAGAACTACATAAACAATTATGGGCACCACCCTACAATACACGATACCACACACCTTCACATGTATTATTTTTGCGTATCGTTTTTCGTAACACGTAGTATTGCCGAGACCCTGTTTACATTATTAGTAAAATCATTCCAGTAGCATGACACGGCGGTTTTCGATCGATCTATTAAAAGCCCTGTTCACATTATTCCAGTAAAACAATTCCAGCAGCATGACATTGCGGGGCTGCGATGCTAGAGTTACAAGAGGTCAATCGGGCACCGCAGCGTCAGGCTACTGGAATGATTTTACTGAAACAACGTGATTGTGAACTGGGTGATGTTTGTGTCGCGTTTCAAATAGCATAATTTATTAGTCAGATCTACTTACACAAAAAAGCCTTGGTGGTCTAGTGGTTTGATCTATGGTCTCTCAAGCAGAGGGTCGTGTGTTCGAGTCCGGGTTCGCACCTCTGGTTTTTCGGAATTTATGTGCGAAATTACATATATATATACAGGGTTATTGGTAATTCGACCTATTCCCGTTAAGGGGTTATGGGGGAGGTCATTTGCAATCATTTTTGTCCCATAATGTTCTATGCAAAAATGAGCCATTTCTGAGATAATTGAAATTTAAGTTTTTTGCAAAAAAGGTCGGAAACGCATCTTCAAAAATTTATTTTAAAAAAAGTTGGCCATTTAAGTAAACTTTTTTTATTTTTTGATGTACAAGATAAAATAGCTGTTTTTATGCAATATTAAAAGTATAATTATCTGTACACGTTTAAGAACGCAAGACCAAAAAGTAAAAAAAATATTATTTTTTTATAAGGTTGTTCAAAATGAATGGCAAAATAACAGAAAATTTTACTACTACATTTGGCGTGCAGATTGTACTGAAAACATGCACGTATTTCCAGCTTTCTATCAAGCTACTAAAACTATCATTTTTGTAAATGGTTGCCAGAAAAAAATAATCACAAAGGACGTAGGAAGATAATCACGACCGAACATTTCTCAAAATCAACTCATCAATGAAAAATTTATTAAAAAAAAAGTTGGCCATTTAAGCCATTTTTTTTTATTTGGTTGTATACAAGATAAAATAACTGTTCTTATGCAATATTGAAAGTGCAACTATCTGTACACGTTTATGAATGCGAGACCAAAAAGTAAAAAAAAAATAAGATTTTTATCAGGCTGTTCAACATTAATGGCACAAAAACAGAAAATTTTACGTATGCATTTGGCGTGCAGATTATACGTAAAACGTGTTCGTATTTTCTAGCTTTCTAAAAAGCTATTAAGTAATAATATGATTTTTGTTAATGCTTGGCAGAAAATAATTAGCACAAAGGACGTAGGAAGAAAATCACGTCCGAACATTTTTTTAAATTAACTCACACTGAATCTGTCAATAATAACTGTTATAAATACAACTAACAACAATAACTAATGTAAAATACCAAATTGAAACAAAAAAACAATTAAGTTTGAAATCCGACGATGTTTTTATTTTATTTACATTTGATACCCATCATAAATGTTCCTTATTTGTTGCAGTCGCTGACTACGAAATTTGTAAGAACTTCCATTTCAAATTATAAGAAATAAAGAAGCAATTTGAAAATGGAACTCCTTACTTTGATAATCTTATTAAAAAAACATTGTGTATTTTTTATTTGAAAATCGGCGGCAAATTCGTTTAGTTAATGCACAACATTTTATTTACTAAGCAGATTACTATGTCTGGGATCATAATAATTACGAAAAATAAACACAGTTAATTATTTTTTTTAAGATTATCAAAGTAAGAAGTTCTATTTTCAAATAAGTTCTTTATTTCTTATAATTTGAAACAAAAAAATTTAATTTTTTGTTTTTGTGCCATTAATGTTGAACAGCCTGATAAAAATCATAATTTTTTTTACTTTTTGGTCTCGCATTCATAAACGTGTTTAGATAGTTGCACTTTCAATATTGCATAAGAACAGCTATTTTATCTTGTACACAACCAAATAAAAAAAAATGACTTAAATGGCCAACTTTTTTTTTAATAAATTTTTCATTGATGATTTGATTTTTAGAAATGTTCGGTCGTGATTTTCTTCCTACGTCCTTTGTGAATTTTTTTTTCTGGCAACCATTTACAAAAATGATAATTTTAGTAGCTTAATAGAAAGCTGGAAATACGTGCATGTTTTCCGTACAATCTGCACGCCAAATGTAGTAGTAAAATTTTCTGTTATTGTGCTATTCATTTTGAACAACCTTATAAAAAAATAATATTTTTTTTACTTTTTGGTCTTGCGTTCTTAAACTTGTACAGATAATTAAACTTTTAATATTGCAAAAAAACAGCTATTTTATCTTGTACCTAAAAAAATAAAAAAAGTTTACTTAAATGGCCAACTTTTTTTAAATAAATTTTTGAAGATGCGTTTCCGACTTTTTTTGCAAAAAACTTAAATTTCAATTATCTCAGAAATGGTTCATTTTTGCATAGGGCATTATAGGACAAAAATGATTGCAAATGACGTCCCCCATAACCCCTTAACGGGAATAGGTCGAATTACCAATAACCCTGTATATGCGGTTCGGTATATACCGAACCGCGCGATCTCACCAACTGTTACATAAACCAGTTATGGTTTTTTTTCTACTCCTGTAGTATAATCTTTCAATTATATGGTCTAAAACTATACAATGATAACTAACGTTATAAGTCTGTTCCAAGTTCTATACTCTATGGTGCAAATTCAGTAACATAATAACCCATAGTAATTTCATTAAGTAACGGGACTGAGTAATATAATAACATTCAAAAAATGAATACCTACTGAAATCAATTTTGATAATCGAGTTTCTTTAAATATGCGTGTGCCACGTGATTGGTTGCTTAAAAATGAGTAAGACCAATCACAATCAAGGTTTATTTTTTCAAGCGAAATTTCGTAATTGAGAACACGCTGATCAAGCTCTATGGTACGAGGGTCGCAAATAAAAAAAAAGCGGGAAATTAATATAAAGTCATTATACATTAGTTAAAATATGTTTACATTAATAATTATTAAATACAACAATTATTAATACAATTATTAAACGGACAATAAATGAATTTTAAAGTCATTATTAAATATGAATATTTTAACATCATTCAATTTGGTTGTATGACCTAAAGTTCCCGGGTCCATTCTAAGGTTGTGAATAGTGAAAAAAAAAGTTTCAAAATAGCGGGAATTGGTTTTGCTTTTGCACGGAGTTCTTACAAATTGAAAGAAATAAAAGAGTTAATCACTATTTAAATGACTTTTTATCTGTGAGAATTTGTGACTTTGGTGAATTAAGTGATGCAGAAATGTTGACGCCGCCAGAAATAAAACAGGCGGCAATGGAAGTGAGCAAAAATTTGCTACTTTTAAAATCTAAATTTCATTTATTGTCCGTTAAGTATGTAAGTATTCATTATTTAATAATTGTTTATTTTGAACTCGTAGAAAAAGTAATGTATGCAACTATTCATAATCGGCCATTAAGACACTCATGCGTATCTATTGACATTCGGCTTCGCCTCATGTCATAAACTCGCATTCGTGTCTTAATGGCCCTTATTATGATACAGTTGCATAAAATACTATTAACAGTGGCTAGCAATGTAAAAAATGTAGAAATCTATTATAAGAGTAAAAAAAAAAGAATATTGAAATTTACCATGAGCTTTACGGTACAGGAAAACATCGTGAGGAAACCTGCACACACCTGAGAAGAAATACAATAGTATGTGTGAAGTTCCCAATCCGCACTGGGCCCGCGTGGGAACTACGGCCCAACCCCTCTCATTCTGAGAGGTATATATTAGACTGGGATGTGAATAGGGCCTAAGTCATGCTACTCAGCTACTGGAATGACTTTACTGGAAAAATGAGAACCGGACTTGATTGTGTAGGTTTTTCCGCGACGTGGCGGCGTCGTACGGCATCTACACGGCGTTTTGGATCCTGGCGGTGTGCTGTGGCATCGGGTTTATATTCTCCGCCACGCTGCTGCCGGAAACCAAGGGGAAAACCTTCGACGAAATACAGGAGATGCTCAACAAGTACGTGTTACTATTGACCACTACCCTCTAATTACATATCGTCGATGAAACTGCAATACCGCGTAACCAACAATCGCTAATGCCGCGTAACTGACTTGTGGCAATTTTTACAGGAGAGCATTAACCTCTAATTCTAATGTGGCATTAGAATTAGTCCTTTATAGGACTTACTTCTAATGTGATACCGAACTCACTCAAAAGTGACAAAGATTAAAGTTCATTGAAACAAAATTTTCGTGGGCCTCAGGAGGATAAAATAGTACGCCACCAAACGGTGGAGTTAACATCCCTATTGAATCAGGCGTTACTTTGCGGAGGTCCATAATAATGAACTGAAACAATTACTTTGCTCAGCCGCGACCTTATGATAGCTACGCTTATGCAAGAAATGTGTGTTCATGCAGTTCCTCCACCTCCACACTGTACGAATACACCCAAATCAGACAAACCCATTTCCCTCTGGCTTCGTCGGGGACAGTGCAAATCCACTTATTTACCATACGTAAATACCGCGTATCTACATGTTATTTTACAGGACATGGTTTTAACTTCATGTTTGTTTTGTTTTAATGAATTGGAAATTGACTAAATTTGTCAGATACGCGGAAATATTCAATGCCAGTTAAGCGGATTTGCGCTATCCCTGAAGTTTTGCTTCAATCTACATCTACATGACATATATTCTTTTATTCGCAGAACGAAGGAGCCGAAGCCAGTGCCTGTATAGCACTGCAGTTCCCACACAAAATGTTATCTACTTATTAGTCACTAAAATAAAAACCAAACACAATATAATAATATTTTATTCTATACTCTTACAATAATTACATAATGAAACGAATATTCGGATATACATATTACCTAGTGAATTGCAACGGACAGATCCTAAGTCCTAATACATCTTTGCCGATCTCAGCGACGCCACAAACGGGGCAAAGTTTGCCTTTATGCTCTGGCAGGAACGACGCAAGGCAAAGGGAACATTTCTCCTCAGCTTTGCCTCTGTAGATTGGTTTGTAGCTTATGCCACAGATGGTGAAAGGGTTATGTTCATCGTATAACAATTGGTGTTCGTCTGTTGGCGTTTTCTCACAAGCTTGGAGGATCTTTCTCGCTTGCTGAGCCACTTCTGGCCTGGGGCCCAGTTCGAGCAGTCTCCTGGCGAAAGAGGCAGCAGTTCTGTAGTTCTTCAGTTTGTAGAACATGTTTAGGGCCGTCCGGAGGGTGAGGATCTGGTGGACGGGCTGTAGTTTGCAGTGAGTGAAGTAAGCCGCCATTTCGCACGTGCGTTTCTGCTCGTCGAGTGTGTTTTTCGGCATTGCTGGGAAGCAAAAGGGAGTAAAATAAGTATTCTTTTTATATTTTCAGTAAAAAAATTTTTGCTGGGTACTTTTTACTGGCTTGAAAATAATAAATTCTGGAACTAAAGCAATTTTGCTTAAAACATACTACAATGTCTTTCCTGGGCGTGCACAATGTTTGCATCGACCAGAGGCCGTATTGTCTAACGCACAAGCGCTTGTGATGCCATTCACCATCTCTTTCTACATACATACATACATAAAATCACGCGTGTATTCCTAAACTAACCCCTTTAGGAATACAAGCGTGATTTTATGTATGCAGAGCACACGAAATGTCACATTTACGTTTCGAGGCCACTTTTAGCAATTTTAGGTTTACGATCTCTTTCTACCCCATCCTATAAGGAAGTGGTAAAAGCGATTGTGATCAGAAAAAAACCGATCAAGTCCGAGTCGGACTCGCGCATCGAGGGTTCCGTAGAAACTTGTATGTAAATAGTTCACTAGTAACAGATTAATCGGATTTTTTTCGTGATGGAAGAACAAATTAACGATTTGATATAAATTTAAAATATAAAAATAACGAAGATTCATGAAGCGGACATAAGTTTTGTATAGTAAAATTGGGTTATAGCTCTGTTTCAAAGACATAAATTAATAAAACGTTGGCTGACGTTACCTCCTTAGTCTGAAATGGCGTACAGTCGCGGAATGAAAAGGTTCGTCACTTTTCGACTCTATGTCAACGAGTTAAGGTCGAAAAGTGACGAACCTTTTCATTCCACTACTATACCTACTAACTTGTTCGCAAATTTTAAAACTAAAGGAAAAACTATTCGTAAATCCATAACTCCCGTAAGAACAATTTAGGCGATTGTCCTGAATGGAGCATTAAGCATGGGATAACAGCATTGACGAGCAAGCGTGACGAAAAAAAAATTGCTCGATGATTTCGCTCACCTTTCCTGGCGGTTTCCATCTGCAGTCCCAGCAGGTATTCCCTGCAGATTCCCAGCAGCTGTTGCGCCTCGCTCAACTCCGTCTTGGCGTCGACGTGCAGTAGAGGCACTGACTGCACCACACCCTGCAGTTTCTCGACTGCCTCCGTGAACTTCCCGGACGTCGTCAGCTGGTAGCACTGTTGGAGCTGGCTTACCAGGTCGTTGAGTTTTGCGGCTGGAATCGGGAAATAATTGTTAAGTAACAGCTGTAAAATTTTCACATGTATTTTATTTTATTTTCCAAATATTATGGATCTAATGTATTTTTGACTATGGTTTTTGACGTGACAATGTACCTACAGAGCCGCGAAGGCCAGTTGCAAGAGAGCGGCGAACGCCAGGATGTACAATGCGGGGGGGGTGCGGGGTGGGATTGCGGGGGGGGGGGGATTGCAAGGGAGTGCGGAGGTGGAGGTGCGGCGGTATTAAAGGGGGTTTCATTTTTGTTTTATGAATGTTTTTAATGGGGGGTGCGGGTGGGGGTTGAGGGGGCTGTGGGTGTTTCAAAGGGGGGATGAATATTTCATTGATTTTGCCGTATGGTGCACCGTTTTCAAGATATTTGACAAAACACCGGTTCTCGTCCGATCACCGAGTTTAAGCAACGTCGGACGCGGTCAGTACTTGGATGGGTGACCGCCTGGTTTCATGATGCGATGACCGCGCAATCGCGTTCTTTTAGAACGATGCCATAGTGTCAGTGTATCGATAATGTAAACAATACAGGGCCGGTACTCACTGACGACAGGCAACAGGTCCTTCCCGCTGGCCTCTTGCCAGTTGCGGTGCAGCCGCGCCACGAGCGGCGGCGTGGCAGGCAGCGCGCCGAACGTCACCCGCGCGCTGCTATACATCGATAGGAACGTTTCCAGGTACGGCTCGAAGTTCACGATGCCCACTTGCTCGTTCAGCAACCTGAGGACAGACAATAGGGATGTTGATAAAAGGGCCATTCTTTTATTTTTGGACCATTAATCTTTTGTGAAATATAAGGCATACCTGGTTATTTTTTTTCAAGTGTAAATAACTTATATAAATACTAAAATAACTAAATTTAATCTTTTAAAGCAAAAGAAACTTTAAATTTAAAGAATTTCTGTGGAAAAAATTGGTAACGCAGCGGAGAATACACCAATTTCCATACAAATGGCGGGGACATGCATGTCCACTACGTTACCTACTTTATAGATAATAATGATTACTTTTTATACGTAGTGATAATTTTAAATGTAAGCCTATTTAAATGTTTAATAATAAAATCGAACACTACCATTTTTGTAAAAAAAATATTTGAAGAGCACATTACAAAAAAATACTGGTCAAAGAATAGTAGAATGACCCAAAATTATCTTCAAAAAGCATAATAAATAAATATCATGGGACAATTCACATCAACTGACCTAGCCCGAAAATAAGCAAAGCTACAACAACGCTAGGTACAACGCAGCAGATATACAGGGTGTTTGGTAGCTACGTGCAAAGCTTTAAGGGGGTGATAGCCGAGGTATTTTTGAACATTTTTAGCCATATAGGTCTTAGCCGAAATAATTTTATTTTTTTTAATTTGTAGACTTAGAAATTTAGGAAAATAGCCAGAATTTGATAGTCACGAGTCAATATTGCCCCAATGAGCGTTAATTTGGAAATTAAACAAAAAAATTAAATCGATACTTATTTTTGCACTTGACCGTACATCGATGAGCCACATCAGTTGTGTACTACTATACTCAAACATATAAATTAAATTATAATATAAATGAAATACCTGAAGGCGATCTCGAACTGTCCGGTGGCGACGTGGTCGTGCGCAGTCCTGAGCCTGGCGCCCAGCGCCGCGGCCGGCCCGCGCGTCGGCGCCACGAAGTACTCGGGCGCCGCGTCGCCGCCGTCGATATCCGCTGCATTAATACTACATTGTATAGGTAACGCCATCAGAGTTGAGGCGAAGATTACACATACAGCTACATAAACTACTAATTGCAAAAAAAGTAGCGAATGAATGAAATAACCTATTTTTGAAATAAAATAATTTGAAACTGATAAGAAATATTCGCAAATCAAAATAGGTATTTTATAAAGAGCGAAAAATATGCTTATCTGATTAAATAAAATACATCAAAATATTTTATTTTCTGTTTTGTTTGAACTAAATGTATTTTCTTTAATAATTCTTAACGAAATATGTTGAAGAAATATTTAGTCAATTTTGTAATTCACTGTCGAGTCTGTTGATCTTGCTATCAGTACGAATAAACGTCAAAATTCCGCTGTGATGGCGTTACCTATACAACGAGACCATGAAACGAGTGTAATGTTGATCCAATATCATGTAATGTTGTCGTAGGGATGGGAGTATTGGAACAACTAAGAGTCGAGTAAATAGTACTATTAGATACTGAAAGCCTTATTATATAGTAACATAATGGGAGTGTGTGTGTATGTGTGTGTAGCGCAGCTCACACTACACGAGCCATTATACTCGAGGCGTTGATGAGATGAAGGACCTTTTACACTGGTTCAGCCATCCTACCTTTTAAACGCCACACATCGTTTTTGTTACGAACAAAATTGATTAGCCGCGTAGTAACTGGCGAACAGCATAGCCGATTTTTAATTTTCATTCAATTTTTATGGAATAATCGAGAAAAACTAAGAAAAATGCAACGTTGCCAGCTCAGCAGGTATAAACGCTCTTAAGCAATACCACCCCTGGCTTAAAAAGGAGGTAAAATGCAAGTGAGGTAAATAAAGTGGACGTGCACGTACCTGAGACGGGCGCGAGTTCCTCCGGCAGGTCCAAGTCCTCGTCGCCGACGTCCCAGCCGCCGTCGTCGCACGCGTCCTCGATCGGCTCATTCTCTCCTTCTTCCTCCTACACATATAAGGACCAGTTAATCTTCTAATATATAAAAATCTCGTGTCACGGTTTGCCATCGAGCTCCTCCGAAACGGCTTGAGCGATTTTTATGATTTTTTTTTGTCTGTATTTGGTAGGTCTGAGAATAGGTCGTAGGCTATTTTGTTATTCGTTAACTTGTTGTTAATTAAAACCGTTAATTTATAAATTTTTAACATGTTTTGAAAACGACTCATAACTCAAAACGTGAGTTAGATGACTAAGGCGGGCTTGCGCGAACCTGGGTTAGCTACTTAACTCCGAGTTAAGTACTAACCCAGGATTAACAAGTGTTAAAATGAATGGAATTGTCATTCTTAACCCAGAGTTACCGATATATTTCATACTAAATAATAATAATAAAATAATAATAATAATTTTATTGAATAATAAGCCATAGATAAACAAACAACAAACAATGCAAGTCTTATGTTTAGTTAGCATCTTAAAAACACTCGTAACAACTAAAAATATAATGCAATAAGTAGGCTTGTAAAAGACATTAATATAGATCCTCTGACCTTCATACTAGGATAACCTGTGTTATGAAGATCAGCGGTTTGGTATTGGAATACTAAGGTAACAATTTCACTTCAATCCTGCGCAACGATGCATTTCAGTTTTATTAATCTTATATTCACTGACAATAAAGAATACATATACAAGTTTATAAAAAGTAATAAATTCCGTGTGTTTTTATGCATGTATGTGTGTGTTTGTGTGTGTGTGTGTGTGTTTGTGTGTGTGTACATGTGCGTATGCGTGTGTGTTAGAAATTATGTGTAGACAGCTGACCATTATACACAACTAAAGTAAAATACAATGTCGTACCTAGTGTTATAAATACAACAAGTGTTTGTCACACCAATAACATATTTTCTGTTTCTTCGTAATCTAGTTTTTTGAGCCAGCACTTGAGTTTCTTTTTACACTCAAATTTGTTTAAATTATCTATACGAATATCCTTATTAATTTTATTATATAATCTACGGCCTGTTGCGGTGAGCTGTCTTCGTGCAAATGTCGTATTACAGCGTAAGGTTTCAAAAGTAGGTTTCCGTCTTCTTCTTGGAGGAGACGGTTGACGAGGGGTGAGCTTATCTTGCTGCCGCACCACAGTTCTTAGAATGAAAAGTTGCCTAACTGTTAGCACTCCCGCCTCAGCAAACAGGTTTCTAGTGGGATACCTAAACGGTTTCCGATACATTACCTTGAGCACTGCCCTCTGTGCCCTTTCAATATTTATGAATTTAGATTTACAAGAGCCTCCCCAGATAGGAATACAGTAAATAAGTAAAGATTCACAGAGGGAAGTGTACACGGTGTGTAATATATCAGAGTCAGCAGAGTTACGGAGACATTTGAAAATAAAAATAAGTTTACGTATACGACCAACAGTCTGATGAATATGATCATACCAGCTGAGACATTTGTCTAATAAGACACCTAAGTATCTTGTATTATCAGTTCTATAGATATGCAAACAGTTGCAAGCAAGGTCATCATTAGAGCAGGTATGAGCTTTAATATTGATAAGGTCTTGCGGTGGCTGCGCGGATGGTCTGGATGAGAACGCAATAAATTTAGTTTTATCAATATTCAAGGTAAGACGATTATCATTTAACCATTTCATTATAACTCTAAGAGAATTTTCTGCTAATTTAATAGTGTCAGACCAGCTTTGGCCTGATATGACAAGAGCTGTATCATCAGCATAGCCAAAGATACGACAGTGTTTTAATGATGTATTACATAGCTCGTTAATATAAATATTAAACAGAGTCGGCGCAAGAATACTGCCTTGAGGCACCCCGTATGCTAAAAATAACTGATTACTTATATAAGTATCTATCTTAGTACTTTGAGTCCGATTTAATAAGTAATCTTTAAATATCGCCAATACATGCCCTCTAACCCCGATGTTTTCGAGCTTATTCAATAATAGTGGGATTGACACCGTGTCGAAAGCTTTTGAAAGTTCGAGGAATATTCCTAGACACTTTTTCTTAAAGTCAACCTCCGCAGAAACATGATCAACCAAAGCGCCCACAGCATCCTCAGTGGATCTGTTTTTTCTGAAACCGAACTGACTATCTGAAATTATATTATTTACTTCAAGAAAACTAGTTAGGGCTCGATTTAGAATTGTTTCAAGAATTTTAGAGAGTACTGGAAGGACGGAAATAGGTCGAAAATTGGAGACTCTGTCTCTTGCCCCACTTTTATATACTGGATGAACTATAGCCTTTTTTAATGAATTAGGAAATTTCCCTGTAGATATAGCAAGGTTACAAATATAGGTTAAAATTGGAGACAGAGTAGAGCATGTTAATTTTATTAATTTGGCTGGAATTCCATCCCAACCCACCGCGCAGTCACCCCGAAGGTTTCTAATAATATTGGTAACATCTTCCTCAGTAACTTCCAACAGAACCATTGAATTTACGCATGAAGAGGCATCACAGGGAGGCATAGTAGGTAAGCTTGTGCTAATTTTGTTAGCTAGTTCTTTGCCAATATTTGCAAAGTAAGTATTAACAATATTTACCGCCATTAAAGGATTTTCAGATATCTTTAACAGTTCAGATGGAGGGGTTATTCGTTTTTCAGATAGGGCTACTTTTTTGATAACTTCCCAAGTTTTTTTCGGGTTATTCCTAACTTTAGCAAACTCTGCCCTTTCGTACTCTCTTTTCAGTTTTTTTAGCAGGTCATTGCAGAAATTGCGATATCGTTTGTATGTTATGGTTAGTATGGCATTACTTGGTTCGAGCTTGGCTTTTTTATGCATAAAATCGCGATTACGAATGCACCTAATAAGACCTGGTGTCATCCAAGGCTTAACAGTCCTCAATCTGCAGGGAATTGTAACGGTTATAGTATGGGATTTTACGAGTGACATCAAAATTTCTAGAAAGTGATCGGTTGCTAGATTTGGGTCTTGAAGAGAAAATACACTAGAGAAGTTATAATTATTGACTTCTGTAACTAAGTGTGAGTAGTCTATTCTATTGCATACTCTATTAGATTTTGAAATGTGTTTTAATGACTCCATGTTCAGACTCAATAGTATCGGGAGGTGGTCAGTTAAATCAGATTCAATGACTATGGCGGAAGTCTGTAGATTCGTTTTTACCAGCAAATGGTCAAGGCAGTTATTGAGACGAGTAGGGAACTGATGTGCCGGAAGTAGTCCGTGGCTAGCTGCTAGATTAAGATATTCACTCGAATGCGGATCAATGTTATCAGGTTTTATATCAATGTTAATATCGCCAACAACTATAATATTACGCAATGACTTTAGGTTTCCCAGCGTAGTGTTTAAACTATCAAGAAAGTTAGCTGTATTGTTGAAAGAAGGAGATCTGTAGAGACAAATTACTGCAAGATTAATGTCGACTTTGCATACCAAACAGTTAGCATCAGAAAATGATGGTTCCGTGACTGTATGTTTCAAATTGCTCCTAACATATAGAACCACTCCTTCGTTTTGATTTCGATTTATTCGGGTAAAATAAACTGTGTAACCATCAATACTTGGCAAGTCATTAGATTTTAAAAGCCAGCACTCTGATAGAACTATTATGTCACATTTAAGATCTATAGTACTTAAAAGCAGTCCGAATTGGTCAAAGTTCTTATTGATACTTCTTATATTAATATGTATAATATTGAGAGATTTGGGGTTAGGCTGTATAAATTTAGAACATTGACTAGGTAGGCAAGTGTATGCATTGGAAACTTGAAGATCATCAAGTTCCGGATTAACGTTTTCTAAATTAACCATTTTATTTAGAACAAATTAATAGGATTTCACCGTCACCGAGTGTTGGAGCAATAAAATAGTCAGTCGATTCACAAATAAGGATATTTTGTATTGTGTTGGATAAACATAATAGGTATAATAGATGTTGTATATGTTGTGTATGCTGTGATGTAAGTGTAAGAGAAAACAATATGTTATAATGATTGCAATAAGTGTATTTTATATAGGTAAAGATTCTAAAGATATTTATATAGACATTACATTGTGATATTAATCCTATTTCTAGTCAAAATTTAAATAAATAGAAACTGAAACATTGATGCACAGAAAAACCAGCGCTGGTCTTTTTTCAAGGTTTTTCTGTGCATCCATGTTTCAGTTTGTATTTAGTAATATATGGATTTCATGGGATGACCGTAAAAGTAAAATATTTGGAGTTGAAAAATAAAAAAAAAATACAAAAAGACTCCAAAAAACTAATCTTGGTCGAAGTTACCGATTTAATTTGTAACTCTGAACTGTGCAAGTGACCCTTGTGTTCTTTCCGTATACCTTTCATATGGGGTGACGGAGCGCTGGCCGTGGCCTTACCTTGTTCTCGTCTAGGACGTCATCGTCGTCTCCCCAGGCTCCCGCAGCCTCGAGGGGCTCGTCAATGGCCGCGGCGACTCCAGTGTCCAGCCCGCCGGCTCGCGCCGCACTCGCCACTTCAAACAGACTCCTACGACAAAAAGGAATTATTGTAGTGGTAGAGCCATGTTGTAGCTAGCCGCTGCAACACGAATGGGCCGGCTCGTCCGGGGCAGTACCACCCTCTCACAGAACACCGGCGTGAAGCAGTAGTACTCCTGCTGCGTTTCGTACGGTCAGTGAGAGCGCCGGGGGCCCAATACCTCTCAACCTCCCCTATTCCCTCTCCTTTTTCTTTAGGGCTGACAACGCACTGGCATCGCGTAAAGCGCATCATGATGGTGATCATTTAACATCAGGTAACCCACTAGTTCGTTTGTCTGGCCTCTCTAACATAAAAAAAACACTGTTAGCTGCGTCCCACCGCCAAGGAATAACACTTACTGCTCCACCTACCAGCGGTACAGCGGAAAGGTGTGGTAGACTTATCAAATCGTTGTAATATAAAAGAGTATTCTATCGATATCGATATTTTTTTTTTACAATATAGACTTGCGTTTGACCACAATCACGCCTGATGGAAAGCGAAGATGAGGCCTACGATGGAGCACGCTTGCCTAGTAAATGCTCATTCACCCTAGACTTGAATTTAGAATAAGCAGGAAGAAGGCAGTTGAGCGCGGGCTTGCGCGCGCCCCCAAGCTGCAAACCGTACAACAAATTAGTGTTGCCGGATAATCGATTATCAATTAATCAATTGTTTTGCCCCTAAATAATCTAAATATCGATTATCCAATCGATAATATCTATTAAATCGATTATATCGATATAATCGATAGTAAGACTCAGACAATTATATCAATTATAATCGTTCAATTACAATCGATCAAGTACACGATTTAATCGATTATATCGATTGGTATTAATCGATTATAATTGATATTTTTGTATGAGTCTTAGTATCGATTATATCGATATAATCGATTTAATAGATACTATCGATTGGATAATCGATATTTAGATTATTTGTGCGGCGAAATTATAACCAACGATTAATCGATTCACCACCAATTAGTCCGGCAACACTACAACAAAACAAATACGGGGCACTGTAACCGGTACGCGCGCTGCACAACTGCTCAGACCCGACTCCAGAGGCCGTATTGTCTAACGCTTCTGTCGCTTGCCTTCGCTTTCACCGTCTCTTTCTGTCATCCTTTTATACCGTTGGAGAGAAAGAGATAGTGATTGCGAAGGCAAGCGTCAGAAACGTTAGACAATAAGCCTGCAGAATGGCTTGTGTCTAAAATTGCCGTGAAAATTCCCTGCTCTGCACATAGCCAATCCACAGCAAATGTCTCATGTACTGGAAAAATTCGTGTCTAAACTCTAGACCAGTGGTGGTGTAGTGGTATGGCACGCGGCACGGAATGCTGAGGACCTGGGTTCGATTCCCAGCCTTGGTCTTTTTTCTGGGGTTTTTTCTGTGCATCTATATTTCAGTTTGTTTTTAGTCTGAAATATAATACTCATGTACTGACTTGGATACAGCGAGTAGCGGCCAGTTGGGCTGTGCGGCGAGCACGGGTAGCGGTGGACGGAGCACCTTCTTCTGCAGAGTCACTTCGGGGACCGCCGCGCCGGACTCTTCCAGCTGGGCCTTTAGGGCTGCTGCTTCGTCTTCTAGCTTGTGATTGGCGGCGGTTAGGTAGGCTAAAGATATCTAGAAAAGAGATTGTAAACTTTATTTTAATATTTCGAACGAATGGCTCCAGTTATTTGCTAGGAAAATGTGCTTAGCTGCATGTTTTCGGTTGCAAATATGAACTAGTTTTTTTAAGGTTCTGGAGCCAAAATGGCAAAACGGAACCCTTATAGTTTCATCGTGTCTGTCTGTCCATTCGTCCGGCCGACCATCCGCGGCTTAGCGCTAAAAAGCTGTAATTTTGCATGGATATATGTAGCAATTACCCCGACAAAGTGATGAAGTAAAATTTAGAAAAAAAAAAAATTTCCAAGATACCTCCCATAGACGTAAAGTGGGGTTTTTTTTTTCTCGTGTAACCTTATAGTGTGGGGTATCGTTGGATAGATCTTTTAAAATTAATTAGGGGGGTGCAGACGATTTTTCAATACAGTGATTCGTTTGCAAGATATTCAACTTTAAAACCGGGGGAATAGGGTCGTTAGTACCTTTCGCCACTGAATTAAGTGGATAGTGAACCATAAAAGACTGACTTACAGTGGTGGTCATACAATTAAGAACGATTTGAAGTTTCCGATTTTTTTTTATCTAAATCATGTCATATGTCTAGTTGTGTTCCTTCTTAGAAGTAACAAGTTATGTTATAAAATAGCCACATGGATAGAGCAAACAGGATTAATAATAATAGTGTATAATTGCTAACATTTTTTTTTACAAATTTTATTTGTTCTCTATACTAATAAATTCAAATAGTAATGAAGCTGGACAAATAATTAAGAACGATTTATTAAACTGCTCGAGAGTTGTTTTATATGAAACTTAGATTAAATAAATCATATTAATGTGAAGTTGGTATAGAAAAAAAAGCAATTTAATACATTTGAACTAAAATTAATAGTTAGTAGCATGTCCACGGCTTTTAATTATGGCTTTACACCGGCGAGGCATTGAATCTATCAATTTTTGACATTTCGCAAGAGAAATAGAGTTCCATTCTTCTAAGAAAACGTCGTACAGCTCTCTCAAATTGCCACACTGTCGATTTGAAACCTTTTTCTTGACTTCGCACCAAAGATGATCTATTGGGTTAAGATCTGGGCTGTTGGCTGGCCAATCTAAGACTGAAACTGATTGTGATGTGAGGAATTCCTTAACGGTGCGTGCAGTATGCTTTGGATCATTGTCGTGCTGGAATGTCCAAATAACCGGAAGCACGTCTTCGGCATATGGTAACATTGTTTCTTGCAGTATATTTTTGTATTGGAAATGATCCATGTTTCCTTCTATCAGCCTAACAGGTCCAACGCCATGTCCAGAAAAGCACCCCCAAATTTTCACATTTCCCCCGCCATGCTTTAATGTCACTTTTGTGTACTTCGGGTCGAATGCTTTATTCGGAGGGCGTCGTACATATCGTTTTCCATCAGAACATAACCTATTTATTTTTGTCTCGTCAGAAAAAAGAACGTTTTTCCACTGTCTGACTGTCCAGTTTTCATACCTTCTTGCAAATGCAAGTCGGGCTCGCCTATGACATCGTTTCAACATAGGCACCTTCCTTGCTATCCTTCCGTTCAACTTATTTTCTACCAAACGCCTTCGAATAGTGCGTTCAGAGATTGCTGAAGGGTTGTTTTCGCCAAAATATTCTTTTCTCAACTCATTAGACCCTTTAAAAGGATTTTGTTTTGCCAAACGAACGATATTTCGATCATCAAGACGAGATGACTTTCTCTATCTAGGTCCACGTGGAACGTTTGAAGTAGTTTGATACGTGGAAAAATGCTTTACGGCATGGAAAACCATTGTTTTTGAACATTGCAGATAGTCGGCTATCTTTTTATACGACCAATTTTTCTCGCGAAGTTTTATTATTACTTCTCTTGTAGATTTATCACAACTTTTATTTTTCCCCATTGTTTTTATACGAAGTAATCACTTTTAAGACTTTAACAGCACGAAATGGCGCCAAAATTATACGAATAATAATCTACAACCACAGAGCCACACAGTGTTCTCTATTTAAATTTGAAAAAATAATAAACTATTCAGCGTTCTTAATTACGTGACCAGCCACTAAGTACTAATACTAGGTTCAGATCGAATGTATAAAGTTTCTCTATTAATTTTTTAACCAACTATGTGGCATAAATGAATGTACCGGTAGTACGGAAAAGTTTCGCAATACCGAGAGAAATAAAAAAAATACGGGCAATTAGTTATACTTGTTACTTTGAAAAAATCATCTCAATAAATAATCGTTCTTAATTATATGGCCACAACTGTATATAATACTTATAGAAAAAAAATATGATTATTTACTACAAGAATAAAATTATAGAACTACTAGCTTTTGCCCGCGACTCCGTCTGCGAAGAATTCGTTTATCGCTATCCCGCGGGAACTATGCAATTTTCCGGGATAAAAACTATCCTATGTTCTTTCCCGGGTCTCAAACTATCTCTGTGCCAAATTTCACCTTAATCGGTTCAGCGGTTTAAGCGTGAAGAGGTAACAGACAGACAGACACACTTTCGCATTTATAATATTAGTATGGATTTTGCAGTTACGTTCTCTTTTTTAAACCAATTGTAGCCATATCCATATAACGTATATCGTTTGACATGATTTTGACGTATTTTGTATCCGTCGTGTATTTATCTAACCTGTCCAGCGTTCTTCAGCAGCCTGACCCTTTCAGCGGCGTCGCCAAGCAGCAGCGCCCCCTGGAACTGCGCTGAGGTGTCCTTGCGGATCTCCGCTATCTTCATCATCTTGCGGAGCTTGTCCAGGTTTCCCGTGATGAGGTATAGGAACGAGAGCTTATCGAAGTTCTTTGTACGCTGGTAGCACATCTCTACTATCTGTTGACAAAGGTGTTACATCAGTCTAAAGTTGAATGTGAAATTAGACATAAGTTTTTATTAAAAGGGTCGATAAACTTTTTTTTTGTCACTAAACCGTAAGTTTATCTGATTCAAATTTGCCTAACATGCATTTTTGTGGTAGTTTTAAACCCCTTCTACAATTTGGTCATCTAATAAGCATTGTTAGTTAATGTGACACAACATTTCTTCTAATTAAACTGTACTACTTTTGTCCCCTCGCTGATGGGACAGAATAACAACAAGAAATAGTTGATCCACCCAAAAATTTCATTTTTAATGCAAGCGTATTCGCTGACTGTACTTTTTGTTGACTGTACTTGCATTGTCATCCAACTTACATAAGTATACCAAATTAAAAGTGAATCCGACCACTGGAAGTGGGTAAAATTCGACTTCCAAAATACATACATTGAAAGTTAAATAAAAGCTTGTAAAAATGGTAATAGTACATTACTGAAAAGACCAGTAAAGTAAGCAATACTAGACGACTACGATTTAAAATCCGAGCCATAGGCGAGGATTTCTATGTAATGCGTCCAGTATGGCACTTATTGGAGTTATTGGTCAAAGCTTGTATTGTGCTTTTCTCAAAAATAAAACAAAAAACTACAAAGACAAAATAAAGTACATGACAACGTAATATTTCCAAGTGTTAAAATTTCCCCGCTCTTTTTAAAGTATGCAACCTCGTTGCACGAACGCCGCTGCTCTTTTGTTTTTTTTTTTAATAATCGCGTTCCGCATACTGCCTAACATAATTCTTAAGAGTTGGAATAAATGGTGGTATATATCTATAAAATAATAATATTTTTTATTAAACATTATTAACAATATAAGGAAGTCTCTACTGTACGGAACAGGGTTGTGATTTCAAAACGACGGGCGTTTGTCCGAGCCTTGGTCATAACCAGAGATCGGAATTTTCACGGCAAAATATAAGACTGTCGTAATCAAGCTAGTGTTAGAACCAATTTTTTATCGATAGTTGTGCAATAGAAGAAAAAAACGGTCCACTAAATAAAAAAACATATTTAATACAGAATTTTAGGTCAGGTGATGAACGAAACAGGTTACTCCCAGAGAATGTTGAGAAATTAATGACTATCTACTCCTATCACTATCACAAACCAAATTCTTTAGATTCCTTTTGTCTATAACACAGGTTACACTTGTAACCTAGCTTAGACTAAACTAAATTTACTATCTAGACCTAAGATTATTTCATGTTCATGTTTATATTTTGTATTTTTTATGAATAAATAAAAAAAAAAAAAAAAAAAAAAAAAAATGTCATGTGCTGCTGTGTATACTGACGCGGACTTCGAAGAAGAAATTGCATCTGTCTCTATATAATTTTATACAAACCTGACCTAAAATTCTGTTATAAATATGTTTTTTTTTATTTAGTGGACCGTTTTTTTCTTGTATTGCACAACTATCGATATCGATAAAAAATTGGTTCAAACACTAGCTTGACTGCGACAGTCTTATATTTTGGCGTGAAAATTCCGATCTCTGGTCATAACGCTCGATCGTTGCCTCCGCCAGGCATCGCGACGTTACCTGATGGTTGCCAGTCTGTAGTGCGGCCTCGGCTAACTTGTCCCAGGCGCCGCGCTCGTCCAGACTCTTGGCCGCTTCTAGAGCCACGTCGATGTTGCCGCACTGGAGGGCGAGAGAGAGACGGGTGCGGGCGTCTTTCACGAAATGGAGCGCCACTTCTGGGTAACCTAGGATACGAATAGTGAATTCAGTAGATGTTTTAAAGCTGGCGCAGGCCAGTTGTAATGAATGGAACTGTAAGAAAGATGGCACACCTGATGCGTGCCATCTTTTTTACAATTTCATTCATTACAACTGGTACGTGAGACTCACACGCATATGGTCTGCGCCGGCCTTTAGTCTCGTGCTGTTGACAGTTTCGTAATACAGTTCCGAAACTGATATTTCTTATTTTTTTTTATTATTATTTACTAGCTGATGCCCGCAGCTTCGCCGCGCTGAAGTTTTTTTTCATAAAAACCTTGTACTGACAGTTAAAAACACAACAAAAGGGTTAAAGACAACTTTATCATAAATATTTAATACCTGAAGAAGTTTAATCGGGTCTGACAACGTAGAGGAAAAAACTACTACAGAAGTTTTCTCGAATAAGACGCTTAAATAAAACAGTAAGACGTTAAATGTTAAAATAACGAAAAATACAACAACAACTGATGACGAGGCGATATGGTCCCGGATCTTAGCCTGTCCGAACGGACGAATAAAGGAAAAAAAAAATATTTTTTTACCTTTTTCTTGTAAGTAGGCGATGATGCTTTGTCCCACGAGTTTTGCTGTTCGCACCATGTGTAGAACTTGGTCGTACTGACGCGTCACCAGCGCCAATTTGAACCTGTAACAATGATTGCTACAATAACTGAAGCTAGGCCCGCAGCTATTGTGACCCCAAAGACTTAAGAAACAAAGGACGCGAAATATCTACACGATGATCGATGATCAGGTGTTGACGAGGTCTAAAAGCAATGAAGTCTCTGTTTCATTTAAAAAAAAACTATATTGCTAAAACTTCCTACATCCACTGAATACATGGTCATCCTACATTTGTCGGGGAATAGGCTAGACGACTAAAAAAAACTGTTTAGTCCGTCAGTTAGATTATTAAAAAATATTGTACACGTATTTTTTCCTTTGTTTGACAAACAAAAAATGAGGAGGATACAGTGCTTAGAAGTTTCGAGTGACGTCACTATATGGTACAATTTTTACCTAAGGGTGACGTCACAAGCCCCCACTCCGGAAGTTTGATGATCTATATCTTTGTCGTTTTTTAATAATTTGATAAACCAAAAAATACGTGTCCCATATTTTTCCATAATCTAAATGACGGACTAATTAGAATGACCAATTTTTAACCCAGTCGTCATCCCTATTCGACAGGTATCGCGTCAGTTTGTTTAAGGCTGACTTGTCAAAGAGGTTTTATGCTTATGTACTAAATCATGTGTAGGGTAGGGTGTCAATAATTTTAATTAAAAAGTGATTTGCTAAATAATCATTACTTAAAAAAATAAAATTAATGTTTCATGTAACTACGACTTAATCTAGATCGCCACCGAATACTGATCTAGAAAAATATGTTCCTCCTCATCACCGATTAAAAACCATCGTGTATAAAGTGAGAAGCCGGTTGAGAACAATGTGTTAAATTTTTAAAAACTTACGAAGATAAAACCAATTAAAATATCGAAAATTGGTGTTGCGTAATTTAAAGGGAAGCTTTTCGTTGGAAACTTGTAATAGCTCTCCAGGGAGTACTACCTACAAGCCTCGTCTGTACTAGTAATAAATATTGGGTAGCCATTTTAAACCAAAACTACGTGGCGATCTATTTGAAATCATTTTTTCGCACATGTGAACCCCACACAGGACTTCGTCAACCCCTGAGGATCGATATAGACCAGACCACTTTTGGTAGCAAGACGACTTTTCGCACTTTTCGAGAGCGAGCGAGACGATACGATGCGAACTTCGATTTTCGATTTTCGGAGTAGTTCCCCCAGGTCTGCGCCGACCTTTAAGATGGTAAAGGGATTTGTTGGTCGAGTATAGTACAGTAGCAGCACAGAATAAGTAATAGTACTAACGTACAGAAGGATCACTCTCTAACAAAAGTCAACTTTAGGTATAAAAACTTGCCTACTCTTACTGCTTGCACGCGAAATTGAAACTTATCGTGTGATACGAGCGTTCATATTCCGTTGGGCACTGCTGATTCGATACCAAGGGCACAGGGTTCCCACTCGCCGATATTTGGCAGGTATATAAATCAAGAATGATAACATCTGCCAAGAGAAATATTTCTCTATTGTAGCTTATTACCTGCTTTACCGGGAGGGGCTGGACGTAATTGTTGTATCAATACAGATACAGATACAGATACATTTATTGCCAGATTGTCGATAATTATACAGATGTTACATAATTCAGTAGTGCGTCACAATCAACCGATTTACGGTATACAATGTTTTAGGTACCTAAAGTCAACATGCTTAAAAATTATTAATCTACAATTTTATCCAATAATTATTCAATTAAATTTTAACATGTCAAAGATAAGAGAATGAGTTAAATAATTAAAGATACCTATAAATATGTCACAAATATAATAATAATTAAAAGTATTCATTTAATTTAAATTGCATAATACAGCCGTTACAATTAGTGTAGAAACAAAAAATATTTTTGTATTTTTTTTTTTGTAACAGTGTGTACTAATTCAGTAAACTACCTTTAGTAAGTAAGTAAGTTATTTATAAGATCGTTTAAATATCATTGTTTATTGCAAAAATCACAGAAAAAAAGAAGCTTAATTACGCGCGACGCGGCCAGCGTGCGAACCGATAGCCGAGCGACAACCTACTGCCATACGCCTGCCCGGGAGGCGCGCCGGCCGAACATACCTAAACTTCGGAGTGAAACCCCCCTGGTAGGGATGCAAGGTTGCTGTAATATCGATAAAAATATCGATATTTATATCGAGGTAATGAAATTATCGATAGTTGATAATATCGATGATTTTGGTCGATAATATCGATAATATCGAATTTATTTAAATTTAAATAAAAAATATGCAGTTCACTGAATAAGTGTTTTATTATAATTATATATCAGCAGTTTTTTACGTACTTTTTCATCGAATGAAAACTAGAAATTATAATAATAATAATATTATAAGAAAAGGCTAATGTTCAAAGCCCATACAACCATATCTAAAGTCGTGAATTATCGATTTTTTAACTTAGGATATGATATCGATATTATCGTATCGTTATAGCGCAAATATCGATAAAAATATCGATATTTTACCTTCGATATTATCGATATTATCGGTTTTCCGATATATCGTTGCAACCCTACCCCCTGGTAGCAGTACCGACCTGTACTCGGTGGGGTCTATGTTGAGCACTTTGGGGCGGCACTCGCGGTCGAGGCACACGACGCGCGCGCCGGCCTCGCTCGCCATCACCTTCACCGCGTACACTGGCACGTCCAGCGTGCGGATTATGCCGTAGTCTCTGCAAATAAATACATTTTAAAAACCGGCCAAATGCGAGTCGGATTCGCGCACGAAGGGTTTCCGTACCATCCCTATCCCTACTAATATTATAAATGTGAATGTCCGTTTGTTTGTTACGCTTTCACGCGAAAACTACTGAATGGATTTTACTGAAATTTGGCACACAGATAGCTTATAACCTGGATTAACATATAGGATACTTTTTATCCCGGAAAATTGCATAGTTCCCGCGGGATAGCGATAAACTAATTCTTCGCAGACGGAGTCGCGGGTAACAGCTAGTTATCTATAAAAACGGCAAAAAAAAAACACGTTTGTTGTATAGAAGCCCCCCTTAAATATTTGTTTTTTTTTTATTTATTTTTAAAGTGAATATATAACTAAATATTCTGTGAATATTTCAAGCGCCTACCTGTTGCCGTTATTAATATCGAGCAAAAACGAGCAAAAAAAATCACGCTTGCTGTATGGGAGCCTCCTTAAATATTTATCTTATTCTGTTTTTTAGTATTTGTTGTTATAGCAGCAACCGAAATACATCATCTGTGAAAATTTCAACTGTCTAGCTATCACGGTTCGTGAGATACAGCCTGGTGACAGACGGACAGACAGACGGACAGACAGACGGATGGACGGACGGACGTACAGCAAAGTCTCAGTAATAGGATCCCGTTTTTACCCTTTGAGTACAGAACCCTAATAAAAACTTAGTAATTATTGACTCACCCGTCCTTACAGCAGTACTTGATATGATTTGCGGTGGTATATATGAAGACAGGCTGCGGCGTGCTGTCGTCGAACGCTCCAGACTTAACCCTGGCACCCTCGGTGACACAACACAGCTGTTCCAGCTTCTTGGTGCAGATTGTCACCGTATGCTTCCCGAGGAGCGCCACCAAAGACATGTCCGCGTTCCATATGGCATAACGGCATTTGCTAACTTTCACCTAAAACATGCGGAAGAATTGGTCACTACTTTGAAAAAAGCTCGTATCTCAAATCAATGTGCAAACTGAACTGAACCTTAAAGCACAAGGCGTAAAGTTCACTTAGTAAGATTATCGATGCACAGATACGAGCTTTTTTAAAAGTAGAGACGAATTGTAACTTTCATATAAATTAAGATATTGTAGCAACTTTCCAGGAGAAACAGTAAAAGGGTCTCCATGGTTTCGCATAATTTAACAAGTCATAATGTATCATTCTTCATAAATCATAATCAACGTTAGTCATAAAGTGATTTATTTATGAAACAGTTTTTTTTTCGGAATTGTTATAAAACAAACCTAACCTAACCTACTACACTGTAAAAGATGGCATTTAGAAAATTCCTGAAAAAAATACTGTTTCAGAAATAAATCACTGCATGACTAACGTTGATTATGAAGAATGATGCATTATGGCTTATTAAATTATGCGAAACCAAGGGATCCCACAGTAAGCCTTTGTTTTGAAGGGATGAAAAGGGGGGTGGAAGTTTGCATGGGGAATCAGTAACCGCTAAACGGATTTAGATAAAATTTAGTATGGAGATAGGTAGTTTAATTTAGGGGAAAGAAATAGAATAGTTTTTATCCCCGACGTTCGGCTTCGGCAACGTTCCGCTAAGCCATTACGCGCTATACCGGCCGAAATGATCGTAGTCACGAATGAGTGTCACCGGTATAGGAGTACGAACTCTGTTGACACGCATGCGTGTCACTGGCTTAGCGGTAAGAATTTTTTGATCACAGACGTTATGTCACAGGTATTGAATGTGTTAAATAGCAAACAGATTGATAATAAAGCATATTGGATAAAAAATAAGCTGCCTAAAATTACTAATTATAATTATTAATATGAAGTCGCGGGCAAAAGCAAGTAATGTTTGTTTTGTATTTAATTTATTGAATCAGGCGTTACTTGGAGGTTCTTATCAATGAAACCGAAACGTTTACTTTGCTCACCTTACTTAGCTTAGGTCGCTTAGGTGCTTAGCTCGCGGGTGAGCAAAGTAATTGTTTCAGTTCATTGTATTGTATCTGGAAAGGATCCCTTACCGTGGCAATGGTCCTCTTCTGTTGCACATCTAGCAATTGAACACAATCGGGCTCCCTCAGCAGTAGCATCCCCGTACCAGCGTACATGATTTCCTCACACGTTGGAGTCGAGATCTTTTTAGAGACTTCGTTTTTCAGGTTCTTGATGACGAGCTGCGGAATAAGATGGTTGTGAGTCGAAGTGATGAGAAATTGAGTTGGTAAATTGTGGCCGAATATTAAGGTGTTTAAACAAGTCAGATATGAAGTATCTTTTTTATTTATTTTTTCAACTTCATTTTTTTTTTATTACTTTTACGGTCATCCCATGAAACCATATATTTCAAACTAAATACAAACTGAAATATAGATGCACAGAAAAAACCCCAGAAAAAAGACCAATGCTGGGAATCGAACCCAGGTCCTCAGCGTTCCGTGCTGCGTGCTTACCCCTACACCATCACTGGTCTAGAGGTTAGCGACGAAGGAGTGTTAAAGTCTCTCGGTAGAGGGCATAAACATAGATGACTGCATAAGGTGATTATAACAGACTGAAATGTACGATGTATGGGAAAGATTCGTCGCTAACCTCTAGACCAGTGATGGTGTAGGGGTAAGCACGCAGCACGGAACGCTGAGGACCTGGGTTCGATTCCCAGCATTGGTCTTTTTTCTGGGGTTTTTTCTGTGCATCTATATTTCAGTTTGTATTTAGTTTGAAATATTAAGGTGTTTATAATCCCCGTCAGCGATGCCACTGACGGACTGAAGGTTATTTCAACCAATTATCTCCATCAGTTAAAATAATGACGATGTAATCTCAACCAGTTAACCTAATTGGCACCGTAATTTGCTTGAGCACACTTGACTGACATCGCATTTCTTTTCAGTTCATCATCATCATCATCAAGGGTCGGAAAAACGCCCGTCATTTTACTTTTGAGTACATGATGACGATAATTTAGGACCCATTGTTCACAGTCTACGGATGTCATTGGAGTGTATTGAAATATTGTAAGGAAGTCTTTACTGCATGAAACAGGGTTAGGTTTTTAAATGACGGGTGTTTTTCCGACCCTTAATCATCATCATCATTTTATTTCTGCTGAATGCGCCTCCTCCAAGGTTCACCAAACAGACTGGTTCTGCGCCATCCGCACCCAATGCGCAACCTAAACCAAATCGTCGTTCCATCATGTTGGAGGCCTGCTTACACTGCGTCTTCCGGCCTGTAGACCCTATTCGAGAACCTTTTGGCTCCATCGGCCATCAGTTCTAGTTCAACCGCTGACGTAATTACCATCAGTGCACTGCTGACGTATTCCTCGTCAGTATATCGCTGACGTAATTCCCGTCAGTACGCCGCTGACGGAATTCCCGTTAGTAGACACCTGACGTTATTCTCTTCAGTACACCGGTGACGTAATTCCCGTCAGCATACTACTGCCGTAATTCCCGTCAGCGCACTAACCTGGTTGTGCTTGTCTAGCGCGGCGTATGTATAGACACTACTTACGTGGTATTCTCCATCATCTCAACCAATTAACCTAATTGACGCCATAATTCCTTTAAGCAAGCTTGACTGAGACGATGCAATTGCCGTCAGTACACCGCTGACGTAATTCCCGTCAGCGCACTGACCTGGTTGTGCTTGTCTAGCGCGGCGAAGCGGTTCCTGGCGACCCAGACGGCGTGCGTGGCGGGCGCGCGTAGTGGCTCGGCGGTTTCGCTGCCCTCTTTGCCCGCGTACAGCGCGTAAGTCCACACACGTGGTTGGCATGATTATTTCTTCCCTTAGACACTACTGCCTACTTTTATCTAACTTCTAACTTTAAACCTAAAATTGCTAAAAATAGCCCTGTAACATAAAAGTAGCGTTTCGTGTGCTCTGCCTGCCTGCTCTGGGGATACAGGCGTAATGTGTACATGTATGTATAGACTACTTACGTGGTACCCTCCATCAGTAGACACTAATGTAATCTCAACCAATTAACCTAACTGACGCAATAATTCCTTTAAGCAAGCTTGACTGAGACGATGCAATTGCCGTCAGTACACCGCTGACGTAATTGGCTAAGTAAAGTTTTTTTAAGAGGTGCTGATTATATTTTCTTTCGACAGTTGGCGTTCTGAAGATCGAGAAACTGCAGCTGTTTTATCTTTATCTACTATTGTTTACTGTAAATATTTTTTTAAGAGTTCGAGATGACATTTGTGAGATTTAATGGCTGACAAGTCTTTCATGCTCAGTACTTAGTAGAAACAGAAAAAAAAACGAAGTCATCTGTCACTTTTGTCCATGTCAAACCGTTTGCGTTGCGTTTGCTTTTTTGCGTTTTGGTGTGATCAGTGTGATTTTTGGACTATTTTAACGTCCTCCGCACAAAATCCGGATTTTCAATTTTACCGCATTCCTCCACGACCTATGCACGATAATTGAATCACGATTGAATATTTTCGATCACTATTTTGGAACTGCTTCTTGGACAACGCAAAGTAAACGAAACGCAAACGGTTAGATTTCATTTGACATTGACAATTGACTTCGTTTTTTTTCTATTTCTAATAAGTACTGAGCACGAACCGCTTGTCAGCCGTTAAATCTCACAAATGTCATCTTGATCTCTTAAAAAAATATTTCCAATAAATAGTAGGAGATAAAAAAAAATAGCTGCAGTTTCTCGGTCTTGAAGATGACTACTGTCGAAAAAAAATATAATTAGCACCTCTTCAAAAAACTTTACTTAGCCAATTCCCGTCAGCACACTACTGCCGTAATTCCCGTCAGCACACTCCTGCCGTAATTCCCATCAGCGCACTGACCTGGTTGTGCTTGTCTAGCGCGGCGAAGCGGTTCCTGGCGACCCAGACGGCGTGCGTGGCGGGCGCGCGCAGCGGCTCGGCGGTTTCGCCGCCCTCTTTGCCCGCGTACAGCTCGTACGAGCTCGTGTCGCCGACGCGCCAGTTCACCAGGACGCACCACTCAGCGTGGTTTAGCGACATACTGGAGCGCAAAATTAAAAATTGACAAGATTTTATATTTCTAAAACAATAATTTGATTCGTTCTCTGTATTCTGTTTGGAAAGAGAAATACGCTGATAGTTTTAAATTTTCACAAGGATTATTAATTTATTTATTACAAATTTTTCAAGATGTGCTTATTCTAAAAGGGCATAACTCCAAAACTACCACACAATAGATCCATTACCTTAGTAAAGTCTGTATTCAAAAAAAGTGATTACGTAAATCTGACGTTGACGTTGTGTGTGGTTTGCTTAGGCGGTTTGGTTCTTTCATGCTTTTCGATCACAACTACGGGCTCGTTTAAAATTCTTATTTAAATCAATAACACGTTGTTCGTGCATTAACATTAATAAAAATCGATGATTTATGTTATGTATCTGTCAAGTCTCAATGTTAATGTCAAATTAAAATTATGACAGCTCTTTTTTCTGGTGAATAATGGCAAAGGAAACATATCTATTCTGTGGTAGTATTGGTAAAATCAGATATTTTTATTAATTTCTTGTATTTTTTTAATATGAAGAAATAAATTATAATAAATATTTTTCCGTGTTCAGGAGGCAAAACTCTTTCGATTCCTGTAGTAATTTTCAGGAGTCAAAAGAATGAAATCTTGTTAATTATAGGGGTGGATCTACTTTTTCTTACCACCCGTTGCTATGGTTACACAAATTTTGTCTCAAGAAAAATCTAAGCATTTTTTCTATGTAACAGTATGTAGATGTCACTTGGGCTAGGTCCCATTTGTTCTATAGAACTGCTAAATCGTGAAGTAACAGAGTTCAAAATCATACCAAATATATCAGTTCTATAGAACAAATGGGGCATACCCGTCACAACTAGGGACTAAATAATAAATTGATTCGCTCATAGTCTTTACAAACCTTTACCTGCGGTTCGGCACGCGTGAATCACAAGATCTGATAGCCGAATTGAAATTCTAAATTGAATTTACAAGACCTACATCATGGTTTTCATTTACATCGCATAAAGAACACCCGTACGAAATGTTTAGACTCCTATAATAATATTTTTAGTGTCAGACCACTAGTTAAGGATCCATAGAGTGTTAGTAAAAGCTTTACTTAACCCTTTTCAAGGCATAATGAATATAGCGACCACATAAATCTACACAAAGATTCGAGCTTGCCCTCTTTGCAATATGGTAGAAAATCAATTGAATTTGTTTAAAATATGCTCTGCTTTTAAATTAATTCTGCATAGGTACACAATTTTAACACAATTATTCATTTTGGAGTAGCGTATATAAATAAACGGACTTGAAAAAGGATTACGAGACTTTACACGAATATAAAACAAACTCTTTTAACGATAATACTCTTTTGTCCATAAATTGTATGTATGGGTTCGGTACCAAAGGCCTGAGGTGCATTTAGTCTTGACATTCAAAACGTCTTAGTAGTACACAGTACACTGACCAAGTGTACAAAATGACTTTTTTGTATAATACCATGGTTACAAAATTCTCTTAGTTTCAGAAAGACTTACGAAGCAAAACGTCTGGGTCGTGAAAATATCCAATAAGCAGAATGACTCAATTGTGTAACGTCTTAATTGTATTAAGGACTATGTTATCAAACGATTTTGTTTGTTTAATGTCTTAGTTATAAAATAAGCAAGTGGATGAAACGTCATGATTGCAAAACGACTTCATTGCACGAAAAATGAGTAGGTATTAACATTCATTCGACGAGAACACGTGAACACACAGAAGAAATTCAATTGCGTTAGAATTACTTGTCAGTGTCATGTCAATATCTACTTAAATATCAAGTGGGCTGTAATCGAATTTGAAGTAGTAAGGAGGTGATAATAAAATAAAGTATTGTCATTAGACAATCTAGACAAACTGCTACCTAGACATTTTTCATACTTTACGATATAATTACATAGTCTTTCATATTATCAAGACATTCTATAATATTGGCCGCAAAGATTATCTAGACGATTTACCTGAGAAAACATTATGACTTAAAGTCGTTTTACAGCCAAGTCATTCCATTTACTAAGGCTTATAGCAATGTGGGTGATTTACAGACCAAGACATTTTGCTACCCAGGCAATTTACAACCTTAGATGTTTTGAATGCCAAGACTAAATGCACCTCAGGCCTTTGGTACCGAACCCGTATGTATGTATGTATGTATGGAAGTAAAACTTTATTTACTTCTTTTTCTTTATTTTCTTTGGCTACGACGAATTATAAAATCAATTACCTGTAAGGTTGGTGCCTGCCGCTACCTCTGATCTGCATCACAGACGAGTCGCGATTGGTCTGCATGTCCAATTTGCGAATTTGCCTGTGGACACAAAACAATATAATATGTAATGTTACTTGAGGATTTGTCTCTGTTACTGTTTGATCAGTAAGGCAGGGACACAAAGGACAGCGCCACAAAGTCTCGTTAGAGGCTTAAATTCGTCTATTACCAGTCCTTGATGTAACACAGCGTGTTATTATGTATGTCCGCCGGTCGTTCTCCCTGCATATTGATATTTATTTGTTTCACTGTAAAGTTATGTTCATTCCTGCATTGAGACCCATCGCTAACAAACGCAGAGTTCGTTGCTAAGTTCATTGCGAAATGATTTTTGCTCGAACGACAGACACCCACAAAATATCATGGTTAATTATCGTGTCACAACGGACCATTTTCATAGACATTTTAACTACCGTTGTTAATCATCATCATCCCAGCCTATATACGACCCACTGCAGGGCACAGGCCTCCTCTCAGAATGAAAGGGGTTGGGGCGTAGTTCCCACGCGGGCCCAGTGCGGATTGGGAACTTCGCACACACCATTGAATTTCTTCGCAGGTGTATGCAGGTTTCCTCACGATGTTTTCCTTCACCGTAAAACCCATGTTAAATTTAAAATGTGATTTCGCACACAAATTCCGAAAAACTCAAGAGGTGCGAGCCGAGATTTGAACCCACGACCCTCTGCTTACGGCTTACCGTCGTTAATATGTCCAGCTTTTTGAACTCCACCCGTGTACCTACGTTGTTCTCTTTGCAGTTTGAGCAGTATCATTGCTGCATCGTTACCCACCACAAACAAACACCCAGAGGCTTAGATCTATACATTACCTGTCCTTTATGTAGAACAGCATGTTATTATGCACGGCGTACGCCGGACGTTCCCGCTGCAGCTTGAAAAGTATCATTCCTGCGTCGTGGCCCGCGGCAAAGAGGTTCAAAGTCGGGTGGGAAGCCAGAACCCAATACCTGTATGAAATGATATCAAAATTAATGTTTTTAGGGTTCCGTACCTCAAAAGGAAAAAAACGGAACCTTAATTGATCACTATGTTGTCCGTCTGTCTGTATGTCAAGACCCTTTTTCTCAGGAACGCGTGGAGGTATCAAGCAGAGATTCATAACAAATACTCAGGTCTACTGTCCCTTGGAGCTGTGAGAAATCAAACTTCTAAGCCAACGCAATCAAAACATACAGCCGTTTATGCCGCAAATTTTCGACACTCGCAAGGGAATCAAAACCTATATAGTACTTCCCGTGAACTCAGAATCTTGAAATTTGGCACGAAGCAACGTCTTATAGCACAGATAAAGGAAAAATTGCGAAAAGCATAAATTTCTGGGGTCCTGAATAACAAATATAAAATGATCTCACACTGCGTACTTTTTACTTAGCAGCTGGGTTCTACTAACACTGGACTATTATAGTTACGACTGTTTACGGCGCATGTTTTGTTTGACATACCTCTACTTATCTAAAAATTTGTACGGAACCCTCGGTGCGCGAATCCGACTCGCACTTGGCCAGTTTTGTTTTTATTTTAATTTCTGGTATAATCGACCAGTAAGCGCTTTATGTTAAGGCTGTCACATTGACTTGTAAGTGAAAATAATCTTTGATATTTTAAACCAACTGACATTGAACCATAGGGTGGTAAAGGAATTTTTGGGTCGACTATACTATGAGCTATGTCGGTGACTTTAGTTCTTGCGTGGATTTCAAACAGCACAAAGCTCTTATTATGCTCTCCACAGACCGTAGTGCGGGGCGTACAGCGCGTTGCATAACACTGAATCATATAAGCTGTGCCGCGCTGCCGGTGTGTTACCGTATATATGATTCAGTGTTATAGACCGCGCCGGGCACGCTCCGTCGGCATCGCGCGCACGCTGCGGCACGCGCTGTTTTTGGCGCATTTATTGCATTCATTTAATCTCGTGCTGTATCATGACAAGTAAAGCCTTGAAATTCATGTGTAAAATATTTGAGGATTCACTCTAATGACAAGTGTTTATCGAAACACGATTAGTACTTATAGTTCGCTCGATAGAAATAAATCCAAAGTAGTCTCTAAAAAACAAAATAAATTGGTAGTACGACGCTAATATTGCACGACAGGTCATGACTTTTTGAATGTTAATAAAACAAGATGTTTTCTAGGGCGTAGTGTTGCTACATTTTTAAAATATGTATTTGTTTTAGTAATAAGATGAAAATAACCAAACACACGCGCAGTCCAACCAACCTATCTTGTGCCATCGTGCCTCCCCCACGCCCGAAATCGCCCACCCAAAATCGATTAGCGCGAAAAGCTCGGTAGGCCCTTAAGGGGGTATCGCGTTTTTCGCGCTAATCGATTTTGGGTGGGCGATTTCGGGCGTGGGGCCGCTTGGGGGAGGCACGATGGCTCAAGATAGGTTGGTTGGACTGCGCGTGTTTTTGGGTATGTTCATCATATTACAAAAACAAATACATATTTTTAAAATGTAGCCAGACTACGCCCTAGAAAACATCTTGTTTTATTAACATTCAAAAAGTCATGACCTTCCGTGCAGTATTAGCGTCGTACTACGAGTTTAATTTATATTTTCGAGACGACTTTGGATTTTTTTTTCTATCGAGCGAACTACAAGTAATCGTGTTTCGAAAAAAACTGGTCACTAGAGTGAATCCTCAAATATCTTACATATGAATTTCAGGACTATAGCATTGCTAGTAATGATACAGCACGAGTTTAAATGAATGCAATAAATGCGCCAAAAATACGGTACCCTGTTAAGTCGGCAACGCGCGCATCAGTGTCGTCGCGGCACTCACCGCTCGTGCTCCCGCCGGAAGGAATGCAGGCAGGTGCGCTTGGTCATGTCCCAGACGCGTATGAACTTGTCCTCGCTGTTGGACAGGATGAGCTCGTGGCGCGCGTGGAACAGCACGCACGACACGTTGTTGTAGTGCCCGCGGCACGTGTCCACCTCCCACGCCTGCCCACAACCGGGATCGTACAATACGTTTACCACTGACAGATGGCTTGCCTTCATTTCATTTCCAACTTTAACACCATACAAATAAAGTAGCTATTACAAAATCTGCAGACGTGGGTAACAGTATTCTAGAATTGGCTTTATTTGTAGGTCGTTAAAGTTGAATATGAAATGAAGGCAAACCATCTGTCAGTGGTAAACTTTATGTAGTTTTACTGTAAAAACATTGTAGAACAAACAGATACTCCCAGTGAGATACAGTACCCGGCGATAAAGATTGCACATCGGCCTTTAACAAGAGACAATTCGCAGTTTACGACGATTTCCGAACACTGGCGACCGTCCATCAATCGCCGTACCTATTTATTAAGTGACATTTGATATCAAATAAATACTGCACTCCATGGACTTGATTAGTTTACGTCAAATTAATGACATGTAAACTTTTGATATCTATAGAGGGTTGTTGCAACTACTAGAAAAAGGATAGTCAAAAAGAGATTAGAGTGTATTAAAAGACACCTATTTTTTTATAAATTTAAATTTTCAAAAAATCTCAATTCCTTTCATTTCACGATCTGTGCTCTCAATTGTCAATATCACTGTCACTATCAGCCGTATTTATTATTAGTCTATCAGTGTAATCCATCATACTATTTAAAGTTGGGGGGTTTCAATAACTCTATATTATATATTTTCACCGGAACGCGTCCGTACCGTACGGCACCTGAACAACGACTGACAAACGTCACATAAGTAGTGTGTGACAACGCTATACGAAGCCGACATTTGCCGAGTCTTTTTCCAAAGACCGATGTGCAATCTTTATGGCCGGGTACTGTACAATACGTTTACTTTTAGTTTACCACTGACATATGGCTTGCCATCATTTCATTTCCAACTTTAACACCATACAAATAAAGTAGCTATTACAAAATCTGCAAACGTGGGTAACAGTATTCTAGAATTGGCTTTATTTGTAGGTCGTTAAAGTTGAATATGAAATGAAGGCAAACCATCTATCTGTCAGTGGTAAACTTTATGTAATTTTACTGTAAAAACATTGTAGAACAAACAGGTACACCCAATGAGATACCTTTGGCCTCATCTGCATTTTTCATCAGGTGAGATAGTGGTCAATCAAGGGTCAGTTTTATGGAAAAATAGTGTAGACGATCAAACGGCCTAGTGGTTAGTGAACCTGACTACGAAGCATGAGGTCCCGGGTTCGAATCACGCGTCGGAGCAGGTATATTTGGGTGAATCAACTTTTTCGTACTACCCGTTGCTACGGTTACACAAATTTCGTCCCTTGGACAACCTAAGCACTTTTCTATGAAACAGCATGAAGTGTCACTTGGACAACCGGTGACAGAGTAAAAAACACAAAAAAGTTTATTCAACCTTATATAAAAAAAATACGAATGTTTGTTATCGAGTCTTGGGTGTTTAATATGTATTTAAGTATGTATTTATGTTTATCAGTTGTCTAGTACCCATAGTACAAGCTTTGCCTAGTTTGGGACAAGGTCAATTGGTGTGAATTAACCCATGTTTTTTTACGTTTTTTCTTGCAAGTCTAAACGTAGTGATCTAATTATTAGTTCTATTTATATTCAGGCCCGGATTTAAGGCCTCGGCATAAAAGGAGCGGAGGCCCATTTGCCACAAATTAATTTCCAAATAAAATAGCCATTTTTTTCCACTCGTGATTTCAGTAAACAACTTTTCGATGTCTCTATTTCGGCCCCTCTGTTATGGAGGCCGGCCCTGTCTATAACCACCCACCTTAGCATCGTTCATGCGCCATAACTTGACCAGCCGGTCATCGGCGGCCGATACGATGAGCGGCAGCGATGGGTGGAAGGATGCCCAGTTCACGCCTCGGTCGTGACCTTCTAATACGTGCTTCACTACTGCGTCCGCCTGCAACAGTAATTTACATACTAGTTCTAGTAGACTGCAATCAGATTAGTTACCCAATTAGCCGATAGATGGCGCTGTACCGCCGACGTTGGTATTAGGCGCGCGGTGGGAGTTGGGACCAAAACAACCACATTAATAAAGTATGCAAAGATTTTTTCGTACCTGCTACGGAACCCTATCTTGGGCGTGTCCGACACGCTCTTGGCCGGTTTTTTGTTCAATTACTATACTTCGTTTTTTTAGCATTAGATAGAAAGTAAGCGATCTTGACATGACTTTTTATTGAAAAACACTTTTGAAAAATAAATCACAACAAATATGACTGTAACAATTAGCAAGGAGATATGGTTATTTACATTATTTTGGTTTCATAAGTAATAGTTAATATTTTTTAAAAAGCGTTTTTCAATTAGAAGACTCATCAACATTGTTTACCCTATTTCTAATGCTAATAAAACAAAGTATAGGGATCGGATGATTGAGTGCAAATGACATAAGGAACAGGACTAATGGAGTAGAAATCTGTGTTATAATTTTTATGCAGTCGACAAATTTCTCAATGACGTCGTAGATAATATTTCAGCGTTATCAATGACGATTCCTCTATAAAAAGTAATTATAACCTTTTTTAGGACCGGTCTACTTATTAATACAGGTACAATTTCCATGTTGCATTCGGTTTTTATAACAAAATAGGTTAGATGAACACTAATCATATAGTTGATTCATTAAAAAAAAAATGCAATCTTAGAATCACAAAATAAAGCATTGCTTGTGATAAAATTTATCCACTCCAATATAAAGGTAATAAATACAACCCACATTTTATAGGCGAAATGTATGTATACCCATTGATAACGATAAAATGATGACGTCGACAAATTTTTCGATTGCGTAAAAATGTAACACAGATTAAAGCAAAGTTGTCAAGAAGAAACTATTAAACATAGTAAATATAGCACAAAAAAGAAAACAGTTATAATACATATAAGTGGTTTAAGAAAAATACAACATATTTACCTGTCCAAACAAATCCGTGGCCTGCGGATTCCTCAAATGCTCAGCCAACCCTGCAGGGCCTGGGGCCACATTCTTCTTCCTCAGCCCACTAAAGTCCCAGACCCTAACAGACTGGTCGAGAGATGCTGACACAATAAGGTCCTCTGTCGGGTGAAACTGGGCACACATCACATAGTGGTTGTGACCAGTGAGCACACTGATGCATTGACGGGACTGCCAGTTCCATATTCTTATGGTCTGTGGAGAAAATACAGGTGTTACTTGTTTGAATTATAGCTTGGGACAATACAGAACAGAATAGAGTGTAAAAAAATAATGATTGTATTTTTATGTTTCCTTTTTTGGAGAAACTCATTTAAAATCACTAACATTACAAATGTGTTTAACTTTTTGGTTTAGTACCTGGGCGACCGAGCTCTGCTCGGGCAGAAACTCGGTACCAAGCGTTTTCCCAGAGATAAGACCAAGCTAGATCAATTTTTGATCCCCGAAAACCCCCAAATACCAAATTTCATCGAAATCGTTGGAACCGTTTCCGAGATCCGGATTATATACACCGGAGGGGTGGGGGGGGGGGGGTGAGAGGGGGGGGGATGCGGGGGAGGGAGCGCGGGGTATTAAAGGGGGGATGAAAATTTCATTGATTTTGCCGTAGGATGCACCGTTTTCAAGATATTTGACAAAAACACCGGAGGAGGGGGGGTGAGTCACGTTAAACTATCGTCCGTAAACCGACTTTACAGACAACCGGCTTTTCCTGTTCTATGCTCCCAATAGGGAACGTGCACATAGACGGTGCTGCCAACTGGTGCCATAAGGGTGCCATCAATTTGAATGTTTTACCTTGATAAGTTTGTTTTACTGTCCGCATAGTGTCTCTTCTGTCGCATTAGTGCTGCCGCCTATAGTTACTGCACGTTCCCTATAATACTTTTTCTAACAAAAAAGCAACTTTTTCCCACAAAAAAGTAACTTTTTCTCACAAAAAAGTAACTTTTTCTCACAAAAGAAAAAACTTGACGTTTTCTCATAAAAAATAAACTTAAAAAAAAAACTAAAAATCTTGAAAAAAAACGTGGTATCGAACCGAGGTCGGCTGAATCCGCGACCACCCGATTTCTAATATGCCATTATGATCTGCTCGAAGTCGGCGAAATTTAGCTTTATATTCTAATGCAAACAAAAATAGCCGGAAAACACGAGTAAAAGCGATTTTCTGAAAATGAAACATAGCTAGATCAGTTTTTCATCCCCGAAAACCCCCACATACCAAATTTCATCGAAATCGTTGGAGCCGTTTCCGAGATCCTGATTATATATATATATACATATATACAAGAATTGCTCGTTTAAAGGTATTAGATTTACATTCTTTAGGCAGCAGATCGTCATTATTTCAAAGACTTTATGCATCCAAGAGTGAAATGAGTTACTTTTATTCCAGAAAAATACATAGTTCCCATAAATGCATATTCCCGAGAATAATAACAATCATAAAACTTGAAGTAGAATTAACTCCACAGGTTGTCAAATTCAGGCAGTCAAGGGCAGTAGAATCCTTAGAGAAAATTGGAGGCAAAATAGTAAGCAAAAGAACAGATAACTTGTGAGGGAAAATATCAAGGGGTGGTGTGCAAAATAAGGTTGAGACCCTATGGTCTACACCATTGACACCCAATGTAGTCTACATTGACCCCCAAGGGTCGACGAAGACCTGCGAGCAGTATAAGTATGTGAAAAAAAAAACATATTTGATTACTTTGTGATAAATAAATCAATATTAAGTAAGCAGGGGGTCTACCTTAAATTTAAAATCTGGCTAGGGGTCTATATAACACAAAAGTTTGGTGATCTCCGTTCTACACAATGTGATCCTGTGCTACGGCTCGCGGATAAAATTTTAATAGGTCACAATGGCACTGACCTGATCATCAGAGGCACTGAGGATCCATGGATACTCGTGATGGAAGCAAGTAGTGCGGATGTAGTCCAAATGCCCCAGCAAAGTGAACAAACAGCGGCGCTGCTTGTAGTTCCACACCTGTAACAATAACTTAGTTATAAAATAGCTTCAAGATTTTTGAATGTGGCAACCCTTTCTTTAGATTTAACAACAGGTTACAGGTTTACTGTAACAATACATTACAATGCAATGACTCTTTTATTTTACAATACAAAGAAAACAATACAGAAAAACAAATAATAACATAAAAATAAATAAATAAAAATAATTATATAAAACCAACTACATATATATAAAATACATATCATAACACATACATAGATACATAAATTAAAAGACTGAGTATTTTATATAAGTAAATAGTACACAAAAATTTCAAATGTACCCAACAAAGAAAAGGTGTTCACAATTTATTTTAATGCTTTTTGTGGCAGTTCTGAAATTCTTTCACAACAAGTTTCCTAGTTACCTCATATGAAATACATTCAGAAAAATATACATATTCATTCAGAAACTTTATTCTAATGAGCATTTGAGGGTTTCAAAGAGAAACATTTTATAAAAAGGCTCATAATGGAAAGTGTCAAGCTTCAGTATTGTATCTTATGTTAAAACCATGGCTGTGAATTAAGTTTAAATAATGTATTGCTTAGATATGGTGATAACGCTGCTTATAATATAAACATCTACACGTCATTTTTTACAAATATTACAGGCAACACTGGAAAGCCATAAACTTGTCAAACTTTCAGGATATTCATATCAGAATCTGATTTTAAAAACTAGACTTATTGCCAAATATAAAACTAAGTCTACTTTAAACAATTTAATGCACACAGTAAATACATGCGTCTACATAAAACCGAAAACATTCGCTAGGCGCAATACTTCGAAACATGTTGTACATAGAATGTCCTCTAATACAGCCACATTTTAACTGGCTGTATCAGACCTTACCTTGATCTTATAGTCATCTCCTCCAGACACAAATAAGGGCTGTTGAATATGGAAGCAGATGCCACGCACTGGACCATCATGCTCATCAAATTTCTCCAGCAATGTACACATCCGATAGTCCCACAGTTGAATCACCCCATTGTGCAAACTCGCCAGTACCCAGGGCCGTTTAGCGTGAAACGATATCCCTTTGACCCTCGCCGACTTCGTCTCGAATTTCGTAAGCATTTTGCTATGAAGAAATAGAGATATTTAATTAAAATCAACTATCACGGTAACATATAAACGATCGACATGTCAAACCGGCTGACGTGACACGTCCAAACAGGGATGTACGAATCGCTAAAATTTACCGGTTTTTGAATCAGATTTGCGTTAAAAACAAGAAGCTTGTATCGTTAAAAAGCTAGAATGTGAACAAGAAAATGTGCAGTAGATGCTAATAACGCTACAAAAAATATTTGACGATGTCATGAAAATTAGGCAAATAAGACGCAATGTGAAAGTGAAAAATAGTTGTCAAATTTGTCAACAAAAAGAAAGTTTATTTTCGGTGTGTTTGTCGAGCATTTATATAATATTAAGAAAATAAAATACTATACTATACAACACGTTCATCTCCTTGCGCTGCGCGCGATTTAGAAAATTGCTTATCTATATAGTGCTGTGTACTGTTAATTCTGTTAAAATTGATTAAATATTGAACACCAAAACATAACCTCTTCACAAGAATATGACTACAGAAGAATTGCAAGAAATTGGGAAAATATGCATTCCCGGCATGAGATTGAGCATATCAGACAAAGAACACACTTCAGGACCTGGAACTCATGAACTTAAAGGCTATATTTATTCCACATTGACTGGAGTTTTAAAAATTTTGGAAGATGATAAGCTCAAGGTAATGGAAAGGGGTTTTTAAATTGAACTGCACAATAAATAAGTAAGTGTTTATATGGGCTTTGGTAGCATTTGACCACAATTATCTTCTTTTTTTTTCAGACTAAGATAGTGACTGTGGAAAGTCTAAGGACTCCTAGCATTTTGCCTAAGGCTGGTGACATTGTTACAGCAAAAGTGACAGTAGTAAATTCCCGTATGGTACAATGCATTATCCTGTGTGTAGGTCCATCTGTTCTTGCACGGCCATACCGAGGTATACTCAAGAAGGAAGATATTAAATCTACAGATAAAGACAGGATTGACCCATACAAGTGCTTCAGGCCAGGAGACATTATACTAGCGAGAGTTGTATCCTTTTATAATTCGGATTGGATTATGGTCTTAATTAATTATTCTGAAACACATTTGGAATTAACCCGTTGCACACACAACCAACAACTTCTTTGGGCAATTTTTTCTAAGTAACTTCTCGTCACACATAGTATATTGGGTTTAAAAAATATTTTTATTTTTAGTAAAGAATGAAGATATACACAGTAAATTCATTACTGCTACTTTTGGAATATCATTATTATTATTATTATTTGGGTCACTGCGCCCTGGTAGTAGTAGTAGTATTATTTAAACAAAGTTCTTCAATTATTTCCTTCAAATTCCATCAATGAAAAGAAGTTCAATGTAAACCTGTGCCAGAAGGCGACAATAGGTTAAATTACATTTCAAATGACATTCAATCTTAAACCTCTGACCTGAGTCTAATGTACGGACACTTGCCATTGCCGTCTCTTTCTATGACTGTGTCATACTGGTTTGGTTTGGTTTGGCTGTCAGAAAGAAAGAATTAATGCAATAGCAAGTGTCAGCACGTTAGACAATAAGCATACTGGTATCATATCTGCTATTCCCATGAAATTGTGGGTATCTTAGGCAGTGTTGATCAATTCCCATTTTATAAGTTACCTGCTTGTTAACACCCTCTATTACAAAACAATGTGACCACTTTAGATTTAGCTAGTAACATTTCCTTATCCTACCCAACAGTTACCAATGACAGAAATTCACTGGTATCACATATCTACAGCAGAGAATGAACTAGGTGTGGCCATAGCAACAGCTGAGGGTTCCCCGCAAGGAGTCAGCATGGTACCCATCAGTTGGTCTGAGATGCAGTGCCCTAAAACCTTAGTCAAGGAACCCAGGAAAGTGGCCAGGATCATTCCAGAGAATATCAATAAAGCCTTGTTCCCTGTTGAAGATAAGATGGGAGAAAAAGTCAATAAAGAATAAATTTGTATTTTTAGTGTGTGGTTTCATTTTATATCCATATGCATTTTAAATCATTCGTAATAAAAGCAAGGATGCTTTAATCACTAGACTTAGAATGTCTACTCTTTTTAAAACAGCAAATTAAACATGCCGAGCTGCCCTTGCCGTCAGCCAACCAGGGCCCAATTGCATAACAAAGTACAACTTATATTACAAGCGGAAGTCCCTTTCTAGTTAATATAACTGAAGCAAGAGTTCCGCTTGTAATATTAGTTGTACTTTGTTATGCAATTGGGCCCATGTCTCATATTACGAAGTTTATATTTCGAACTTCGTGCCATCCCGCTGAAGTAATAATATTTAATGCTATAGTGAGCAAGATGTTAGGGTCAACGTCATAAATGATCCCTGCTGAACAATCAGATTACTTCCGAACGAAAAATCTTAATAGTTTCAGGACGAAGCTGTCAATCAATCACATGTGTGACGTTCAAAAACCATAAATATTTGTGAGACTACCTTAGGATAAGGTGAAAATATTAAGCGTTTCCATGGCTTACTAGAAGGTTTTCTGAATTCAATTAAGAAAACGTTATTGCATAAAGATATTTTTAAGCACAATTAAATGACAATCGAAACTGTGCTTAATTTTATAATTTTCAAGTGACAAAGAACGTGGTATTTATTTTTGACACGTGTTTTGGAACGCGTTGCACTTGTGCATGTCAAATTCTCCGAAAATATTAGTAGTTTTTGCTTGCAAAATTTACCTTGAAGATGTAATATTACGCATACTTCGAGCAAGATAATAAATTTAAGATAAACCTGCAATCATTCCAGTGTTTTGTTACGCTTTAGCTGTAGTATAATGAGCTCACCGTTGTCCAGTTATCATTATCATTAAACAAACTAACGTTTTACCGAGCCTAAGGTATCGGTTCGAGAAGTTTTTAGCAATCTCGGAAGCCTGGCAGACGTGCAAGTATGAAGTTCGCCGAGCATTTAAGCGCCCATATAACTCCGGAGTGGCGTAAACAATATATCAATTATGAGGTATTTATTTGTTTGTTTACACTAGATAGTTCTGGACATAACTAGATTACTATTGCACTATTTAAATGATGGTCGTATAACATAACATTTAATGTTAAACTATTAAATTAGGAAAGAAGTATAATTAATTGGCTCTTATTTTTTTTTAAATCTAATATTTTAACGAGGCTTGAGTACATCTAATGTGACTATGTCAGCGTCATGGGAAGCCACGGAAAACTACAACACACTAAACGCTGCCTTGCACAGAGTCTCTGTATACAAAAGCATGTCTAATGAATTTGTACATACATCAGTATTGCATCATCTGACAATGGCTTACTTTGAACCATATTTATACCACCACTATACATATTCAAATGATCCTAATATTTTTCCTTATCCTTGGTGATACTGCAATACTGTGGAACTAGCTTTTTCCATAAGGCTCAACTTGAAATGAAATTACAGGGAAAATTAGATAAAATAGACCTTATGGGTAAAGCTAGTTATGCGGTATTGAAGTATCATGCACCAACGTTATATCTTTAATCCGGTCACATTCCAGAAGGAAGTGTAAGAGGTCCTCAGTTATGTTACAACCTATACATAAGGATGACTGTATGACTCTGTCTTCTTAATAACAACTGAATTGAAAATGTAAAAAATAACTGAATTTTAACTTGCCTAACTCTTTTGTACAGGAAATGAAAGCTATGCTATATACGTCAGTGGAAGAAGCCCCTTCTGCGGAGAATGTGGAACCTGAAGTATTGTCCAGACATTTTGCAAACTTTGACGAGACATTCTTCCTCTACTGTGACCAGGAGTTGAAAAAGATCAACACATTCTACTCAGGTACCTAATGAATTATCTTGAATAGTTGTCAATGAATAATGTAATTTAAAAAAAAAGTATACCTAAAATAAAATATATCTTTTTATACTAAAAAAAAACAAAAAAAAACAAATAAGTTTTCAATCTTAGGGATGATGTTATTTCTTCAAATTTAAATTGAATTAGAGTGGGAAGTACGGGTATAACAAACTGAAAACTTCTTTTGAAGTAGTTTAACCTTTTGAACACCAGTGGTGGCTATAGATGACAATATTCAAGATGGTAATACAAAAATTAACCTGTACCCACATTTGCTTAAGAATCAATTTTGTTCATAACTAAATTCAATATTACAGAATTAAAATAAAAATAGAAGAGGAATGCCTTAAATTTGGTATGGATAGGAAAGCATAGGAGGGGTTAGGACATTTAATTTAATAAATGAAAATTTTCAAAAAATGTAGCTCTGACGATTTTAATTGCTGCCGTCAACCTAATTTTTTATTTATTATGATGCAGAAAAACTTGCCGAAGCAACAAGGAAATTTGCCACATTACAGAGTGAACTGAAGTCCCAGTTTGACACATTGAAGCCAAAAGCCGGAGGTGATGGCAGGAAGGCACCAATACCCCGCAGGAAGGTTCAGGAACTCAAGCTGGCGTTCAGCGAGTTCTACCTCAGCTTGATATTGCTGCAGAATTACCAAAATCTTAATTATACGGGCTTTAGGAAGATATTGAAGAAGCATGATAAGGTACTTTTTCAGAGCTATATGGGCCAATCAACTTTTATACCAACGCTAATCTGTCCGCGACTTTTTTCAAACAATTGCAGATTTTTGTAAGTAAACATGTTTTTTCTGCAATTTAATAGATGGTGTACAAGAATATATGCCATCCTACGTAAGTTCAACCTATTAAACCGTGAAATATCTTGTTGGAAGTACGATTTTTTGGTAACGCTAGAGACAATTTTGGTAACGCAGGAGACGCCCGAAGTGTCGGTTTAAAAGTTGATTGGCCCATATTCAAAGAGCTGTTGTTTCTAATTCAATTATCTATTAAAATAAACCATAATGAGCGATGAAGCTTTTCATGGGGGCAGAAGCGGGTCCAAATAATTTGTAATTTGGAATTTGTCATTAAAACCCCTAGGGGTTCGTTCGCCATTCAACGGTAGGGGGTTCGCGACAAGATTTACCTACGTAATGGTGGCTTGATGACTGGCAGGCACGTGAGGCATACATGGTGGCGCGCGCGCGACTGAATTCGTCGCTCACTAAAATTGTCCCGAAAATTCACTCAATTTGCGACAAGAAACGAGCCCACCCGTCACATTAATATTAAAAAGTTATTTCTTTTGGCTCTGTATTTGTTACATGGGTTACTTAGTTATGGAGTTCACTGTTACCTGGAAACTTTAACAGGGTTTTGTGGAGCCAAAAGTTTGAGAAACCCAGGCCTACACCAACTTGTTTGTTTCCAGTTATTAAATGGCACTAACGGCGCGCAATGGCGGGCAGAACACGTGGAAACCTCCCACTTCTACACAAACAAAGACATCGACAGACTGATCAGCGACACGGAAGCCACGGTGACCAACGAGCTGGAAGGTGGCGACCGGCAGAAGGCCATGAAGAAGCTTAGAGTCCCACCGCTGGGTGAGCAACAGAGCCCGTGGACGACCTTCAAAGTTGGACTGTTCTCTGGCTCATTCATAGTGCTGTTCATTACTGTTGTGCTATCAGGTAAGTTGATAATAATAATAATTTATGGGACAATCAACTCCAATTGACCTATACATCATTTAATTTAGAATTGAAAACCACAACATCATTATATTGCGTCTGGTCAACTATTTCTTACCTAGCAAATAGTACAGTACAATAGTCTGGGTGCCGCAAAATAAAATTGTTTTAATGTCACTTTATTTGCGTGTTGTCAATTGTTACTCTAGTACAAATTGTAAAGAGATTACAGTTCACGAGCCGCAATATAATGTTGTTGTGGTTTATAATTCTAAATTAAATGGAGTATAGTCGCTAACTAATCAAAGCTTGTAGTATGGGTACTAGATATCTTCAAGGCAAAATAACCGAAATAACGCGACGCAAAGAGTTTGAATGCCACGTTCGACGTCAAGACGTCAACGTCGACGTGTGAAAGAGACCACAACAATACATCTCTATAGTACCTAAGCATTGCGACGCAGCGTACGACGTGACGCTTTAGCCGTAGCCGTACGCACAGCGAAATTACACCGCGCGGTTTTTTTATTCGCAGTTCTGTAACACATTGAATCTTATGTATTACTAGCTGCTGCCCGCGACTCAATCCGCGAAGAATAGGGGTAGGTATACAAAAAATAGCCTACAACCTATTCTCAGACCTACCGAATACAGAGAAAAAAGTTTCATAAAAATGGGCCTAGCTGTTTCGGAGGAGTTCGATAACAAACACCGTGACACGAGATTTTTATATATTAGACTAGCTGTTGCCCGCGACTCCGTCCGCGAAGAATAGGGGTATAAAAAATAGCCTACGACCTATTCTCAGACCTACCGAATACAGAGAAAAAACTTTCATATGAATCGGTCAACCGTTTCGGAGGAGTTCGATAACAAACACCGTGACACGAGATTTTTGTATATTAGATTAGATTCGGCTAAATTATGAATATAGCTAGACCGTTTAACCGAGTCCTCGCCCGCGCGGTATAGGGGCGCGGGGTAGACGACAAAGGGGTCCGGGAGAGGTGCGGGCGGCGAGCGCGTCTCGTGTGCCCGCCGCCCGCACCTCTCCCCGCCCCCTTTTTGTCGGGTTAGGTTCGTAAGGACTAGATTACATAACGACTCTATAAGCAAAACGTCTTAGTTACCTACATAAGGTCTTGGTAGATAAATGTCTAATTGTACAAACGTCTTAATAGTAGAATGCCCGGGTTTAAGATTGGACTTAGTTCTATTACGTCTTGTTTGTATAACGCCCTAATATCAAAATGGTGTAATAGCAAAACGACTAGGTAGGCATATCGTCAAACATTAATAACGTCTAAATGGCATAACGACTAGATGGTTGAATGACAAGAAAAACTCAAACGTAGTTTGTGAAGGAACTCTTTGATAAAGAAACTTCAAAGTCGAGTTGCTGGCCGGTATGCAATCATGACGTTTTGCTACCAAGACCATATGCTATCCAGACACTTTTCCTTATGCGTCGTTTTACAATCAAGACTTATTAATAACTTGGACGTAAACTCTATTAGTCATTTTGCAACTTCGGGCGTTATGCTATAGTTGTCGATCGAACAACTAAGACATTCTACTCACTAGGGCATTCTGCAAAAAAGACATTGTGCTTACCAAGACCTTATGCAACTAAGACGTTTTGCTTATAGAGTCGTTATGCAATCTAGTCCTTACGAACCTAACCCTTTTCGTCCTACCCGCCAGCCCCTGCTCCACGCGGGCGATGACTAATTTAAACGGTTCAGCTATACTAACAGATGGCTTAACATTAACGTGTTGTGACTACAATTGTTTGAAATGACCAAACAACATGTTTGTACGACCAGATGGCCTAGTGGTTAGAGAACCTGACTACGAAGCTTGAGGTCCCGGGTTCGATTCCCGCGTCGGGGCAGATATTTGTATGAAAAATACGAATGTTTGTTCTCGGGTCTTGGGTGTTTAATATTTATTTAAGTATGTATCTATCTATATAAGTATGTTTAGCCGATGCCTAGTACCCATAACACAAGCTTTCCTTAGCTTACTTTGGGACTAGGTCAATTGGTGTGAATTGTCCCGTGATATTTATTTATTTTATTTAAATAAGGAAAATGAAGAATCACTTGAATTACATTTTATTACCTATTGGCTATGCTATAATATTCCATTGTACAAAGTAAACCATTAAATTGATGTCAACACCACTTGATGAATGTCCGTGTAAAAGCCGCAAAAGTAATAACCAGGGTTCGGATTTTTCATCGCACGGTAAGATGAAGAAAACTATGGAGGCGATAATAAAGCTAAAATTTAATTCATATTCATACTCATACTCACTCATTTAATTAATACCGAAAGTAAATTGTAACTGAAGTAAATAATTTGAATTGAATTAAATTATATTCTAAACTAGCTTTTGCCCGCGACTCCGTCCGCGTGGAATTAGTAATTTGGGCAGCTTATTTTTTTTATTCAATTTGCTTTTTCATCAATTATGGCTCTCCTTAGTTCCTCGATATAAAAAAAAAATACCCCCGCACCCCCCCCCCCCCACCCCAACCGAACCTCCCCCCCGCACACCCGCGTTCAAATTCACCACCGTACTCCCAGCGTGATGACATATAGCCTATAGCCTACCTCGATAAATGGGCTATCTAACACTAAAAGTATCGTATCTTTCTTATTTGTCAACCGATTCAAATGAAACAAACACTAGATGTTAATCCAAGAAAATACCAACATATAAGTGAAAACCGCATCCTTCTAGGTTAAGCCGTTTCTGAGATTAGCGCGCACAAACGCACAGACAAACAGACAATAATTCTAAAAATCATTGTTTTGGGTTCTATTGCGCTAATAAATAGCCCTAGTGACAGTTTTTCTCAAATATCTTCAATGTACAGACACCGACTTGTTACAGATTTATTATATGTATAGATAAAAAAAATAACATTAAGAAAGCTCCTAATTTGTAATATCCATATACAGGAATAGGTGCGTCAAAATCTTGACAAGGTATGGCGTGTGTATTGTAAAATGAGTATAATAATAGCGACCTTTTCCATAATTTCTGGAGTAAAACAGGTTCTATATTAGTTAAAAAATTAATTATGACTTGAAAAATATTGTTCTATATCAACGGACCTTAGATTAGTAGTATATTCTAGACTTCCCACATCGTACTACAAAAATTAATTTTAATTACATAAGTAAGGTTAACTTTCGATTAATGGTTTCGATCTGTCAGCCTTATAAAGGGATAAAAGTATTAAGGGACTAAGAAAACGAGTGAGTGTGAGTATGGGTTAACGACCGCTTTAGCCTAGTTGGTAGTGACCCTGCCTACGAAGCAAGAGGTCCTGGGTTCAAATCCCGGTAAGGGCATTTATTTGTGTGGTGAGCACGAATATTTGTTCCTGAGTTATGGATGTTTTCTATGTATTTAAGTATGTATTTATCTATATAAGTATGTTTATCGTCGTCTAGTACCCATAGTACAAGCTTTGCTTAGTTTGGGACTAGATCGATTTGTGTAAGATTGACCCCTAATATTTTTTTTTTTTATGAATATGAATTAAATTTTAGCTTTAATATCGACTTCATAGTTTTCTTCATCTTACCGTGCGATGAAAAATCCGAACCCTGGTAATAACGTCTCACTCCTTTGTAGATGATTTATCTAGTTTTAAATTAGATAAAGTAACTCATTCTCATATTATCGTTATCAGAATAAACAAGTACGCCACCGGTTGTCTTCACTTTTTTGTGACGAAACCCTTTTGGAAAGATAAATATTTGCTGAAGCTTAAAATAGTCAAAAACTTGAGTGCTTAATCATCAGCCTATAAACGTCCCACTGCAGGGCACAGGTCTCTTGTCAATCAGAGGACTTGAGCCGTAGTTCCCACGCGGGCCCAGTGCGGATTAAGAACTTCACACACACATCATTAAGTTTCTTTGCAGGTGAATACAGGTTCACTCACAATGTTTTCCTTCACCGTAAAGCTCATGGTAAATTTTAAAGGTAATTTCGCATATTAATTCCGAAAAACCCACGAGGTCCACGAGGTCTTGAGAGTCCATAGGCTTAACCGCTAGGGTGCAGTGCCACGAGAATTCCAACCTTTACTAATAATAAACCATTATCCCAAAAACAACAAGCTTTAAGTAATATTTACAGCCATATCTATAAATCGCCAAAGTAAACATACTTAGCCATGTAAATTTGCCACCTGATTTATCTTTGTTTTAACATAGGTGATATCTCGGAAACACTCACTATTCAAAAATGAATTTTAAGTCAAGTGCGATAAGGTTGGGTTAGGTTAGTGGTGTGATAAATCAAATAAGAGATGTAGCCGGTAAGCTGTGGTACTCGTATGTTGCTATCATTGACCTCTATTTATTGACATTGAGATAATGATAAATCTCAGATAGGATAAAAAGGAAAATACTGCGGATTTGTTTAAACCTCCTGAGGCCCACGAAAATTTTGTTTCAATGAACTTTAAACTTTATGTCACTTATGAGTGAGTTCGATGTCACATTAGAATTAGTCCTTTATACAGGGTGTTAGGTAATGAGTGGATAATCCTTGAACTACGGATAGAGGGTACTTAGGACGTTATAATAAAGCTAATATAGGTTTAGTAAAAGTGGCACGGTTTTCGAGATATTTGGACTTTTAGGTTTTTTCGAAAATGAACACCCTTGTTCAATGTTTTGATGATAGGATAGCACCATTTTAAGCTAATTTTTTTTTTAATTTTTATTTTTGCTCAATATTCTTGAATACTTGTGTTATCAGATAGGTATCACCATTTTTCATTGGATTTTTAATAAAAAAAATCGCAAACTTAATTTTTGCGTTTTCAATCGTACATTGATCGAACTTTCAGCTCTCATGGTGAAAAAAAAATACACTACCGTCTAGTTGCCAATAAGCTTAAAAACATGTCAAATTATTGACAATTTAAAAATAGTAATTACCTTTTGAATTTAAAATCAAAATGCCAAGATAATAAAAAAAAGACACGCTCACCCACATTTTTCCCAGTGTACTTTTTGTATCCCGGCCGTAGAATCCAAAACTTTGTCTTGCAAAAATAACATTACAGCCACTAATTTAAATTACATTTATTCCAAATTTAAAAAAACATGCCGACTGCTCTTTGTTTTTTTTTTAATTTGATTTTGAATATCGGTATTATTGCGTAATTAATGATGAATTGAGTGTTTAGATGTATTAAGGTTCTCGTGTTGTTTTATTTTTAGTTTAATATTGTTTCGAACACAATACACACTGACAGAATATGTTCAAATGCATTACATTTATGGTGAGTGCCAAGGCAACGCTAGTGCAGCTGCAATTTTGTACGCTGAACGCTACACAAACATAGAACTTGCACACGTTGGAAATGAAAAGTGTGCAATTTTAAAAGTTGCATGCCCTTTCCACGTTCCACGTTGTCGGTCCGAGAATATTTGCTATGTCCCGTATGGACAAAGACGGATTTGCCGCTATTAAATTTAATCCAGAACATTTTCGTGGTCTCGCTCCCTCGGTCTGCCCTCGCTATTTCCTCCTACACCCTGGCCAAGAACTCTGCCTGCACTGTACGCGTTATGGATCCGAGGAAAAATCCGGTAATCGGGATGGCGTCTGTTTGGGTAGCGTTCAGCGTACAACATTGCAGCAGTACTAGCGTTGCCTTGGCACTCACCATAAATGTAATGCATTTGAGCATATTTTGTCGGTGTGTATTGTGTTCGAAACAATATTAAACTAAAAAAAAAAAACAACACAACAACCTTAACACATCTAAACACTCAATTCACCATTAATTACGCAATAATACCGATATTCAAAATCAAATTAAAAAAAACAAAGAGCAGTCCGCATTTTTTTTTATTTAAAATAAATGGCATTTAAATTAGTGGCCAGTAATGTTATTTTTGCAAGAAAAATTTTTGAATTCTACGCCCGGGATACAAAAAGTACACTGGGAAAAATGTGAGTGTGCGTATCTTTTTTTTATTATCTTGGCATTTTGATTTTAAATTCAAAAGGTAATTACTATTTTTAAATCGTCAATAAATTGACATGTTTTTAAGCTTATTGGCAACTAGACGGTAGTGTATTTTTTTTTCACCATGAGAGCTGAAAGTTCAATCAATGTACGATTGAAAACGCAAAAATTAAGTTTGCGATTTTTTTATTAAAAATCCAATGTAGTCTCACAAAAATGGTGATGCCTATCTGATAACACAAGTATTCAAAAATATTAAGCAAAAATAAAAATTAAAAAAAATTAGCTTAAAATGGTGCTATCATCAAAACATTGAACAAGGGTGTTCATTTTCGAAAAAAACCTAAATCTCCAAATATCTCGAAAACCGTGCCACTTTTACAAAACCTATATTAGCTTTATTATAACGTCCTAAGTGCCCTCTATCCGTAGTTCAAGGATTATCCACTCATTACCTAACACCCTGTATAGGACTTCTAATGTGATATCGAACTCTCTCTTTATAATATTATTAGTATAAATTGTCACGAAATGGTCCCATCTCAGCATGATGTCGGCCTTGCAGCCGACGCTGGTCTTCCGTTGGAACCATTTCACCCTCCGACAGTCAAACTTGGCAACAACATGCAACAGTGAGCCCAGCAATATTTATTTTTATAACTAAATAATAATAAAATAATACACACGTCTGAAAATACTCAATACAAATATAAAAGCTCCGCGACCATAGTTTAGTTAGAGGGTTTATTTTTCTTTTTCAGCACTATTCCACGAAGGAGGCACAGACAACTTCAAGACAGCCTTCAGACTGTACCGGGGACCATTCCTTCTAGTAGAATTCATATTCTTAATAGGCATCAATGTTTATGGTTGGAGATCGTCCGGCGTGAACCACGTATTAATATTCGAGTTGGACCCTCGGAACCATTTGTCTGAGCAACATTTAATGGAGCTAGCGGCCATATTCGGGGTTGTATGGGCACTGAGTATATTGAGTTTTATATACAGTGCGAGCCTTAGTATACCCCCGTTTGTGAACCCCCTGGCACTAGTGATAATAATGTTGATATTCCTCGTCAATCCCTTGAAGACGTTCAGGCACGAAGCCAGGTTTTGGTTCCTGAGGATATGTGTAAGTATCTTGTTTTTAACTAGTCTTTATTCGCGGCTTTGCTCGCTTAATAACGGTTCATTATTCAATTGAGTTTCCGTGATTTTATCATTTCCATTTGAATTCGCGAAAATAACATCGTCTTAATTTACGCTGCGTGAAAGAACACGCTTACAACCTTACCGGTTGAGGTGCGATAAATTGCAAAAATATATTATATTCATACTAGCTTTTTCACCCGGCTTAGAAACCCATGAAAAATCGTTATAGGTGTCCAGAATCTGATGGCATTTTTAAAAGTAAAAAAATATTGTTTTTCATATGGCAACTGTCAGTTGACTGGCAGCTGTGTCAAATCGTTTGTTTGCTTACATTATGTAATTCGTCTTCAACGATTGTTATCTGGTGAAATGTCAAGAAAACCGCTTAGATCTCAAGCGAGGAATATTGTATACAATGTGTATAATACAATACGCGAAGGAGGTGTAAATCATTCGATTCTTCGATTTTAAAGCGTGTCGTGGAGTTGACTGGTAAGTTGAAACGAACTGTTTTGATACTTTTAGGTTTAGGTATATTTTGTCTTACATAAATGCTACTTATTACAGGGGTTCCCAGCCCCAGCACTACGATACGTCGAATTATAACTGAGGGCACCTCTAATGATGGTGAATTTTCTACACCTGTAGGCTTATTGTCTAACGTTTTGACGCTTGCCTTCGCAATCGCTATCTCTTTCTGTCAAACGGTATAAAACGTTGACAGAAAGAGATAGTGAAAGCGAAGGCAAGCGCCAAAAGCGTTAGACAATACGGCCTCTGGGCCCTATTGCATAACAAAGTACAACTAATATTACAAGCGGAACTCTCGCTTCAGTTATATTAACTAGAAAAGGAGTTCCGCTTGTAATATAAGTTATACTTTGTTATGCAATTGGGCCCTGGTAAGAAAAGAAGAGGTGGGAAGAAGAAAATCAACTTGGAATAAAAGAACGCAAAATAAAAGAATTCTACTCAGTGCGAAAAGAAATTCCAACGGTTATGATACTGTTAGAAATTCTTCGCCAAAAAATTGGTTTCCAGGGAGTGAGAGAGTCTTTGAGGCTAGAGAAACATTTATTTCGTAATTAGTTGTGCTCACGACTGTTTTAGTAATTTGTTTTTTTTTTCAAGAATATTTTCGGATGTTAGCAAGTCAAAAATCATAAAAATCAATCAATCAGCCATTCTTGAGTTTTATTTCCCCATTTAACATGAGATTCTGATACAAATTCGTCGAATCTTAAACTTCCTAAGTTTTTTGAAGTCTGTTAAAAATTACACAGTATCAATACCGTTTAGTCCAATTTTCCCAGTATTGCCATCTACAATTTTTTATTTCCCCATTTGCCATGAGATTCTGGTACACCTATACAGTAGATGGATTATTAAATCCCTATGTTCTTGTTTAATCTTTTTAGTAGCACACTATCTAACGCTAACATTATTAAAATAATATTTATTTTCAATTTTCTTTTTTTTCCAGGGCCGTATTCTAGCAGCGCCTTTTATGCCAGTATTATTCGCGGATTTCTGGCTGGCCGACCAGTGGAACTCTTTTGCCACGGCCTTTCTGGACTTCCATTATTTGGTAGCATTTTACGTGGCCAGTGGCGATTGGTTTGTTGTGAACGGTGAGTTACACTTTGTGATAAAAAGTGAAAAAAAATACAGAATAACACACGAAGGGATAGCTTAAACCTTACAACGTCTTTGTTTTAAAAGCGTAAAATTTGGCACATTTGATTGAGAACTTTATTTCAATATGATTAGGTATTTAACTGAAACTAATGCCAATAATGAATTTTTCAGAGATAATTCTCTTCATATGCGAGTAGTTTTAAAATATGTTGTTTTTAACTATCACATTATATTGTATCACAATATGTATTTGTATTTTGTCATTACTTTGAAAATCTTGTATTTCAAAAATCGATAATCTAGCCAAGTGAACTTTACTAAGTGTGCATCAAGGTTCAGTTTGGTTTACATATTGATTTGAGGTACGAGTTTTTTTAAAGGCCTTCTAAAATCGATAATAGAAATCTAATCATTACTTTTTGGGATTGTAGTAGTCTTGTTGGTGTCCATTGAGCCCATCCAAGTAAGATTAGACCAATAAAAAGGTAAAGATCATCTATCTATCCTATCACCAGCATTGAAACCATCTTCGCATTATTGCCTTTCAAATGAAACCGGTTGTGACATGGTACTAGTGGCCTAGGAATCAAATAGGTTGACTGTAGTCTATAAACTTTCCATGACATTTAGCTTTTCTCCATAACATAATCGTACCTCTATTCCAGACGCTTTCGAATCAACTAAGTGGTTTATTATAACGCGCGCCATAGTGAGTATAGTACCCGCGTGGACGCGTTTCTGCCAGTGCCTCCGCCGATATCGGGATAGCAAGGAGGCCTTCCCGCATCTCCTGAATGCTGGCAAATATTCCACAACGTTCTTCGTGGCGCTTTTCACGACGCTCAGGATACTGTACGCCGGTAATTATAGAAAAAATATGCAGATTTCCAATCAATTATTTTCTCGATGACAGCTCCCGTAGAATGTAACTTTGTTTAGTTACGCAAAAATTAACTTTTAAATGCGAGGTATAAAAAATACGACAACAACTGCCTAATTTTGTTCCTTGATCCCATATAAGATTCATCTAAGACACATTGAGTCTATAAATGCAGTAGTTTTTTTTAAAGTACGATAAATAATAAACGTTTTAATAAAGTTACATTCAATCATAACATGACATTTGTATTGCCATAGAATGTAACTTTATTAAAACGTTTATTATTTATCGTACTTTAAAAAATAATTACTGCATTTAAGGACTCAAATGTGTCTTAGATGAATCTTATATGGGATCAAGGAACAAAATTAGGCAGTTGTCGTATTTTGTATATCTCGCATTTAAAAGTTAATTTTTGCGTACCTAACTAAATGCAGTTACATTCTACGCGAGCTGTCATCGAGAAAATAAATGATTGGAACTAGTTACTATAGTAAATAGTGTTTTATTAAACAAATAACACAACGTCTGTCGATCGACGTCGATCAATCCAATCTACCATCGATCGATGGCACGGATCGACGGTCGATCGATTGATGTGGTACCACCGGTTCTCTAATTTTCCGCCAAAAATATTTTTCCAACTGATTTTTTTCCGAACTGTTTTTTTTTTTCTGAAACTATTCAGGTTATATTTCAGGACTATCCTTACCATAAGCCTCACTTTCAGATAAGTATACAGACAAGTATGACAACCCGTTCCTCTACGCGTGGTTTGCCTGCCAACTGATATCCTCGCTCTACACATACACGTGGGATGTGAAGATGGACTGGGGTCTATTCAGCTTCGCGCCCAACATAGAGAACCGGCTGCTGAGGGAAGAGATCGTGTACAACCCTGGGGTAAGTCAATAAATTGATTGATTGACGCCAAGTGACCTTTTTTTTGGTGCGGAAAATGAGCCTTATGCATTCGTCTCTGTTCGATGAAACAGAGGGTATGTGGGGCTCTCCCATAAGTGGCCTACCCACTAAAAACCGTGAACACGTGCTTACACGTGCTTATTGATCACCAAAAGCAGTACAGTGACATTAAAACCCGTGGAGCGTCCCGCTTTATAAATCCTAAGCTGTTGTGTGCACACCCGTGCGCACAGGACGCTCGACGGGTTTCGGGGGGCTCTTAAGTATTAGGACAGTAGTTATACATTGTACTACGTTTATTAGTAGCAATTTAGCAAGCGAATGGCGAATATGACGATGAATCAGGAATATGACGAGTTAGAAATATGACCAATTAGGACTATGACGGATCAGGAACAAATTTTCGCAGAGCCTAAGTATTAATTTGAGGTTATTTTGTTCCAGTTCTACTACTTCGCTATCGTAGAAGACTTCGTCCTCCGTTTCGTGTGGATCGTGTCATTCCTACTGACTGAGAATGGCGTGGTCGCACCCGAGACCATGGTGTCCATGCTCGCGCCACTGGAAGTGTTCAGGTCAGTCCAACCATCCATTCCAATCTGTAGGCTTACTGTGTATGGGCCGCTTGCCTGCTCTAAAAGTAAAAAGTATGTATGTATGTATGTATGTAAATACTTTATTGTAAATAAAACACAAAAAATAATACAAAACGACAAAACAAAAAGAGTACAAAGGCGAACTTATCCCTAAAAGGGGGTTTACCCTTGAAATGGCGACATACTTTTAATCGAATATCAGTTAAAATTCAATGTTTTATATTTTTGCATTTCATCGAATATTCATTACCTGGAATGATTACAATGAGTATTTTCAAATCATCGATTTTTAATTTCTGGAATTATTATTTAATAGATTGTTTATTTGGCAGATATCATTTCATATTTTATTATTTCATACTTTTTTGAATGTTGTAAATGTTATATTGATTTGAAGGGGCATATTATGTTATTTAACTAACCTAACCTGATCGCCAGCGTGTCGACGGTGCTATTTCCGTTCTAAGGGATAGAAGATAACCCTAAAGCTAACCTACTAGTACTACAGAAGTAAGGAACATTTAGTTATTTTTCTACGGGGGGCTTCGCCTCCCGAGCCCCCCTTGTGGCGGACTCTGCCCCCGACTCCCCCCTTTCGCTTACATTTGGTTATAAAACTCGAACTACACATGATATTACTTCTTCGAAATTATATATTTTATAGTTATATCTCGTGGGACGCAGCCTTTATAAAATAACGATTAGCTTAACGTCTATAACAAGCGATATTTAGTTGTTCTGTCTCATGAATAGTTGATTAAATGTATTTTTAAGCAAATAATAATCTTTGTACTGTTGTTCTTACAATTGTTTTAATATGTAATGACTAGTCGGTGAAATGAAAATACTCCAAGAGAAAATATTAGTATTAAATATTCGATATATCGTTTTCGATTAAATGAAATTCGACAAATAGTTTGTCGAAATTTCAAGGGACACCCTTAAAAGGGATCTTATCCCTAAAAGTTCATCGTCAATCCGGCATTATACTTCCTCTAATATAAAATTAGGGACATTTTTTTTAATCATCAAAATCAATACCGCTTTTAATACTGAGTAAGAAAAACCTTTTTATTGAAAACGCTCTATCATTAATTACCATTATTCACTCCCAGACGTTTTATCTGGAACTTCTTCCGGCTGGAGAACGAGCACCTGAACAACTGCGGCAAGTTCCGAGCCGTCCGGGACATCTCCGTGGCGCCGCTCGACTCCTCCGACCAGGGGGACATCATCCGCATGATGGACCATCCTGACGGCGTTATTAATAGGTACTATTTTCAGCATATAATTTTACCTATACACGATGATTTTCAATCGGTGATCAGGAACCAATTTTTCTAGATCAGTATTCGGTAGCGATCACGTTTATGTCGAACTTACATGAAACAAAACGTCTATTTTTTTTAATAATGATTATTTAGAAAATCACTTTTTAATTAAAATCGTTGTTACCCTACACATAATTTAGTCTATGAACTTAAAACCTCTTTGACAAGTCAGTTTCTTAAACAAACTTTGACGCGAGACCTGTCAAATTCCCCGTCCAAGCGACGTCACTTGACGAAACTACTTAACTTCAACAATTGTAGGATGACTATGCATTCGGTGGATGGAGGAAGTTTTATCAATTAAGGATATTTTTAAATGAAACAGAGACTTCATTACTTTTAGACCTAGTCTATTAAATTCCATTTTGGCTAGGGATCAGGATTTTTCAACTCCTGATCACCAATTAAAAATCATCGTGTAGATACCTAGAGATTTTCCTGGCACGAACGATGCAACGCTCCTTCTACTTGATTTATCGATATCTTATAAGTGGCATTATATCAATGTGACACGTTTGAAAATATATGAACTAATACCAAACCGAATCGGTGCTGTTATTATGTCAAACACTGACACGTTGTTCGTGCCAGGAAAAGATATTTATCTAGGTTTAGATATTACAAACTGGAAGAAAGATGTGGGAACCTTAATTTACAATCTGTTAGTGTCGTTAACAGGGTGCTAACAAATTAGGTACCAATATTTCTATGGCTTGATCAACTCATCAAAACTAGTCACTTTTATTCTAACAACTTTTGAAAATTTTAAAAAAATCTTGATATTAATTTTGAAAAGTTGTCTGAGTGAAAGTGACTTGTTTTGATGAGTAAGTTACGCCCCGCCCTAGAAATATTGGTACCTAATTTTTTAGCACCTTATGTAGAGTTAACATTGTTTTACGGTTTACTAATGTTTCGCAAATTATTTTTCCCAAACTGATTCATTTGGCAAATGTTTCATTTCCCAACTAATTATTTTTTCTGAAACTGTAAACTTGTCAGGATTGTTATAAAACAAACCTAACCTAACCTAACCAAACCTACGGAATAGCCCTAAAATATAGCCTGAATGGTTTACAGTTTCAGAAAAAATAAACATTTGGGAAATGAAACATTTGCCAAATGAATCAGTTTGGGAAAAATTATTGCCAAACGGAAGTACACCATTATCCTGTCCCACTGCTGGGCAAAGGCCTCTCTCGAACTCCACAACTCCCGGTCTGGCGCAATATCAGGCCAATCTTTTACATACACGTCCAAGTCGTCCCGCCATCTCCTTGGTCTACCTCGTCGTCAATGGCCGTTCTCCGTCACCCACCAAGTAACTGTGTGAGCCCATCTTTGTGGGTGCATGCGACAGACGTGTCCAGCCCAGTCCCATTAAATAAATAGTAAATTATTGCGAATAATTAATAATATTTTTTTATAATTTTCAGGTTAACAAAGAAGAAAAATATAAAGAAAGCAAAAGACATAGATAGGAAGCCGCTCATCAAAAAGGAGTCCATCCAGGACTTGGAACTAGAGCTAGACTTGTCCTCCAAGATGCTGTAACTAACTGTGATATACATACTGACTTATAGATGTTATAGTATTATTCCAAATCATGATTATATTTATAGAAATCATTAAAAATGCTGTTGTTATTGACTTTTTCGACGTCAACGATATATCCGCACCGCAGGTTCAATGCCAACAACGGATATAATAGTCACGGCGAGCAGAGCGATATCTACCTACATGCATTTCTGTAGGGTTCAACTTCGCGGTTGACATTCCGATGTCAAGGCTCATGGCGTATGAGTGAGAGGTGTTGTATTTGACAAAGCGTTGAAAAGCTTAACAACAAAAATCTTACCCAGCACAGACAGGAGGGCTACTCCGAAATTCAAAAATCGAACTTCGTAACGTGTCGTCTCGCTCGCTCTCGTATTAAATACTATTAGCGAGAATGGTGTGCGAATTTTAAATTTTTAAAATGATTAAAAATTCCACCATCGCTCGTCTCGCTAAAAGCCTCAAGAGCCCGTTCCCACTATGTCGTGTGTCGTTCCGTTTTTTAATCGGGCGTTCCAGTGGCAGAACATTTTATATGAAGCTGTTCACACTTGTCGGACACGAAATCGTCCGTCGCACGAAAACGGAACGACACACGACATAGTGGGAACGAGCTGAGTTCCATCGTCACCATCTTGATGAATAGCGGTCTACCACTGAACGTTTTCTTCGGCACTTCCTACCACGACGTAGAGTGAAACTGTGGAATCAACTTTCGGCAGTGTTTCCAGGGGGGCTACTCCGAAATTCGAAGTTCGTATCGCATCGTCTTGCTCGCTCTTGTATTAAATACTATTAGCGTGAGAGGAATGGCACGATACGAAGTTCGAATTTTGCACTTCGTAGTATAAGGCCAGACAATTATGACATCGGGGCTTTCCGGTAAAGGATTTATTTATACTTACACTTACTTACTTTTAACAGATCAGCGAGTCTCCTTGAATTCCTTAGTGATTATTTCCCATCTTATGACCCGCTTGCTCGTTTTCCTCCCTCTCATAATAAAAAAATAAAGCCAGATTACATGATAGATGCTACGAGATGCTACGTTACGGATTTAACTTTCGCTTTTGACAACTTGTCAGTGATTAGGGTAAGTCCAGGATAGATGCCCCACTTTTTGAAATAGCTTTATAATTCAAAAACTTAACAAATTATAGCATTGCGTCCAATGCGTATGATAACTATGGTCCTTAATCTATTATTTTCCTGTACTTGTTTTAATATAAATCGTATGGATTTTGTGTAAATCGTACTTTTTTTGACCCCTTATAAATGGGATAGGTGCCTACCGTGGGGGATAGACGACTCGTTGTAAAAATGAGTCACAGGATAGATGCCCTTTGAAATTAAACAAGTTAAATAAAATTAAGTTATCAATTTTTTATATTCATTGAAAATTCGCCAAGTTTGAATAGTATGAGCCACGAGCCTCTTCTCATTTTAGAATCCTGTACTGGATGTTTTACTGAAACAAATTAGGAAAGTTCAATCAATTCCATATAAAATGTGATTTTGCTTCTATTTGCAAATACACAGAAAAAAACTTCACTAAATACCAATCAACATGTACCTACATAACTACCTACCTAGCTAGGGTCAATTGATTTTCGTCATTTTTGGCAAAACGTCGTCTTAGTGTTCTCGACGGTATTCCATATGTTCTGGCTTCTTCGTTGACTCCTTTTTCTCCCTTCTTCATTTCCTCGAAGGCTGCTAGCAAGCTTTCTTTAGTCCAGGCGACGTTACGCGGGACTACGCCCTGTTTTCTCTCATATTTAAATTATTTCTAACAAGTTGAGGATTGATGCCCTTAGGGGCATCTATAGCGATCGAAAACGGGGCAACTATACTTTTCGCAGAGGATAGATGCCCTTTTCGATAAACAATCAAGTAATGATAAAATCACTATAAAATATACTAATCCATGCAGCCTAAACTTCAGTGCAACCAAATGAGTTAGTTAAAAGCGCAAATTATAAGCCAGTCTAAAGTTATTCAAAAACAAATACTTACGAATATAATTTTCACGCTCTGCGCGATCTCGCCGCGGAAGGTTTTGGCACCCATGGACTAAACGCGTTCGCTCTTGCTCATGATAGCAGCAGCCCAGAGGTTTGCAGGGAGGGGGCTTGCTATCATTTAGTGGAATTTTAGTCCCACAGCCTTGCTACTAGTAGAAATTGAAATCGAGGCATCTATCCCACTGGGGCATCTATCCTGGAATTACCCTAATTTAAAAAAAGTCCTTTCACAATCGATAATCTTACAAAATTAACTTAATTCCGCCGCCTTAAGGTTTCTTTTAAGTTTTCATAAGGATTTGAGATAAGAGGTTCTTTCAAAGTAATGACGATATTCACCTAACTCACCGCTAACGGTGCTTACACAACTGTGACAGAAACATTTTGGAGTGCAATTTTTTTTTAATACAATTTTATTATAGTAGCAATCACATACTAACACCGTCGGCCTTTTTTTCTTATTAGGTGAATATAGCGATTGTCAAACTGTATCGAATCTGTTACCTAGTAACTATGACGTAATCTGGGGGGCTACTACGAAATTTGAAGTTCGTATCGTGCTGTTTATTATGCTGGCACTTCACTTGGCGTATTTCACGAAATAGTTGCGTGTGCGAGAGAGGAGCACTATGCCGATTCTAGCGTGAAAGACGGAGATGGCAATAGCGCAACGCGAACACGCAACGCCAAATGAAGTGCCACCATTCCGAAACGAAAACGAAACGAAACGGTATGAAAGGATAGGATACGAAATTAAGACTGCAAATGAATACTCTTTGCAGTATGAAAAATAGCGCACTGAAAATATTATAAGTATTCTTAGAAAATCGGGATATAACAAAATAACAATGAATGTGTTATTATTAGTGCTTTAATTTATTTTCAATCGTATAAAGTTTACTTTCAAGCTACAACACAATGTAATAGCAACCAGTACTCTACTTACGATATAAATATAATTTTTAAGTTAATCTGTAACTTAATTAGTAAAATCGCTTTTTATATACCTTTATTATAAAAGACATTTAAACGAGAAAAAAAAATTAAAAATCAGATTTTTAAATATATTTCTGAGTTTTGACAGAGCCAAATATATTTAGTTTAACATAAAAGTAGCTAACTAGGAACTAGGCAACCTTAAAGCTCCAAAAGCATAGACAGCGGAGGCGTGACGGTTGTAATATTCTAACTTGTATGAACGGTTGTGCGGTACGGTATACCGCGAACTCGTTCATACAAGTTAGAATATTACAACCGGCGCCGCCACGCTTCCGCTGTCTGTTCGTTTGGAGCTTTAATAAGCGAGGATTCCAGTCCCGCTGCCGCTTTATTACAGTCCGACAAGCTCGTGCGCGGCTCTCCGCAGAACCCTGTCGCAGTCAGCATTTGCCGCACTTATTAAAAACAATCTCGTTAAGGACAGCAGAGGCTCCCTGCGACAAGGTTCCGCCGAGCGCCGCGTACGAGCTTGTCAAGGTATAATTATTATACACGATGATTTTTAATCGGTGATCAGGAGTTGCAAAATATTAATCCCTAGCCAAAATGGAATTTAATAGATGAGGTCTCAAGCAATTAAGTCTGTTTAAATTAAAAAAAACTTATTGTTAAAACTTCCTCTATCCACCGAATGCATGGTCATCCTACATTTGTTGAAGTCGTTGAAGTTAAGTAGTTTTGTCATCACTTTGTCAAAGAGATATTCGGCTCATAGACTAAACCGTGTGTAGGGTGACAATGATTTCAAAGCGATTTTCCAAATATCATTTAAAAAAACCGGCCAAGTGCGAGTCGGACTCGCGCACGAAGGGTTCCGCACAATTATTTATAAAAATCACGTTTGTTGTATGGGAGCCCCCCCTTAAATACTTTATTATTTTAATTTAATGATTTATTTTTAAAGTCAATATAATATTTAAATATTCTGTGAATATTTCAAGTGTCTACCTGTTGCCGTTAACAATATCGAGCGAAAACGAGCAAAAAAATCATGTTTGTTGTATGGGAGCCCCCTTAAATAATTATTTAATTCCATTTTTTAGTATTTGTTGTTATAGCGGCAACCGAAATACATCATCTGTGAAAATTTAAACTCTCTAGCTACCACGGTTCCCGAGATACAGCCTGGTGACAGACGGACAGACGGACGGACAGCGGAGTCTCGGTAATAGGGTTTCCGTTTTTACCCTTTGGGTACAGAACCCTAAAAAGACGTTTTGTTTAATTTAACTGCGACTTAAACTTGGTCGCCACTGAATACTGATCTAGATGAATTGCTTCCTGATCGCCTATTAAAAATCGTGGTCTATAATATGATCGGTTAGCCGCGGGCGGCGAAAACCCTTGGGCATGTCCTATTTTTGCCTAAAGAACTGTGAAATCGTGAAATAACAGAGAACAGAACGTACGTACCAATTATTTTCTATAGAACAAATGGGACCTTCCCAAATCCTTGCTACGCCATTGCATGGCGCTAGCGAGAGCATAGGTTCTCAAACTTATTTTGTTTGCCTGTTTGAAATTTTACTCTTCTGAAGCTTTTTTTGCATAAATCTGACCCGTGATTAACCCCTATATCACATGATGAAAAATGCAGACGAGGCCAAAGGTGTATCTCACTGGTTCAGACAGCCTATTCACTCTATCCTTGAAGAGCCCTAGGTTGTATCTATTTGGAAATACAGGCGATGGGAGCGATTCCATTCCTTAGCAGTTCGTATTAGGAAAGATAAAGTGTACCGCTTCGAAGGGGCCAATGGACTACTGACCACATTAAGGTTGAAGACGCTCCCCCGCCTGGATGTCCATTAGTAAAATGAAGATGGAGGAATTAAATCGTGTAATAGGGATGCTTACACCACCAATCAACTGACGTACTTTTTATGAGCTGTCAAAACACAATTCTCCCAAGAGTTAGAATGGCAATAGCAACTTATGACGTCACTCGTCCGCCAACTCAATCAACTGACTATTTATTTGTTTGAAAGCAACAAAAAATCTAATTTTGCAGTTAATCGAAAATTAATCTGGTTTTCAGGGCGAAATATAATGAAGCGTTTTTTTACTGGATTCGGTCTTCGAAATATTTTTTAATGGCATCAACATCCCTATTACTGCGGTCACTCATCATAATGTATAAGGTAAAAAAATGACAGTCAAGCAACTTCACGACGTAGAACTGTAGCTCCCCTAAGCAGCGCCTCCTAATTTTTAACCAACTTCATGTTTAGAGTGTTCGACTGCCACAACTTAATTCAAAGACTACCACAAGGGTGCGTTATCTATCGTCTACGTCAAGAACATAAGCATACAGTTATATAGTCCACTGTCACTGCCTCCATTATTGCTTAAGAATTTATTAAGGCATAATTCAAGAACATTAAAGCTGTCTAATAGATACATTTGTAACAGAGCGGTAGTATCTGTACAGTCAACCAATTTGATTCCTGGGCCACGATGGTACCTTATCAATTCACAATAGGGATGTTGACACCACCAATCAACTGACGTACTTTTTATGAGCTGTCAAAACACAATTCTCCCATAGTTTGAATGGCAACAGCAACTTATGGCGTCACTTGTTCGCATACTCAATCAACTAACTATTTATTTGTTTTAAAGCAATAAAAAATCTGATTTTGCAGTTAATCGAAAATTAATCTGGTTTTCGGGGCTACAATAAAGCGTTTTTTACTGGAGTCGTGTCTTCGAATTATTTTTTAATGGCGTTTACATCCCTATTCTTATCGAATGATGTAAATATTTCATAATAACATGGTTCTATGGAGGCCTATCAATTAAATTAATTGACTATATTATATGTCAAGTAATCACAAATCATCCTGGCCTTAGTGAATAAAATAGATGTGTAAATATTCAAAAATGCAATCTTCAACGATTAAGCGATTCGAATCTCTAAGAACTTAATTACAACAATTATGTACAAAATACAATAAGGCATTTCTAGCAGATTTCATGCCATTTCGAATCCGTATATCTTCAATATATAAGTACCTGTGAAAGAAAAAGAACACTATATAAACTTGGCGAAGCACGACAACAATAATCCATACCAATATTAGAAATGAGCAAGTGAGTCTGTCTGTTACCTCTTCACGCTTAAACCGTTGAACTTTGGTATGGAAAAATTTTGAGACCCTGGGAAGGACTTGGGATAGTTTTTAACTTGGAAATATTTTTGGAATTTTGACCAAAAATAAAATAATACCGTTCAAAACGAATCTTGACTATATGAGGTTGCGCTGTAAAATAATTATAACGAAATATCTTGTCGTCATAAATGAATTGAGCCTGAATTGAATTAATCAGTAGTTCAATTGGTCGCCTATATCAATTTTGATCATTCTACCATGGGACATTCCTTTAAAAATGGACATTTTTCTGATTTGACGTATAATTTCGAGTGAAAGATTTTCCATTTGTACTAAATGTCAGTAAATCGCCATAGCACCTACCGACACAATGTTCTAGGCTCTGCAGTTTGAAAGAGAAAGAAAGAAAAATATAAATATTTATTCGTGACGTAACGACCGCTTTAGCCTAGTTTGGTAGTGACCCTGCCTATGAAGCAAGAGGTCCTGGGTTCAAATCCCGGTAAGGGCATTTATTTGTGTGATGAGCACGAATATTTGTTCCTGAGTTATGGATGTTTTCTATGTATTTAAGTATTTATTTATCTATATAAGTATGTTTATCGTCGTCTAGTACCCATAGTACAAGCTTTGCTTAGTTTGGGACTAGGTCGATTTGTGTAAGATTGTCCCCTAATATTTATTTATTTTTTATTTTTTACATTTTTATAAAAACAAAAAAAAAAACTGAGACATACTTATATTGTCATGAAATGGTCCCAACTCAGCATAATGTCAACCTTGCAGCTGACGCTGGTCTTCCGCAGTTTTAAGAAGAAATAACGGCAACAATGAAAACGACAACTAAAATTTGTCACTAAATAATACAATAACCTATTAATATAATAATATACAACACAAAAACAATAATACTTAAACTACAAAAGAAAACGCATAAAAAGTTTGGCGCCTAAACTTTTAAGTTACTTACCACTAAGAGCGAAGCGCCTCGAGCCGTGACTGCATCTCATCGAGCTCGCTCTCGTCGGGCTCCGGCGCCTCCGCGGCCGGCTCTTTGCTGGTCGACGGGGCGCCCACGGCCGTCGGGGGCGCGGGCGCCTCGCCTAGCTTGCCTTGCGTCAGCTCCCATAGCACCTACCGACACAAAGTTTTAATTGACTAACTGAGATGTTGAGGATGAAAATACGTTGACTGTGGGTTGGAAATCTTCTACTATATAAAAATAAGTCGGGTTTTCCTTCCTGACGCTATAACTCCAGAACGCACGAACCGATTTCCACGGTTTTGCATTCGTTGGAAAGGTCTCGGGCTCCGTGAGGTTTATAGCAAAGAAAATTCAGGAAAAATTTCAACAGAAAAGCGGGAAAATCTTTTTTCACATACAGCGCCATCTCTGATACATAGCATGTACTACAAACCAATACTATTCTCCGCGGACGGAGTCGCGGGCAACAGCTAGTGCTGAATAAAAACCAGTCAGGTGCGAGTAGGATTCGTACATGGAGGGTTCCGTACCTCCGTACAATGTTTTAAAAACAGTTCAGTAAAAAATCGCCGAAAGTAAACACTAAAATCGCAAACTTATATACTTCATTTAATTTAGAATTGAAAACCACAACATCGTTATATTGCGGCTCGTCAACTATTTCTTACCTAGCAAATAGTACAGTACAATAGTCTGGGAGCCGCAAAATAAAATTGTTTTAATGTCATTTTATTTGCGTGTCGTCAATTGTTACTCTACTCTAGTACAAATTGTAAAGAGATTACAGTTCACGAGCCGCAATATAATGTTGTTGTGGTTTATAATTCTAAATTAAATGGAGTATAGATACTTAGGTTTCGAAAAACATCCAAACAGCATAGGGTCGCTGGCGCGTATGCGCGCGGCCATGGCTGTTATAGTATAAATCTTCCTAGGTGAATTTTTCGCTTCGAGCCATTACATTAAATTTTAACCTTTACCACGACGATGCCGTTTGTTTTGAAAGATAAGTGCTCGAAACGAAAAATTCACCTAGGAAGATTTATACTACAATCGTTGCCTAGCAACTGTCACCAGTCGCCTAACAACCAGCGCCGCAATTAAAAACGCTGTAAACGACTCGTTTCTTGTATGACGAACTCCTTTAATTTTTACCATTGTTTCATTTTTAGCATTTGTTACTATAGCTGCTACAGTAATACTTAATAGGCGAAAATTTCATATTACGGTTCAAAAGATGAGAAGAGAGAGACGGAGTGACAGTGGAGTCTCAGTAAGAGGGTCCCGGTGGCACCCTTTGGGTACGGAGCCCTAAAAACGTCCTAATTGACTTGAAAGCTTGGCAGTTTCCTTTAGTTGCAGTAGTTCGGCTGATTTGTCCGGGGCCGAACTGCTGCAACACTTTTTGTCTCAGTAGTTCGGTTACGACGCCAAACCGAACTGTTGGGAAGTCTTTAGTTGCAGTAGTTCGGTTGATTGTCCGGTACCGAGCTACTGCCACACTTTTAGTCTTACTAGTTCGGTTATGTATGACGTCAAACCGAACTATTGAGAATTGAAACGACTCAAAAGTACGTTAAAGGGTACAAGAGCATAAAACGAGCTATTTTATCCGAGACGCTCATAATAGCTATGTCGAGGGCAAAAAGTGGGTAAAGGCTAGAGTATCACACTGCACTGCACTCTTGCAAATAAAATTAACTAGCTCTTATTTTTCATGGATTGTGTGTAGCTATATTCTTAACCGCGTTTTTGAGTCGTTTCAATTCTCCTGTTGATAGGTTTGACGTCATAACCGAACAAATGAAACTAAAATTGTGGCAGTAGTCCGGGAGGACAATCAACCGAACTACTGCAACTAAAGGCTTCCCAACAGTTCGGTTTGACGTCGTAACCGAACTAAACTACTGAGATAAAAAGTGTTGCAGCAGTTCGGTCCCGGACAAATCAGCCGAACTACTGCAACTAAAGGCACAGGTTTAGTTTTAGAATGGAATGCATACCTACCTACAGACAGTGCTAAAGTATATCGTTAACTAAGAAATTGATATTCATTCCCATCAGGTTAATCTGTACCTAATGATCTATTAAGTATGTTTATTCAATGAAATAATAAAAAAATGATTCGTACAGATGGGCCATGAAATCTATTATCGATTTGGCTTCTGTAAATTCTGTTGAGCCACTCTACCGAATAAGGTAAAAAGATATCACTGAACAATGATGATGATTTTCTAAGCAATATAACTTAAGGTCAAAAGTCCGTCTGCGCACACATGAACCAAACAGACCTTGCATCTGAGACGCGTCTAAATTCTAAATGGACACAAGCACGCGAACTCAGGGAAGTGACTAATTCGTTGTTCGCAATTGACCTCCGTGCAGTGTCAATTAGTTGGTCACGCGATTGACACGTGAGTGAGGAACATACATCCATAAGTACAGTCAAGGTCATAAATATATGTCAGTTATAGGGCATCCCCCAGTACTGAGTCTGTATGGCGAGAACCGGGAATTCCCGGTTCCGGTACCGTGTTTGTATGGAAATCCTGTACCAGGAGCACACCTTAGCCAGTTACCATGGCGTCAAAAACATCTATACAACTCAAGGTTGATGTTCAGATACATATATGTATTTGACGCGATGGCTGTCTAGATCTTTATGCCTTCGACTGTACTGGTTTGAATATAAAATAAATTGTTTACGTGTAACTACGCGTACAGCATTTACTGTTTTTCGATCAAATTATGTATTTCGAAAAATTATTGTTCATATTTGACTACATCATAAATAAAGCGAACCATTATACAATAATTCAGCATCTTGGGGTTTTGGTTTATTTCATTCCTTACATGTCATGGCAACAAAGTTTTTTTGTGACTTCATAATTGATTAAAATTTTACCCCTATCTCAACTAATGTTACATGTAGAAGGGCCCTAGGATTATGTCAGTCTCATGGGGAGTGTCAATTCCTTGAAAAATTCTTAATAAATTGTGGCTAATAGGGTAAATCGCCAATAACTAGCCCCATCTTACTGAAAATGAACTCTATTCCCCTACAAACAGAATTCAATTTAGTATAACGTGGCCTGTTATTGAAGGGTGGCCAGTAAATAACACGTCATACTAAAAATGAATTCTGTTATGGGTGAATAGAGTTCATTATTAGTATGAGGTGGCCAGTTATTGGCGATTTATCCTACTATGCCCCCCCCAGACTTACCTTGTCAACCTCACTCTGTGCAGCCTCCTCCATTTCCTCCTCATCTTCCACACTGGACATGGTCTCATCCAGCATCTCCTCAATAATGCCGGCTTTCATCATCTCCTTGCTCATCTCTTGCATGATATTGGCAATCTCTGGGAGGCGGATTAGCGCTTGCATTGCTTGCATTACCTGCGATATTGATTGAATCAAGGATAGAATGGAATCAATACTTTATGGAGGACCATCTGGATTTTTTACCAATTATTATGAAAGTTGCTTCATCAATAAAAAACCATACAGCTGATTGTGACATTAGACTTGTAAGCCGTTTATTACTTTGTCATACTAAATCAGCTGCAAGTTGAAAGTTTTGCAGACTGGTAAAAAATAGTTAGGTACAGCAGACAATAACTTGAATTGAATTGAATCAAAAATAATTGAAATTTACATAATTAACCTTGCCAATGCCAACAATGGATATACGGATCACAAATTGCTTTGGGCTTAAAACCATTAAATTTCATAATACCTTATTCACTAATACCCCTAATTTTCAAATTACCGAGCAAATTTCCTCATAATACCTAAAATTTCAAATTGTCTCATTCTAAAAATTTGAAATTTTAGGTATTATGAGCCCATGGTAATTTGAAAATTAGGAGTATTAGTGAATAAGGTATTATGAAATTTAGTGGTTTTAAGCCCAAAGCCACAAATTACAATGTCAAAGCGATCTTTACGCACAGACATAAGGTTCAAAGTAGCTTTATGATTAGCTTGGTTTGGCTTTGAAAAGGTTAAATTAAATTATTGTTACTGAGGGAGTGAGTCAAGTTGACGCATAAGGATACATATTCTGTGATGAAACTTACCTCTGTGGACTTCGCCAACGACCCAGCGACTCTTAAAGTAGCTGTAACAACCAAAATTCACTTTAACAATAGACAATAACTGCTGAAGCAGATCTGGGGTTTGAAACTATTAAGATCGCTTAGCTCACGTTTTTGTGGGAGTTTTGAAAAATGGACTGTATCTATACTAATATTTTCGAGAATTTAGCCCTGTGAGGTCCAAGAAAACACTCACCTTCTTACTGCTGTGTCGGAGCTTGGTATCAGCCAGGTACAGGGCCAACGGACTTTCTCGCGCTGGCCAGGCTTACCTTACGGTCCTTGGGTTACCTGCTACCTAGGCTAAACCACACGCGAAGCAATCGAAGCAGATGTATTTTCCTGAATCCACAAGGCACTACACGAATGTATACAAAGTAACGACAGCGAAAAAAACTTGTACGAGAGGCGAAAACTAGACTTTTACGAGCGAGAGGCGACACTAGACCATACTCTTTTTGAACTAGACTGTTAGATACGAAAAAAATGACAGTTACTTGACAGTTTTTGAATGTTGCTATATCAATAAACTTGTAACTTTAGAGAAAACGGAACATTCCGCCCACCAAAATACAGGGTATTTTCGAAATTACAACTAACTAAACTTAATGAAAATAGTTTGATAGTTCGAACTCAACCGAAAACGACAATGTGTTAAGTTCGAACTAAGGAACTAACGAGATACGATAACGACACGATATACAACTAATTTGCCAGTGGTAGGCAACAGAGCTTTACCACTGGTCGCTTGTATTCTCCGGTTGCAGTGCGGACGGTTACTACGCGACAAATGCCATCGGCACCCGGATGCAGTTGAACTATTCTTCCTAAACTCCACTTCAAAGGACTACATTGTTCATTTATAATGAGAACCATGGTTCCTACAACGAGATTGTTCTCTTGGTTGGTCCATTTCTTTCGTTGATGAAGCGTGTGCAGGTACTCGAGATGCCATTTACGCCAAAAATCTTGGTGCATTTTCTGCAAAAGCTTCCAACGATGAAGAGGACCAACGTTGACGTCAGTTAAGTTTGGTTCAGGGAGAATAGTCAATGGCTCTAATGTTAAAAAATGACCCGGAGTCAACACAGAAAAATCGTTAGGATCTGAGCTCAAAGGCGATAGCGGGCGCGAGTTAAGTAGTGCCTCTATTTGAGTTAACAGAGTATAGAATTCTTCAAATGTGAGGCGTTGCAAACCAATAACTCGCGACAAGTGAGTCTTCAACGACTTAACTCCCGATTCGACCAGACCCGAGAAGTGCGGACTGCCAGGGGGGTTGAATATGAACTCAACATGCTCTGCCTGTGAAGCTTCAGACATTAGATCCTTGAGAATATTGCTTGCACCAACAAAGTTTCTACCTTGGTCAGATATCAATCGAGAACAACGACCTCGACGAGCAATGAAACGCCTAAGCGCTGCGAGATAGGCTTCAGACGTTAGTTCCGAAACAAGCTCTAAGTGTATTGCCTTTGTGGCAGTACACACAAAAACACATACGTAAGCCTTATACGATTTACTACCTCTAGCACGCCCCAAGGAGACGTTGAAAGGCCCAGCATAATCGACAGCGGCTGATGAAAATGGTTTTAACTGACTAATACGAAACGAGGGTAAATCTCCCATGAGAGGTGGTGGAGTCACTCGTGGACAGACACGAAAACATTTGATACACGAAGATATCACCGAACGAATAGCCCGCTTTGACGATAAAATCCAGAACTCTTGAGCGATAAGATTTTGCAAGGTTTGCAGACCAGGATGCAGAAACCGATGATGATATTCTTCGATGATCAATGAAGTTAGTCTATGGTCACGAGGTAGCAACAAGGGATGCTTCTTTTCATAGCTCATACTGAGACTATGAGAGAGCCGACCGCCCACCCTCAATAAACCATCTTTATCAACGAATGGACACAATTTACGGAGAGGTTTAGGGAGCGAGTTAGTTAAACCCTTTTTTATAATTCGGATTTCAGTCGAGAAGACACATTCTTGGACGTGTTTTACTAAAAATCGAATAATGGAATTGGTCTCGTCAGACGATAGTGCTACACCAATTCTCTTTTGGTTAGGATTCTTCAAATTATGAAGATAACGACAACAATACGACAAAACATTGACGATACGACGAAAAGACGAAAAACGAGATAAAATTTGATCAACGAAATCAGAATTCATGGCGCTAAACAAGGTCAAAATCTTTTCCTCTTCGAGAGCAGATTCATCAATTCCAGTTAGATGCTTTGGCCAATAACTTTCAGGACGCGACAACCACGAGGGACCCGCCCACCATGACTCACACCGCACCAAATCAGCTGGAAGCAAACCGCGAGAGCCATGGTCTGCTGGGTTGTCCGTAGTGGAAACAGGGTGCCAAGAATCAGGAGCGATCTTTTCCTGAATGGAAGCAGTCCGGTTAGCGACAAAAGTTTTCCATCGTGAAGGACAGGATTTGATCCATGTGAGAGCGACAGTGGAGTCTGACCAGGCGTACGTCATGACAATCTGGTGGAAATCCTTCAAGGCATGAGCTACTGACACCACAAGTTCCGATAACAGAACTGCTGCTTGCAATTCCAAGCGAGGAATTGAGAGTTTACGAAGCGGTGCTACTTTTGACTTTGCACAACAAAGACGAACGACAATTTCATTGTTGTTTGTTACAACACGACAATACAATACAGCGCAAAAACCACGCTCCGAAGCATCACAAAATCCATGAAATTGGATTTCTTTAAACGAATCTAACATTCTGCGAGGAATAGACAGCGAACCTAATGATGGCAGCTGAGATTTAAATTTAAGCCACTCTTCAGCGATAAATTTCGGTACGTCATCATCCCAGCCGACACCTGATAACCACAGAAGTTGCATCAGGTATTTTGCGAGAAATACAACAGGCGAGAGAAGACCCAGTGGGTCGAAGATCCGAGCGATATCCGAGAGGATGGATCGTTTCGTGTATCGACCATCCAACGACGTAGTCTTAAACGAGAATGTGTCAGATTTAGGTAACCATAAAAGACCTAAAATCTTCAACGAGACGTCATGAACGTCCTCGAAGTTACGAAATTGTTCTGAATACAAATCAGAGTCCGACAAACCACTTAAGAATAGTTGACTGTTCGATGTCCACTTCCGCAAATGAAGGTGCGCCGACGATAAAATTTGCAATAATTCGTGCCTAATACGTATAGCGTTCTCCACTGTGTCCGCGCCTGACACGATGTCATCTATGTACGTATCTCTATCTAGAACTGCAGAACCAAGAGAAGCAGTTGACGAAAACTCTTTTGCCAATTTTGAGATACACCATAAGGCTTGATAAGGAGCACAGGACACGCCATATGTGACTGTGAGCAAACGAAAGTCCTTTGCAGGTTCTTCTGGAGATGATCGCCACAAGATGCGTTGATAGTCGCAATCTTCAAGGTCAACGAGAAACTGGCGATACATTTGCTTAATATCCCCAGTGAAGACGACAGTGTGCCAGCGGAAACGGATCAACAAATCGAAAATATTCCTTTGTAATTTGGGGCCTGGTAATAGTGCATCATTCAAAGAGTTTCCTCTAGCGTCCCTAGCATTTGCATCGAAAACGGTACGCAGAGGAGTGGAGATAGAGTCAGGTCGCAATACTCCATGATGTGGCACATAGTAGAAATTACCTTCACTCGACAAAGGGGGCTCTACTTCCTCCATATGACCACACTTTAGGTAGTCATCCATAAAGTTGACATAAGCTGTCCGAAATTGAGGATTTATACGAAATTTCCTCTCCAAACTTTGAAGTCGCTTCAGAGCGATTTCACGAGAATTCAAGAACCGAGGCTTCTCCTGAGGATCAACAAAGGTTAATGGAACGACCATCCTTCCTTCAGGATTTCGACGATAAGACGCCTCCATATGGCTCTCACACGACAAAACATTTTTCGACAAACTGACAGATTTAGGAGCTTCAACAATATTTTCTATCTCCCAAAACCGTTTAATATTGTTGTCCAGAGACAAACTAGAGACGAGAAAACAATCCTTGGTAACGACATTGACACAAGGATCGCTTTTAGAACGACAACGAGAAGAATCAATGCCAGGAGCGCATTCACCCATCACTATCCAGCCGAAAATGGTGCTGACAGCAATAGGCTGACCTGGCTCGCCTTCGACAAGACCAGGCTGAAGCGCTGACGCGAGAAAGCTGACATTAACTAACATATCGACAGGTCCTGGTTCATAGAAATGAGGATCAGCAAGATCCAAATTCCTTATGTGATTCCAGGTCGAAATATCAAATTGCCCAGATGGCATATCTGAACAAATACGAGCCAAAACAAAAGCTTCCAATGAAAAGTTATACGAGCCATCTCCATTAGGTGGAAAGATTTCACAAACAACAGACCCAAGTGTCACTGCTGATGTCTGACCAATGCCATTCACCGATTGCTGACCGTTATTTATAAGCAATCCAAGGCGATTCGCAGCCTTTTTTGTAATAAAATTGCAAGCGCTACCGGAATCTAAAAGAACACGGATCGGAACCAATTTCCCTCGACTGTTCTTAATGTGAATGACAGCAGTTGAAAACAAAACCTGAGTAGTACAAGTCTGAGCCGATAAAGTTGTCAACTGAGGATTTGATTGTGAATTATTCGTAGCTTCCATATTTTTTGGGAAGTGTAGCAATGTGTGGTGACGATAGTTGCATTGACTACAGCGAGCTATTGATTTGCAATTCCTCACAATATGAGATGAACACAGACATAACAGGCACAATCCTTTGTCTTTTACTATTGAAAACCTTTCACCCGGAGATAAATTTATGAAAATAGGACACTTTTCCAACTCATGACCTGTGGCAGCGCACATCGGACAAATGCACACAGGTACCGAAGGCACCACAAATGAAGACCTTTTCTTTACAATGGGTTTGCTTTTATCCACATTTAATCTAACATTTGAGTTCTCTAATGCCCTACTTCTCTTTTCAATAAAATCTTGTAAATCCTCAAATTTAGGAATGTCAATCTCAGAGCCAAGTTGCAATTCAAACGCTTCACGTGTTGTGATATCCAATTTTGACCACAACAAGTAAAACAGCATGAAATTCTTATCAGGCAAATCAAACTTCGACAATATACTTAAGTTTTCACTAAATATCCGAAAAACCCTATATAAATCACCTTTACTTTTAACCGACTCACAATGTAACAACTTTTCATAATAAGTAATTGCAATTTGTCTCTTTTTATTATAGTACTTAGACAAGGTTTCATATGCACCAATATAACTATCACCCGACAATGGAAAAGTTTTTATTAGATCATAAGCAGAACCCTGAACACAAATCAACAAATAATGTAATTTTTCGACATTAGGTATATTCCTACTATGAATTAAAGAATCAAATAATTCCTTGAAAGGTACCCAGTTCTCAAGTTTGCCATCGAAAGGCTTAATCGTAATTTTAGGCAACTTAGCTAAGTTCGAGGAATCATTCGAAACCACAATCTTTGTGTCAGTTTTACTCTCTTGTCTAAGTCTACTTTTAACAGATTTCATCCGCAATTCAAACAACTTAGTCACTTCGTACTCCGCGGAACGTTGTTCAAGACTTAGAGGACGCAAAATTCTAAGTTGAGCACAGTGAAAATCTTTCTCAATATCTTTAAAATCCTGTTCATTATAACCAACTAAATCCGAACTTTCAATGTGCTCCAACCGCATAATTGCGTAGTCCCGATCTATTCTGTAAACATCAACAGTTGCGGGCTCAAATGTCTCATCATCGTGGTCACTCATTTTCAACAATTAACGAGCTAAAAACCAAAAAACATACGACAATTATGATTAAATACCGCAATGTTATTAATATATCAAAGTCAATTGACGTTTGATGTATGACGTTTCACAGATTCGATAATACAGATTAACAGATGCGTTTCGTTACACGGGTGGTTTACAACAAAGTTTCCGTTTTATCGATAAATTTCAAATCACGAAAATAAATTTATATTTAATAAATTTATTATTAAACAACAAAACTAATTAATTAAATTACAAAATTTAACTACTATTTATTAAATTACACTAATTTTCGATACAAATTAATTCCGCACACAAGGTCTGGAACTTTCGAACATAGGATTCTAGGCATACCCTACAATTTGGTGGACGAAAAAAGTTACAACGAAAAACGACAAATTATACACCAAAATGCACGGAATCTACTAGAAAACAACGAATTTAACGCGAAATTAACAAATTACCATAGATCGCCTCTCCAAGATACGGATCGATGGACCAAAAATGAAGCAGATCTGGGGTTTGAAACTATTAAGATCGCTTAGCTCACGTTTTTGTGGGAGTTTTGAAAAATGGACTGTATCTATACTAATATTTTCGAGAATTTAGCCCTGTGAGGTCCAAGAAAACACTCACCTTCTTACTGCTGTGTCGGAGCTTGGTATCAGCCAGGTACAGGGCCAACGGACTTTCTCGCGCTGGCCAGGCTTACCTTACGGTCCTTGGGTTACCTGCTACCTAGGCTAAACCACACGCGAAGCAATCGAAGCAGATGTATTTTCCTGAATCCACAAGGCACTACACGAATGTATACAAAGTAACGACAGCGAAAAAAACTTGTACGAGAGGCGAAAACTAGACTTTTACGAGCGAGAGGCGACACTAGACCATACTCTTTTTGAACTAGACTGTTAGATACGAAAAAAATGACAGTTACTTGACAGTTTTTGAATGTTGCTATATCAATAAACTTGTAACTTTAGAGAAAACGGAACAACTGCAAATATTCACATTTATCTGTCAAATAACTAATGAGGCTGAAAAATACACACTTGAAACACATTATTTCCTACAAGGTGTCCCAAAACTCAATGATAACCTGGTACCAGGTGAGAGGTCAAGCTAACCCCTTGTATGCGGGAAATGAAAAAAATTGTGCATCTAGTCTCAACTGTTTCATATAAATCCAATGACCCAGATTTAAAAAAAACAGGGTTTTAAAAAATTATATGATATACATAATATCCGATATATATCAAAAGTGTGATATATATCCATTTTGTAAGGAAGCCATATTATTATTTTATTGTATTATTTATGTATTCTATTTGCATATGTGTTACATCGTTTCTGGACTTAGTCAATTACTTTCTTTGTAATAAATAATAGAATAAACACAAAAAAAACTTACTCTTTCGAGTCTTTTGTAACAAAATTTTTCAGGCATTGCCATTTATGGATTAGAACTTACTATTAGGGAGTATTTTTTAACTCTACTCCAACGCCATCTACATTTGGGAAGTAGAAATACAGTAACAAATGCCAAAAATTACTTAATAATATAATTTTTTTAAACCAATTTTTGTATTGATATATATCATAAAAAATCATTTGATATTATATGGGATATATATCGGATATATATCATGATATATATCCATTGATATATATCCTCGAACCCTGAAAAAATACAAAAAGAATGCCTCAAATTGGGCACAGATCCATGTCTTAAGCATAGGAGGGGTTAAGGGATAATAGACATTTGTTCAAAAATATCTAACACTGTGTGATATGTTATGGGACTCTATTATCGCTTAACTTAGTGAGATGGATTTTTTGTTTCTTAATTTTTCCCAAACTTTAAAACTTAGGCTCTCAACTGGTACTAGGTTATTATTCGAGTTTTGAGAAAATTTCTCTATTAAAAAAATCGGCCAAGTGCGAGTTGGACTCGCGCACGAAGGGTTGTGTACGATTATCTATAAAAAGGGCAAAAAAATCACACTTGTTGTATGGGAGCCCCCTTAAATATTTGTTTTAATTCAAGCGTCTACCTGTTGCCATTATCAATATTGAGCAAAAAAATCACGTTTGTTGTATGGGAGCCCCCTTAAATATTAATTTTATTCAGTTTTTTAGAATTTGTTGTCATAGCAGCAACCAAAATACATTATCTGTGAAAATTTCAACTGTCTAGCTATCACGGTTCATGAGATACAGCCTGGTGACAGACGGACGTCTTATAAGTAATAGGGACCCGTTTTTAGGGTTCCGTAGTCAACTAGGAACCCTTATAGTTTCGCCATGTCTGTCCGTTGTCTGTCTGTCTGTCTGTCCGCGGCTAAGCTCAGAGACTGTTAGTACTAGAAAACTGTAATTTGGCATGAATATATATATTAGTCACGCCGACAAAGTGGTTAAATAAAAAACACTAAAAAAATTTTTTTTAGGGTACCTCCCATAGACGTAAAGTGGGGGTGATTTTTTTTTTCTCAACTAACCCTATAGTGTGGGGTATCGTTGGATAGGTCTTTTAAAACCATTGGGGGGTTGCTTACATGATTTTTGTATTCAGTGATTTGTTTGCAAAATATTCAACTTTAAAGTGAAAATTTTCATTAAAGTCGACTGTCCGTCCCCCCCTCTAAAATCTAAACTGTTGGGTGGAAAAATTAAAAAAAATTCAAAATGGTAGTAAATATATTAAATTTACAAGGAAAATTATAGCGGTTAAGATTGCTTGGGAATTAGTTGTAGTTTAAGAGTAAATGGTAGCCTAAGGTATTAAACATACCGTCACTACTTTGAAAAACTCGTATCTCAAATCAGCATGTAAACAAAACTGAACCTTGATACGCGCGTAATAAAGTTCACTTTGCCAGATTAACGATTTTGAGATATGAGCGTTTTCAAAGTATTGACGATACCTAACTTGGAAGATTCCATACACATACGAAACCCTTAGAAAAATATTACTTGATTTTTTCGTAATGGCTACGGAACCCTATCTTGGGCGTGTCTGACACGCTCTTGGCCGGATTTTACCCTTTGGGCATGGAACCCTAAAAAATTATACAGGGTTATTTGTAATTCACTGACATCCTCTTAACCCTGAAGTCCTATCACTCAAACAAATGTTTTTTTGTTTTACGACTTTTTAAAATGAAGTACTTTTTTCCCATACAAATACACAGAGTATCGTAAAAATAAGAGGAAATCTCAAATTTTCAAAACGTTATTACACCAAAAATATTAAGTTATGACAAAAGCCGTAAAACAAAAAACGTTTGTTTAAGTGCTTGGAGTTTGGGGTTAAAAGGATGCTAGTGAATTACAAATAACCCTGTACAATGACTAATTATCAATGATTAATGCATCATTTAATAATTTAAATTTAATAAATTTGAAAGAAGTGAGTCAGCAATCAACTACTTATTAATTGTCATCTCTAAGAGCATTAGTATGGGTCAGAAAGGTTTAGTTACCTAATTGGTTCTTCATTTGCATTTGTACCGAGTTCAAATGAGCTTTACTGGTGTATATTTTACTGATCGCCTTCCGCGACCTTATGATTTCTTTCGCTAAAATCGTGCACACTTGTTTGTCGTTCTTTGTAGCAGCTTCTTTCAAGGATCGCTTGATTTTTTCCTCCTCGCGTTGTATTGCTGAAAAACTTGAGCAAAATTAGTACCCTGTTTCGTGAATTTCCTAGCTTTACTTAGGTTATTGCTTTTAGTATTAAAAGTATACAGCGTTTGTTTTATAAAGTTTATTCACACCTCGAATTTGTCTATCCAAATTGTATCCTTCTTTGCGTAGTTTGTGTGACCACTCGTTTACCTAAAATAGAAATGATAACGTTAAGATTCACTCCTTAAAGACTTGGATGGCAATTATAGAAAAATATTATACCATTTCTTTTGGATTTCGCTCAGGTGATTTGCCAAAAAGACCCATTTTGTAATAAAATTGGGATTTAAAAGAGAGTTTTTACCAATTTGTTGTGACAGAATGATTTTGACGTTTAGGGATTGGAGATGACCTCATCTGTCTGGATTTTATTACAGTTATAGAACGAAACGTGGAGAAATAATTTATTTAGAACGACGTTGTGCTAAAACTAAATAAAAACTTTGTTTTAAATGTAATCAATAAATAAAAGGAAGAAAAATACAATTCCATTGAAAAATGTAAAATAAATTCGTGTTTGAAGTCTTTATTGAGCATGCCCAATCTGCGTCAAAAGAGACGTAAAATATTACATTTGACAGCTGATTAGCAAAACATTGCCAGTCTCTCTCTTCGCTTACAACAACATTTAACAATGTTAAAATAACAAAAATTACTATTAACGCAAAGAAAAAAGTATCCGTAGCTTAATAAGTAACATCAAAATTATAAGTAAAGCTTGTCGTTTAGTTTTTTTTATTAAAATTGGATCTTAACCAATGTTGTTGTTCAAGTAACTCATATGACACGAATTCTCCAAAAACTGGTATCACCATTTTTGATTTTGCGGCATTTTCTGTCTATAAATTCCGTAAATATAGAAGCAATTTACAAGTCTAAACAAAGTTTTCACAGCAAATGAATGAAGATTTTACTGTAATTACATCCTGCGATCATATCACCGGACCGGGGAGGCTTAATTAGGTGAGTGATTGATTTAGTTTTAGATCTTTACGTAAACTTGGCTGTTGCAATTTTAGCTCGCTTGCAAGATACCGCTCGTATGCTGCGAGATTTACAAATTTCTTTTAATAGACATTCTATAATTATGAAAACATCGCGTACTTTAAGTTCTTGTAATTCGGCAAGCGGTTTTGGTGTTAAGGTTATAAACAGCTTGTTTGTACTTGGTTCTAAAAAAACATAGACATTATATATTCTAAAATAGTTTGTCACAAATGTATTTCTTTCGTTTATTTAAGTCCTTCTGTCAGCCACGATTTACATAACATCTACTTAGTAGGTATTAACAGTGTGTCAAAATGCATTGTAATACTTAATAACTATAATTAAAATTACCAACACACATTTTGTCAATTGAGAGATCTCGCTCGCTCGTTCCACTCAAGATTACAACTTCACCCAGTTATTATGTTGAAACTATATTTGCGAAACTCCCACTAAAGTTTTCTGAACTCAGTAGGTATGTTTTATTTTTATGACTCTGTTTAACACTAGCTAAGTAAAAAGTTAGTGGGGTAAAAGCACAGCTGTAAAGCTGCGTACGGATTGCGCGTACATTTGTACGCTTAGTCGATTACGCGTGTCCTGGAACGCCATGTCCATACTTGCAGTTCCCCTAGAGTGTACGCGTAGCTCAATACACAACTCGTACTCACTGCGCAATTCGTACGCAGCTTTAAGTTACTTATGCTTTTATACTACCTAAAAATCATAATGTAAGATCTATCAATCAATGGCCAATATTAGATAAAAAGTAAATAGATTAAAAAAAGAAAAAAGGCTGATTCATAAAGCAATTTCTTAACTTCTAACATTTTAGTAATAACCATTATATTTCAATTATAAAATCACAGTTTTTCTTATTTTCCCTGCTAGGTATCATCATCATAATCATCATCATATTGGTGAGAGAAGTGTTTTTAATTTAGCACTTCCTCCTCCTTTTTCACTTGGCATTAATCTGATACTAATATAATAAAAAGATAAACTTTGTTTGTTTAATTTTGGAGAATACTAACCCTAAAGTATTTCATTATTAATTCTAACTGGATATCTCCAAGCATCCCTGACAGAAAGAATATGATAAACAGACAAACAGGTGGACCAACAAAGTGATCCTATAAGGGTCTTATTTTTCCTTTTAAAGCAGCGTTTCCCAACCTTTTTCAGTTACGGACCCCTAGGAAATCAAGCACATTTTTCACGGACCCCCTTAATAAAATAAACAGCAAAAAAAAATTAGGATTAGGTATTTATTTTAGTTATTACAGATACAAAATAGGTACTTATAACTGTTTACCGCGGACCCCCATACATAATACTCGCGGACCCCAGGTTGAAAAACACTGTTTTAAAGTATGGAACCCTAGATAGAATACAGTTATTATCTAATAATAAAAGTATTAATATCTCCTAGAGGAAGACATAAATCAGTTTTATTTCTTTTTTTATTATCAACTCGTGACAGTATTGTTTGGTTGTGACACAAAATAGAAAACCGTCAGCTGCCTTACATGTGGAATAGTAAAAAATTTAATTTCTAAATTAATAGGATTACCACAAGACTGACTTTGTGGCACTATTCTAGATTTTATTTTCGCAGAAAGCAAATAAACTTCTTTTTTACTACATCACACAAACAAAGATGACGTCTATTATAAGCAGTGATCGGAACTCTGGGAGAAAAACTTTAACAAAACTTGCCAAGCGGGCATGAAACAGTGCTTACAGACATGAAAATATTAATAAACTACTGAAAATCTGAGATTTCGATATAGAGTTAAAAGGAACACTAAATATGCCAATAATATTTATTTTTCTTGTTTTTCTTGGTTGTAAATTCTCCTTAATGTCAGCTTTACAAGTTTTGTTAAAGTTTTGCTCCCAGAGTTCCGTCCGATCACTGATTATAATACTAGTCATTACCTACAGCTTTGCTTGCATTAACCATTAGATCTTGCATTTGAATTGAACTTCGGGGATTTCCCAAAACTTACCATGGGAATTCCCATAAATTACATCACCGTCTTATACAGTTGTGGCCATATAATTAAGAACGATTATTTATTGAGATGATTTTTTCAAAGTAACAAGTATAACTAATTGCCCGTATTTTTTTTATTTCTCTCGGTATTGCAAAACTTTTCCGTACTACCGGTACATTCATTTATGCAACATTGTTGGCTAAAAAATTAAAAGAGAAACTTTATACATTCGATCTGAACCTAGTATTAGTACTTACTGGCTGGTCACGTAATTAAGAACGCTGAATAGTTTATTATTTTTTCAAATTTAAATAGAGAACACTGTGTGGCTCTGTGGTTGTAGATTATTATTCGTATAATTTTGGCGCCATTTCGTGCTGTTAAAGTCTTAAAAGTGATTACTTCGTATAAAAACAATGGGGAAAAATAAAAGTTGTAATAAATCTACAAGAGAAGTAATAATAAAACTTCGCGAGAAGAATTGGTCGTATAAAATGATAGCCGACCATCTGCAATGTTCAAAAACAATGGTTTTCCATGCCGTAAAGCATTTTTCCACGTATCAAACTACTTCAAACGTTCCGCGTGGACCTAGACAGAGAAAGTCATCTCGTCGAGATGATCGAAATATCGTTCGTTTGGCAAAACAAAATCCTTTTAAAGGGTCTAATGAGTTGAGAAAAGAATATTTTGGCGAAAACAACCCTTCAGCAATCTCTGCACGCACTATTCGAAGGCGTTTGGTAGAAAATAAGTTGAACGGAAGGATAGCAAGGAAGGTGCCTATGTTGAAACGATGTCATAGGCAAGCCCGACTTGCATTTGCAAGAAGGTATGAAAACTGGACAGTCAGACAGTGGAAAAACGTTCTTTTTTCTGACGAGACAAAAATAAATAGGGTATGTTCTGATGGAAAACGATATGTACGACGCCCTCCGAATAAAGCATTCGACCCAAAGTACACAAAAGTGACATTAAAGCATGGCGGGGGAAATGTGAAAATTTGGGGGTGCTTTTCTGGACATGGCGTTGGACCTGTTAGGCTGATAGAAGGAAACATGGATCAATTCCAATACAAAAATATACTGCAAGAAACAATGTTACCATATGCCGAAGACGTGCTTCCGGTTATTTGGACATTCCAGCACGACAATGATCCAAAGCATACTGCACGCACCGTTAAGGAATTCCTCACATCACAATCAGTTTTAGTCTTAGATTGGCCAGCCAACAGCCCAGATCTTAACCCAATAGAGCATCTTTGGTGCGAAGTCAAGAAAAAGGTTTCAAATCGACAGTGTGGCAATTTGAGAGAGCTGTACGACGTTTTCTTAGAAGAATGGAACTCTTATTTCTCTTGCGAAATGTCAAAAATTGATAGATTCAATGCCTCGCCGGTGTAAAGCCGTAATTAAAAGCCGTGGACATGCTACTAACTATTAATTTTAGTTCAATTGTATTAATTTGCTTTTTTTTCTATACCAACTTCACATTAATATGATTTATTTAATCTAAGTTTCATATAAAACAACTCTCGAGCAGTTTAATAAATCGTTCTTAATTATTTGTCCAGCTTCATTACTATTTGAATTTATTAGTATAGAGAACAAATAAAATTTGTAAAAAAAAATGTTAGCAATTATACACTATTATTATTAATCCCGTTTGCTCTATCCATGTGGCTATTTTATAACATAACTTGTTACTTCTAAGAAGGAACACAACTAGACATATGACATGATGTAGATAAAAAAAAATCGGTAACTTCAAATCGTTCTTAATTGTATGACCACCACTGTATGTTGCATTAAAAACATGCCAAGTTTCTTGTCTCTAAATCCAGCAATTGAGGTTCAGATTTCGGGATTTTATCCCGATCCTGTGGGAACGTCGGGATAAAAATAGCTTGTGTATTATTCCAGTGATCCAGCTATCTGTTCACCAAATTTCATCCAAATCCGTCTAACCATTTTAACGTGTAAAAGTAACAAACACGCACGCACACATTTGCTCAATTAACTAGAACTGTCTAGAACAATACTGACACAATTGGAGTTATTGTCATTTCAAAAATAAACTTTATATAAAAAGAGAAACAGTTTTAGCTTTCAAATGACAATAATTGTAATTGTATCAGTGTTGTTCTAAAGGAGCGATTGTTCACTAACAATCTCACAGAACACCGGCGTGAAGCAGTAGTACTCCTGCTGCGTTTCGTACGGTCAGTGAGAGCGCCGAGGGCCCAATACCTCTTCCCTCCTCTATTCCCTTTCCTTTTTCCTCTCCCTTTTAGGGCCGACAGCGCACTGGCATCGCGTAAAGTGCTGCGGGTGTCTATGGACAGTGGTGATCATTTAACATCTGGTGACCCACTAGTTCGTTTGTCTGGCCTCTCTAACATAAAAAAAAAAACAAAAAACTTTCGTATTTATAATATTGGTAGGCTATGTATTTCTACTGCCACTACAACAATTAATATTAAAAATTAAATAAAAAAAACTATGGGGGTGGTTCCATACAAAAACATATTATTTTTGTGTTATTGTATCTCTGTAACATTGAATTTAAAGCATAAAAACCTCAAACTTAGAATCTTGCTGCTTATTAACAAATACCTATTAAAAACAAGTCAGACAAGCGTGTCTTAGCAAAAAAATTAAATCTTATTTCTCTGTCAGTGGCGGTAATTTTTTTCAAAGATTGTTTTTTAAATTTTGTTGCCTATAATTTTGCCCTTGACTGTTTAGTTAGGCCCAAGCCACACAGAAGAGACGTGGGACGGGGGCCCGTCACAGTCGCGGCGCCCCTTGAATCAGTTTTCCTACTAAATGTATAGAAGCGTCGCGATCCAAAGCAGACAGAAGAGACGGGGCGGAGACGCGGCCGCGAACAAACGACGCGGATTACGACGCGCCCTCGTCCCACACCTCTTCTGTGTGGCTTGCGCGTTATGATTATGAATATGAGTCTACTTCTACTAGTTCTTGATTTGAATTTCTATCAATCTAATGTTTACACAACTGAGTGTTGTTACTCGGCGTAGTTTCCGTATATTGTTTAAATTTCCAATGTCATAACAATGTGACACATGTAGTTTGAATTCAAACAATATGAAATGCTCTGTCCCGTTCTTAGACATTGAATTCTGAGAGGAGGCCTGGGCCCTGCAGTGGGACGTAATGTATGGGCTGGGATGATGATGATGATAATATTATGTATAGTCGGGGTAAGAAAAGTTTCGTCACTTTTCGACTCTATGTCAACGAGTTAAGGTCGAAAAGTGACGAACCTTTTCTTACCCCGACTATACTTATGTAGCATGGCAGGAGGTAGCAATCCATATTTTAAAAACTCAACACTTTAAATAATAAATGAAAATACGTTTCCCCAACCACAGCTCACAAACCTCAAACGGAAATGTTAGGTTACTCCACTATTACTCCGTTTTTAAACTGGGCACTACCAAGGTTTAAACTTTAGTCCGGGCTTAAATCTGGATTAGTCTACTATTCCCTTAGGCCCATACTACACGGGCGGTTCTCCCGCCGCGGGAAACCGCTTATGAACCGCCACTAGACACAATTTTATATGGAAGTTGTATGGTGCAAACTACACTGCGCAGCTCCGTCGAGCGGTTTCCCGCGGCGGGAAACCGCCCGTGTAGTATGGGCCTAATCCTATTCTGTAAAAAAATACTAGTCCGGAATCCCGGGTCTCATCCATATAAGTATTATAATGTTTAAAGTCATTCATCCGAAATTGCACTAACCTATTCCAATCACTGTATATTACGCTAAAAAAAGCCATTCAAAGTTCAGCCAAAACAACATTCTAGTCACCGCGGAACGCTTGTACTTGATTATTAAACAAAAACTAATTTCAATTGATTTATGCAACTGATAAGTTAAAGTTATCTATATCCAAAGAAATTAAAGTGCGTTGCTACTGTCCCTCAGTATGAAGTCCTTGAGGTGATCTTCATTGACCTCACAAATATGAATAGTACCTACGAGAAAATTTTGTTGCTATGTTGTATTTTTAATAGCAGCGGAAGGTAATTAGTTGATTAGTGTGATTATTTACAATTCTGTGTAACTATGAGAACTCGATATCTTTTCACGCTAGTGAAACGATTAGGCACAGGCCGTTGTAAATCGCTCTCGCAGTCAGTCAAATCGCAACCTCACAGAGTCTATTGTAATTTCTTCTCAGTTAGGACTAACATGGACTTTTTTATCGATGTACATAATAAACTAAATATTATAAAGCTGCAGAGTTTGTTTGTTTGTTTGGTTGAGCGCGCTAATCTCAGGAACTACCTACTGCTCCGATTTGAAAAATTCTTTCAGTGTTAGATAGCCCATTTATCGAGAAAGGCTATAGGCAATATTATTATATCATCACGCTAACACCAATAGGAGCGGAGGTGGTCTTCTATAGGCACACTTGACTTGGGAGTACGGTGGGAATGTGAACGAGGTAATTTTTTATATCGAGGAACTAAGGAGAACCATAATTGATGAAAAAGCAAATTGGATAAAAAAATAAGCTGCCCAAATTACTAATTCCACGCGGACGGAGTCGTGGGCAAGAGCTAGTGTGAACATTTTTATTTTCTTTTGAAGATAGATAGGTACTTATAATGACATAGACCATAATGTTTTACACTTTTTTTATGTAATATCAAGTTTTTTTTTTTTTTTCTTTTTGTATTAAGGTAAAATTATATTATTTTATAATTCACCTTAGGTATTAAGGTCTTGTTTTGTTATATTATATGCAAGTGTTAATAATTTTTATTTTTCTCGCCTGAAACACAGGATCATCCTAGTTCAGGCATACGTGTCTCTTTTTCCTATAAGTCTCCTAGATAAATTGTATTGTATTGTAAGAAAGTATTTTGAATAAAGATTATTTATTTATTTATTTATTTATTAGTATAAAATAGGAGCCCCTTTGGCAGGATAAGCTAAAACCTCCCATACTGAGCGGCCCGTCTGGTAACTTAGCCTTTCTACGGCAGGCGTGCCTCTCCTTAAAGGTCGATTCATATCTACAGACAACGAGCGTGTCAGGCACGTGCCGTATCAGACACCGACAAAATATGCTTTGTGCTACTGGCCAGGCCCTATACTACGAAGCGCGAAATTCGAACTTCGTTTCATGCCGTTCCGCTCACGCTAATGGTATTTATTACGAGAGTGAGAGGGACCGCACGATCCGAACTTCGAACTTCGAATTTCGTAGTAACCCCCCTGGCACGGCCCGTTTTTGCGCGGTTTCACTTTCAAATGATGTATACATGGCTCTGGCTCGTAAGTTCATTTTACCGCACTAGTGCGATTTTTTTACAGTTTTTTTTTCTCCATTTTAAAAGTTTACAAGCTAAGAGTTTTAAATGACAAAAATAAAAAAATATCGACTTATACGTAGAAAAATGTATAAATATACAAAGCTAAGTAATGAATTTGCAAAATTGAATGTAATTATTATAAACTGTAATTTAATTACCTCAGATTTTAATGATTTCCACCTTTTATTTATTCGAAAAAATCGCAGTGGCTGAACGCGTCGAACCTTTGCCTGATAATTTTAGTTAACCTAATCAAAAACAAAACTTACGCATGCGCATTACGGAGGCGCCATTTTTGTAAAACTTTGTGTTGTTGATTACAGTATACAGGGTTATTTGTAATTCACTAGCATCCTTTTAACCCTAAACTCCTACCACTTAAACAAGTCTTTTTTGTTTTACGACTTTTGTCATAACTTTATATTTTTGGTGTAATAACGTTTTGAAAATTTGAGATTACCTGTATTTTTACGATACTCTGTGCCGTGTATGGAAAAAAAATGTACTCCATTTTAAAAAGTCGTATAACAAAAAACATTTGTTTATGTGGTAGGAGTTTAGGGTTAAAAGGATGCTAGTGAATTACAAATTCTGCCGTGTCATGACAAAACACTGTAACTCGAGTTACAGTGTTTTTAACCGACTTCAAAAAAAGGAGGAGGTTCTATGTTCCACTGTTTATATATATATATATTTTTTTTTTTTTTATTTTTTTTTTTTTTCTATGTATGTTCATCGATATCTCCGCCAATTGTAGGCCGATTTTCAAAATTCTTTTTTTGTTTAAAAGAGCATACTCCCGAGGTGGTCCCATTGGCACCAAGTCAAGATCTGATGATGGAATCTTGGGTAAATCGACGGAAACCCTCAAATTTTATAGGCACAACTATGACGATTTTAGAATTTTTAGCATCTAGTCAAGCATTTTCATTCAGAAAATGTCATTTGGTAAACTGGATCTGATGAAGAAGATCACAGATGGCCAACGGAACTCCTCAACGGGTCAAATCTTGCAAGTTGAATTTAACCCACTTCCCGGTTTCTGAATTGAAATTTTGCATGCTTGTGTAAATTGGATGACAATGCAATATTATTGCAACATGGAGCTGGTCTGACGATGGAGCTGGATGGTGGCCATAGGAACTCTGTAATAAAACGACGCAACCCCGTCGAGTTTGGGCTTGTTTCATTCGTCTTGACGAGCACTTTGATCTCAGATGGTAACCAGGGTCTGATGATGGAGCTGGAAGATGGCCAAAGGCACTCCAAAGTAAAACGACACAATCCCGTCGAGTTTGGGCTCGTTTTATTCGTCTTGACAAGCAATTTGATCCCAGATGGTAACCAGGGTCTGATGATGGAGCAGGAAGATGGCCAAAGGCACTCTATAACAAAATGACACAAACCCCGTCGAGTTTGGGCTCGTTTGATTCGTCTTGACGAGCACTTTGATCCCAGATGGTAACCAGGGTCTGATGATGGAGCTGGAAGATGGCCAAAGGCACTCCACAATAAAACGACACAACCCCGTCGAGTTTGGGCTCGTTTGATTCGTCTTGACGAGCACTTTTATCCCAGATGGTAACCAGGGTCTGGTGATGGAGCTGGATGATGGCCAATGGCACTCCACTATAAAACGACACAATCCCATCGAGTTCGGGCTCGTTTGATTCGTCTTGACGAGCACTTTGATCCCAGATGGTAACCAGGGTCTGATGATGGAGCTGGAAGATGGCCTAAGGCACTCCACAATGAAACGACACAACCCCGTCGAGTTTGGGCTCGTTTAATTCGTCTTGACGAGCACTTTTATCCCAGATGGTAACCAGGGTCTGATGATGGAGCTGAAAGATGGCCAAAGGCACTTCACAATAAAACGACACAACCCCGTCGAGTTTGGGCTCGTTTGATTCGTTTTGACGAGCACTTTGATCCCAGATGGTAACCAGGGTCTGATGATGGAGCTGGAAGATGGCCAAAGCCCTCAACAATAAAACTACACAACCCCGTCATGTTTGGGCTCGTGTGATTCGTGTTGACGAGCATTTTGATCCCAGATGGTAACTAGGGTCTGATGATGGCGTTGGAAGATGGCCAAAGGCACTCCACAATAAAACTACACAACCCCGTCGAGTTTGGGCTCGTTTGATTCGTCTTGACGAGTACTTTGATCCTAGATGGTAACCAGGGTCTGAACATGGAACTGGAAAGTGACCATAAGAACTCCGTAATAAAACGACGTAACCCTATCAAATTTGCTCTCGTTGGATTTGTCTTTATGAGTACTTTGGTAACCAGGGGCAAAAAGTACAGGGAGCAAAAAAAAACTTGTATTAAAAATAGATTTTGTAACAAACTTATTTCGAGGTCAAACTGATGATTTTATCCTACGTATCTAACAAATACGTATGTACAAATACAACTAAAAAGCAAAAAATAAAATAATTTTTAATTAAAAAATAAAACCGACTTCAAAAAACACCCAAAAACTAAAACGCAAAAAATAAAATAAAAATTGAACCGACTACAAACAAAAAGCATAGAAATATCTTTCTTCTAACGGTGAAGCCACACGAGCGTAATTTTGTGAGTCGTGAGCGGCAGAATTTCGGTTCGCGCCATACAATATGCGGGCCATCCCGTGACACTCACATGACACAATGTATGGCGCAATCGAAATTCTGCCGCTCACAACTCACAAAATTACGCTCGTGTGGCCTCACCCTAATCTGTTTGAAGTCGGTGACTCAGCACGAGCCAGCAGGAGTGGGCCTAGCCATCGACCTTACGTACTTACTATCTATTGGGTTTCTTTCTACCACTCCTGCTGGCTCGAGCTGAGGCACCGACTTCAAACAGATTAGGGTGAGGGCCACACGAGCGTAATTTTGTGAGTTGTGAGCGGCAGAATTTCGATTGCGCCATACATTGTGTCATGTGAGTGTCACGGGATGGCCCGCATATTGTATGGCGCGAACCGAAATTCTGCCGCTCACGACTCACAAAATTACGCTCGTGTGGCTTCACCGTTAGAAGAAAGATATTTCTATGCTTTTTGTTTGTAGTCGGTTCAATTTTTATTTTATTTTTTGCGTTTTAGTTTTTGGGTGTTTTTTGTGTGCTAACACCGTTAAATTAACTATTCGGACCCTCATCTATATATGCATGCTTAGAGTAACTGATTTTCTATCAAAAACATCGAAAAACGTCATTGCAATTTACACTGTAACTCTTAAAACGAAGGGTCTTGATTCGACTTAACACTGTATTATCTCCAGATACCGTGTTTTGCCAAAACAAACTCACATTTTCTTAGTATATTATCAAGAGTTACAGTGTTTTGTCGCAACAATCAATTTAACGACCGCTTTAGTCTAGTTGGTAGTGACCCTGCCTACGAAGCAAGAGGTCCTGGGTTCAAATCCCGGTAAGGGCATTTATTTGTGTGATGAGCACGAATATTTGTTCCTGAGTTATGGATGTTTTCTATGTATTTAAGTATTTATTTATCTATATAAGTATGTTTATCGTCGTCTAGTACCCATAGTACAAGCTTTGCTTAGTTTGGGACTAGGTCGATTTGTGTAAGATTGTCCCCTAATATTTATTTTTTATTTTATTTTTAATCACACGAGAAATTAGTCCAAGTGTAAGTCGGTACTTTTTCAAGGTAATCATCCTTTCTAAAGACTAAGAAATATATTAAGATGAGAAAGTTAGTTTTATGAATTATGATGTTAGTAATATATTACTAAATTAAATTTAAAGTAGCATTTTCATATGAGTATAATGTTATTAAGTATCACGTTACAGTGTTTTGTTATAACAACTCTCATACATTATTGATAAAGCACATTACGACATAACACGTTTTTGCTTGAAAATTCATGTAAAAAGTAAAAAAAATAATTATATTTTTCTTTGTCCACTACTAGTAGCACATTATCCGTAATTTGTCCAAATTTTATTGCAATCAGATCAATATTCACTGTTCTGTAGCCAATTAAAGAAATCAAAAGTTTTTTGCGATTTCTGAAAAATAGGTGTTTTTTAGATACAGTGTTTTGTCATGCCACGGCAGAAATAACCCTGTATGTACATAAATTGTTTTTCAATTCTGTGTTATTAATTGCCTATTTTCTCACAAATGTATTGAAAAATGTCGTAAATATGATACACGCTTGGCAATGTTTTACAAACTCGTGACGATGAAAACCCTCGCCTTGCGGCTCTGTACCTCTACCATGAGTTAGACTAGTTTACAGTGACCGTACTCGCTAGCGACGGCGAAAATGATTTGGTATAGAGAATTGTGCACAGCGCCTCTAGCGGTCACTTACGGAAGTACAATTCTCCATACAAATCATTTACGCCGTCGCTAGCGAGTACGGTCACTGCAAACTAGTGTAACTCATGGTAGAGGTACAGATCTGTCCCGTTCACGACTTGCTGCCGTCCTATGTATGGTTTGCGCTTAAAAGCTTACAGTAATTCGCAAAACATTTTGAGTCTTGAAATATGAAAAAAAAAATGAAAATATTTTTTGGGTTAAACAAACGGTTTTAACAAAATAAGGTTGGGACCACCTCCTTTTAAGTTTTAAGCAAAAACAATGCTTGTGCTAGGAGACCCCGCTCCTCCACTCAGAATATACATGAGTATAAATAAACCAATTAACTAAATTATTAAACTTAAGGTAAGTAAGGTAACTTAAGATTATGCGCGTGTGTGTTTGTGTGCGTGCGTGGGTGTGTGTGTGTGTGTGTGTGTGCGCACGAAATATTTTGAGTCTTTAAATAATGTTTTCCTGATTACGGAACAATTAGTAACAATCATATCTATGATTACAATAAAATAAAAATGAAGTACCTATCGGTAATCCTCTAATTAGCATGTTTTTTCGAAGATTGTGATACACACTTGACACTCAGGATCCGTGAGCTTATCAGATACGAGTATCATAAAATAGTTAATAATATTAACCTGTCACACTGTATAAGTTTTGATGGATAAGAAATTAATCCATATTTTGAAACAGGTTGACTCTACTAATCTTCTTAATTTGAAGATATAGAAGTTGCAGATGTAGCTAATAAGGTGAAGTTTAGTAAACAAAGGCCAAGAAGTTTGATTTTATTTTTAATGCTGCCAATTTTAGCCCCTGTCCAATATACAGTAGATAAACTTTCGTGTAGCCTTCAGCAAAGTGTTGTGGTGTATGCTTTTTAATGTTTTGTAAATGAATTTCAACGGATACTAAATTTGTGTATCCGGATCAAGGGGGCTCATTTCGAACAATTTTTCACTCAAATAATTTAAGTGTAACAAATTGATAATAAAATAAAGTTGATGTTAGATTTTACGATCATTTATATTTTTAAGACCAAATGTTTGTTAGAGAAAATTTATCCTGAATAATAATCCTATCGATTAGTATAGCGAGAGTTTGTTTTTTTTTTTTAATTTTAGTTGGTTTAAGTCCCGGTCGAGGCAAGCGAGTCTTAGGAAATCTTTGAATGCAGTTTTGTATCTTTTTAAAAATAAAGGAATGCCTCCTTTAAGTAAAATGAGCCAACTTAAGGTTTTAAGGTAGTTTCCCTCCAGGGCCCGACTTATTTTTCCACCCTGTATGGCGACATTATGAAAGAATACACATAGTTTAAATAGATTGATGGACGAAACACATAATGGTCATTTGACCTGATATAATTTTCGGTGAAACTAAATAAATAAATAGTAAATAAATATCACGGGAAAAAACACCAATTGGGATGTACCAAAAAAAATAACCTATAGTTTTTATATTTTTTTTGGAAATAATACGATATTTTAAGATACCATTTTCATCGATTTTGAATTTGGTCGAGTATTTAATTTTTAATTTTTTTTTAAGAAATACGTTGGATGACGTCACAGAGAGAGAGCCACGTTTCATTGCCTACAAAAATTCAAGCCGTACATAACATAATTTGTGGCACTACTGATTTGTCTTGTCACTGTCAATAATACAAGCACGGCTTAGGGTCCTAAATGAACCATGACTAATAATAGTTTTAATTATTTATCTTCTTTTAGCTTCGATTATTCCTGTTTGTTTAATGGTGTGATAGTGTGATAGTATATAGATATTTTTTACTAAAATTTGATATTTAAATTCTTTCATATTTACTTGTAACGTAGTAATTTAATAATTAAATTTGTAAAAATACATTGCGAGTATTGTATACATTTCGGACTTTATGATAAATGACAACTGTTTAAAGCCAGGTGCGCATCATGTGATTAAAGTTCTATCTTTGTCACTCTTTGCTATTATAAGCAGGACAGCAACATTTCAAACTGTCAATTTGCTTTAGAGTGTAGACCTGCTTTATATCTGCCTATGTGACGATTCAATGCAGGGGTGAAATGAAGGTCATTACTTAAATTTTCTTTATTTAATTCAGTTTATCATATTTCTGGAATCTGATTTCTGAAAACGATTCACAAAGTTTATTACTCCAAACGGTTTTCGATTTATTATTTGTTGTCAAAAATTGGAATATCCCAATTGACCTAGTCCCAAAGTAAGCTAAGCAAAGCTTTAGTTATGGGTACTAGGCAACGAATAAATATACTTATTTAGATAGGTACATAATTAAATACATGTTAAACACCCGAGACCCGAAAACAAACATTCATATTTTTCATACACATTTATCTTCCCCAACACGGGAATCTAACCCGGGACCTCAAGCTTTGTAGTCAGGTTCTCTAACCACTAGACCATCTGGTCGTCAAACTATTAATTAGGCGTAATTTTTTAATCGTTACGCAAGACTCGAGAACAAACATTTGTATTTGTACATGATATCTCCTCTGACGGGGGAACGAACGTCGGAACTCAAGCTTTGTAGTCAGATTCTGTAACCACTCTGCTATCCCAATAAAGAATTAATGGACAACATACATATGACCATAATGTATCTCGTCAATTAATTATTTTCAAACTTTATGTTAACTATTTGATACGCACCTGCACTGCATAATGCAGGTAGACGGTATTTATTACGATGTAATTGTAAACATCGTTACACTAAACATTACCTACCTATATTATATTGTTAGACATTTTTATAAACCTACCAGGCCCCTTGCGAGCCTCTCCCCTTGTGGAATTATCCTGTTAACGACATTGAAGCTGTCACGATAGAGCTTAACTAATTCAAAATACTACATTGTGTTTATAAGTTACCAAATACGAACCTATTTGTGAACTATCGATATTATTCGCTCGTGTTGTTCACTCAAGTTTATCTACAAGTATGTGTACAAGGTATCTCAAAATGGTTTCAGAATATTTCGTCTACTAAGACCACCCCTGCTAAGATATTAACGGAAGTTTTCATTCATGGTGACGTCAAGACTTAAATATCGGGAAATATACATAAATTTTTGTCAATGTCAATTGATAATTCTTGGACATGGACTTAATACCTAACCAGGACTGAGTACTAACTTTTATTAGTCAATCAAAAGTGACCCATATTAGTAATATTACCTAGCCATACAGTTTAATAATGGCAACTAGAGACAGCGGTCCGAGAGATAACATACAAACTAGAGAAACTAGAGAATTGTGTCCCACTCGCACCAGTACTTGATCACCCTAATTAGAACGAGATGCAACTCTCTGGTTTTTTTTTTCGGCCTCACTTTTTTGTCGCAGTGCTCAGTCCTGGTTAGGTATTAAGTCCATGTTCTTGGAAAACTGTAATGACTAGAGTGTTACTGAACCAGAGAGATACCTTTGGCCTCGTCTACACTTTCCATCAGGTGAGATAGTAATCAATCACTGGTCAAATTATTTCTCTAGACAGATGTTACGCCTGGGACTAAAGCCCAAAAATTACGCGTCTACTCGTACCTTATTTTATCATAGTCATCATCATTTCAGCCGAAAGACGTCCACTGCTGAACATAGACCTCCTCAAGTTTCAACAAACAGATCGGTCCTGCGCCATACGCATTCGACGCGTTCCCTGTACCTTAAACAGGTCGCCGCTCCATCTTGCTGGAGGCCTACCCACTGTCTCTCTGTCCGTGGACCGACATAGCTCGAAGCATCGCCAAACTCAAGTGACAGTGGGCAGGGTAGGGTTTATCGCTCGTAGAACTGTATGCTTAGTATAAGTTTTCCTTCACTTCAATACTTCTCGATCGCGTTTACGTAAAAATTTCAATTCTATGGAAACATGGACAGCGCCTCCGCGCGCGCGCGTCCATGTTTCCATAGAATTGAAATTTTTACGTAAACACGATCGAGAAGTATTTTGGTGAAGTAAAACTTATACTAAGCGTACTGTACGCTTCGTTCGTTCGTACCTACTGATTACTAATTAGGTGTACCTAACTTGGTTTATAACGTGCTGATCAAAGTTCTAGTTTAGTGTGCCTACAAAGTAATCAACATGTTTCCGATTAAAATTCACATTCTTCCTATTATCATTAATTTTAAATGATAGGCGGGCAAACATATTAACATGTTAATGATTAAAAATTGATGATTAGCTAGTTTTTGATTTTAATGACTTGTGTTATATTAACTTTTTTTTTTCTTTACGACTTTATAATTACAAATGTAAATTGACTTGCTTAAATTACGCATCTTAATTCTAAGCCATTTGGTTGGTTAAAAGGCTAGTATCTAGTATTTAGTAATGTAGAATATGAGCGAAGGCTAACCACAAGCCTCTACCGTCTTGAGACAGTTGAGACCTGCCGCAAAAAGAAATACATACGTTACCCAAAACTACTCGCTTCGTATCCCAATTTTTGAAAATTTCTTGACATTTCGTGACGGTATTATTTGGTTAAGAAGCGTCATGTATACCCAATATCTTTGAAGTTACTTCTGAAAAGGCATAAAAATACCGGGTGGAAGTCGACTTTAGACCCTCCTGGAAATATTGTGTAATCTAAACGATGTACAATCGATTTGTGATGATCAGAAAGTTCTATTAAAATAAAAAATAAAGACATTAAAATATTATTTTTAAAGAAAAGTCGTGAAGCGCACAACCGGCGGCTGGGCCCAGCGTACTCTGTTCATTGCGCAGTCTACCGACATCATCATTGGCCAGCGATTAAGACAACGCGCAATGTATTACAAAAACGTTCGCCGTCACGTCTAAATTCGCAAAATGCCTTGACTTGTTTTTAGCCAATAGCGATTAATTTGCTTGAATCCGGTCAAAATGTTCGCATGAGCCTTGGGCAGTTTTCCTTGAGCGCAAATATATATTCTGCGTGTAGCAACATTTTCCTATGGTATTTTCCGATAGATTGTGCACTTACAGTGCTCCTATTTTACCAATAGACACGCATATTCATTTTGTGGATATCGTAGTCTTTCTTTCTAACCGTTACTATTCGTCGTACCATGTCGTACGTAACTTCTCTTTAACGTCGATAGCGTTTTTGATCTGTATCGAATGCAAAAGGCGTAGGAGCACGGCGGCATATATTTTTCATTTCCTAGGCTTCCATTAATGAGGGTTTCTTCGAATTGGTGCTAGTATCATAAGGTTTGCTTAACAACTTTGACATTCGTGTCAAGTTTGGGATTGGCAAACGGACCTCTCAATACTCTAACGCTAATTAGTTATGACCTTCAGGAAACCCTCGTTGTCACTATACTATATCCAGCATGTCTGCTATGTATTACTCATTAATCCTAAGATTGATATTGTATTATTTGCTTTTGGTTGTTACTAACGGGCCAAAGAATCAACGCCTGGCAAGCTCTAAAATCATTTATTTTTTTCGAATACAATATGAGCATTATTAAAATATACCCTTTAATACCCTTGTCCGGGGTTTAAATACCTTTTCATTTTTGACAAGCGGGTTGTCACGTTGATTTTCAAGGAAAACTTTGACCTTTCATAGCCTTTCAAAATGCGCAGATGACTTTAAATGGAACCTGTAACAAAACCCCCTTTTGTCCATTATATTCTGTTATTTAGCTAATTAATTGATGTAAAAATGCAATTTCTGTATTGAAGAAAACATTATTGACTTAAGACCAGTTACTAACCCGTTTCATTAATGGTTTTTCTGACCTAAAAGTGCTCTACTCTATATCCATATCTCAAATAGTGACCTAGCTTGCTTTACTTTATAGGTAGTAGATGCATTATGTTAAGTACAGTCGGATGTGTTCAAATTATAGGTTGACACTGTACCTTATTTAGAACCGGTTCTCGAAATGCCAGGTTCTGTAATTTACGGTTCACTGAGCAAACCGCTAACGATCATCTGCTCGCAGATGATGATATTCATCTCATGGTTCGCTTGTTAAGAATAGAAGACCTTAGACGTAGACTTGATGATTGAAAAGTTGCAAAGTAAATACGCGTTCTAGTTCCCTTAATCAAAATCAATACGGATAACTGTAATATAATAATTATTCATAATATAAAAAATAGGAATTCTTACCCAATTGATGTTTGTATTGGTTAGCTGTCTGTATGCATTATACGCTAAAGAAATATATTAGATCTATGTTCTTAAATCTTAAGGCTAACAGGTAGAGTTATTAAGGCAAGGCGACATTCTAAAAACTTTACCATTTAACGGCGACCAAAACGTGAATTTTGCCAAAGGGTGCCATGTTTTAACGAAACATTTGGTCAGTGCAATGCAAATTGACAGCAAAGTAACCCACTAACTTAATTTGGTAGAAACTAACGCAGCTGATGTAGCTTAGTAGGTACTACACTTTTTACAAGGTTTTTTCACCGGGTCGACAAGAATACCGTTGATATAAACATTGAATACAAACACGTAGCCAACAAAGGACAGTTCAGCCCGACACACATCGACGATAACTCGAGACCTATCAATGGCAGTGTTAAGCAATTGCCAGGCAATTGCCCTCCATTCACATCCACTTGAATCCAGGAAACCGCAGTACTTAGATGCTGTTGGGATAGGCGTTTCTTTGTTTGGGATACACTACGCTGTAGTGTAGGTAGAGGATAGGATCAAAAATATTCGTAATATTGCAGGCTCTCTATTTGGCTGATTAAATCCTTTCTTTTATGTATTTCTATGGAATAAGTAAAGTTAAATGACAATTTAATCTTGTGACGGACAGACGTAGTAGTACCGAGCCAGCAGTCATGGTGTAGTGCTAATACATGCTCGTTTTGCGGGATATATTTAGGGTTTTGTCATCACGTTACTCTTTGTATGCTCATCAGTAAGAATTTGACGAATTGAATAGATTTTTGTATCTATAGGTGTTTTGTTGTGAATGTAGACGTATCGTGTGATTTGCAGTACTTATGTTCATCTCCTAAAAAAGTCAGAGAAAAATTTAGAGCGCAAAGATAAAATGGCAAATCTAGCCATAGTGATACTTCTCTTTGTTATATATATTTTCACTGTCTATCTATATTTTTTCTGTTTTCTCGACCCTGACACAGCTCATATTCTTTCAATTAAATACTATAACGTCGGCTTATTGCAAGAAATCACTAACTGACAGAACCAAAATCTTGGTAAAACAGATAATAGTCTTTTGATTGTACTGGATTACATCTGTAACTAACAAACCAAAATCTTGAGAAAACAGTTAATTACGTTTGAGGATATTGAATTACCGGTAATTCAATACACTCAAAAATTATTATCTGTTTTACCAAGATTTTGGTTCTGTCAGTTAGTGATTTCTTGCAATAAGCCGACGATAATCACTTGTTTGTTAGTAATCTTTTTTATCCACTCTATCGACTTTTGTCTAATTATTCAGCAGACATCTATCAAAAGCTTTATTTTCAATCATGCAACGGATGTTATTACGACGATATAATTTTATTTCAGTTATATTATATTACAGCATTTACAGCTCTGACCTTAAACTAAAACCAATGCCACAGAAAATAGGTTATCTAATATTCTAATAGTTTTAGTTTACTGCATACCATACGATTCCATTACATCTACAGTCACTTTACAGCACAAGTCACACCACGAGACTAAGCCACTTGCCACTGTTCATAATTTAGCCCAGTAATACAAACTCGTCAAAAATATTGTCATTATTAATTAAACCTGATTTGATTACCATTATACGGTCAAATTACGAACAGGGGCAAGTGGTTCAACAATCCAGTGTTGTGACTGTACATTGGTAATTCAACTTTTTAAATTACTGCGTACACTATCGTCTCATGTTATTTTGCATAAAATTAAAAATTGTCTAATTTAATATTGAAATTGAAATTGCGTTTTGCCATTGTAACGAAATTCCTCCTAGTTTTATTTTAAATCTGAAACTGGGGTCATGCATAACTGTTAACTACAGGTTGTGCATGGTGTTTAAGTAATTTTGATTTATTGTTCATTAAACTGTCTACTGTTTCTGAATGCAAAAAGAAAAAGAGTCCAAAGCGACAACATTTCGACTCCGGCGCAGCACGTAAATAGCGGGGTATTCGTTCTGACGTCTGGTCTGACTCAGTTACCCGACAGAAGCGCGCGGGGACGATCGCGTCGCGGCGCTCTCGTCGACTACGATCGAGCATCGCTATTACATAAATAACAGTTTTTTTAACACCGTATTAAAATTGGCTTGTTCTTCCGATTATTAAATGAAATAACTATAATTCGCGTACGTTTACCAAAGTGGAGCACCCGTATTGCTCGTGGTTAGTTTTGCAAAGGTAACTAGGTAGTTGCTTAAAAATAAAACTGTATCGTCCAACGAAGTGTGATGTAAATTTTCACGATCGTGAATGAAAATATGTTGGCATCGGTTGGCTGTCGATTTCACTTTCCGTACGAGCGCCGGTGGAGGTTTGATTAGTAAAGTTGATGGATTCATTCCTGCGGAAAGATCGCTCGCGTTCACATTCCTGGCCTCACACAACGTGGCCCACTACGTGTCGAACCCGTCCCAGTAATCAAACTTTCTGTGAATTAGTCACGACCTGATTGCCGCCATTCTTTAATTCATGAAAGCAGAATTCTGACCAGTATCAGCTCTTGGTGGATAACTGTGTTGTACGCTCAATGAATTATGATCTTTCTCGCCTTGTGCAGTATATAGGTGCATTAACATGCGCCTCAGTACAATTCACATGCCTGACTAGTAAGTTCTTGTAAATTATTAGTGCACCTGCACCAAGCGAAGAAATTACATGTTCTCGTATGCCGCGGCGTAAAACTTGAATTAAATGGTCTGTAACAGCAAACTGCACGGCATGCCTTCATGGTTCACATGATAATATCAGAAAAAAAGATCATATAAGCGGCATCCATTTCTTTGCCTAAGTTACTCACTCGCACAGCGTTTACTGTCCTTTTAATTACCATTATAATTTCATTTGGTGAATTTGTAACAATTTAACAGACTTATTTAATATTCAATTCTGTCACATCTGCATTTATGTTTGAGTATTGCAAAATACTGTTCCATTGAGTTTAATTGTAATTGTGTACTGTTGTAACCAATTCAATTTTATTCTTATATTATATATTGTGTCGCAATGCAACGTGTGTTAGTTCATAATGGGTTCGTTTCAACAATATACTTGAAAATAAGAAGTATTTTAACTATTTAAAATACTTAATCAATGTATTCTGCATCGTGCTTAGTAACATCAGTTAACTCCGCTTCCAGTTGACGTGACAGTTGGAACACCTAGCTGTCAAAGCAACTATCACCTGATACCGCGTAAATACAAAATGTACAAAGTCTACTTAGACAATTATTTGAATATCGAATAAATATGCATGCCGGCAATTTCTATAATTCATTTGCTTACAATGACTAGCTTGAGTCACCCGTTGCGAAATGAACCTACATAACAAAGTGTGGGCACCAAGTGGACTACTTTCCACATACTGCATACCTTATCTTCCAGAAGTCGTATCGTCTTATCGTTTAATTAACCTACGGTTTTAATAATACTTACCTTTGCATAAATCCTTTCGATTTGATCCACTAGAATCACCATCCACGACTGTATTTCAAATTCTTCTAAACCTCAAATAGGTTCATGGTCAAACGTGTAATGAAATTTGCATACATACAACTTGAACTACTTACTCTCGGTGGCTTTGGACTAAAATAAAGTCATCTTCTTCCAAGCGGTTCATCTTTCTTCAAATTCATTTTCATAATTATCACTATCTGTTTGCCGGTATAAAATTTACAACCGTCCTTCGTCTTCCTTTCATTGTCATTAACCGGTTACGTCATTAGCATCTTCTCCATCTGATAAAACATTTTAACTATGTACGGTCAAGTGCAAAAATAAGTATCGATTTAATCCTTCCATCGTTATATACCTATACCTTAATTCGACGACATAAGAGCTATGGGACATATTTATGAGCAAGTTGTGTGCACCCATATTTTTACACTTGACTGTACGTACACGTGCTTGTAGTTTATAATATTTGCCATGTGGTGTGTTTCATTGTTCAGGTGTAGAGCTGTAGACACGCCCCTAAATTTTAATGAAACTTTGTGCCTTCGTTACTGAAAATACGTAAAGACAGATAAAAGGTATAACTAAGTAATCCAATTAAAGATGCCAGCTGAATTAGAATCCTTTATTGTAACTTCTTTGAAGCAATAAATAAATGGTCTCGTTTGTATTATTTGATTGATTTGGAGTTGTCGCAGATAGAAGGTTTTTTTTAATTAGCCTAATGGATATCCCACTGCTGGGCAAAGGCCTCCCCTTTTTCTTTCCACCCGTCTCTGTCCCTCGCAAAATCCCGCTTAATGGGTCAAAACGGTCCAAGTCATCCAGCCATCTCCGTTAGAACTATCCATTTTAAACCTGTCAGACAGTTGTAAAAATAAAATGTTGTTATGGATGCGTTTGCCCTTTACTAAACGTTAATTCAATCAGTATTCAATCAGCCTTACCTTAAGAAAATGTACTATCATCCCAAGTAATATGGCGTGTTTTTTTGCTATCGTCATAATCATAAGTGATCATCATTGCTGTTCAATTTACTGCCACAATCACTTCGTCTTCTTATTTTTCTTCTTCACAGTCTGATTCGGTGTCAAATGCAACGAAGTCAGGTCATCTTTGAATCACGCGTTGAGCTTCTGTTCAAAGTTCGTATAATTAATGCAGCTAGATATCATAGTGATCACACCACGTGAAGTATGTCTTATCACGTGCTGTGACCTCCTCACCTTACGTGCTCTGAGGCGTGCTAATTTGATGGACACACCCATCGATGTAGGTATTGATACTTGTATGACTTTCATTTTTCACTATAATTTATCTTGAATTTAGTCCAGGTTATAAGTTGAGACTAGGTTTACTGGTCAAATAAATAAATCATTAGTTTACATTCTATTGTTCGTTATAATTGCATTGTTTTTTAAAGTTTTCTTTATTTCTCGGCCTTTCTCATCCATTTTTATTGTTCTCAGTTTAACTTTTTTAACCTACCTTATGCTTTGTGCTTTAAAACTTGCAATTTCCTTTGTATTATCATGACTATCACGCTGTCCGATTGTTGTTTCTCGTGATCTATAATTAAACACTTTTATTATTCCCGTGTTAACGGCATAGGTATGTTTATTTTATTTATCTTATCGTACAAATGGGAGTGATTTAACCGGTCTCCTCATTTTGTTGCTCCAATCGCAATTATGTACATCGATGTCATCATCATATTTCGCAAATCAGTATACTTAGATGACATTACAAGCAAAGTTTCGTTAAACTTGTTATTATCTATACTTTTTAAGATACAAAATACTACCGAATCGACTTTAATCCCAATTAATCAACATCATCAGTATATCAGTGCTCCACGTCAATTTTGCTACACTAGTTTCCTATAAAATTAACGGTAATAGGCTGCAGAATATTAAAAAGACAAGGACAGACGTTACGTTGTACAGGGTTATTTTTAATTCACTGACATCCTCTTAACCCTGAATTCCTATCACTCAAACAAATGTTTTTTGTTTTACGACTTTTTAAAATGATGCACTTTTTTCCCATACAAATACACAGAGTATCGTAAAAATAAGAGGAAATCTCAAATTTTCAAAACGTTATTACACCAAAAATATTAAGTTATGACAAAAGCCGTAAAACAAAAAACATTTGTTTAAGTGGTAGGAGTTTAGGGTTAAAAGGATGCTAGTGAATTACAAATAACCCTGTATATTTAGAATACCATTCCGAAAATATTTACCGATTCGCATTCTGATATTTATTTACTATCACTGAAGGCTGTTCTAATCAAACGCATGCCGTCGATGTTATATATATTACGTCTAATTTCTCCTAAATTAAAATACTGATACTACAGGTTTTTGTTTTTCTTTGATAATCTATCTTTAACTTTAATCCTTTAAAACCGTGACACGTGCCTAATTTTTGTTTTCTTTCCTCAACATTTTCCTGATCAATGCAATGACTTTATTTGCTTTAGATAAGTCTTGATAACTTAACTATTTACGCACGATGTACTGTTTTGCCGTCCAAATTCCACCCTAGTCAGTAATAACCTATTAGTTTATCATCCGACAATTAGGTCGAGTTCCTACGTAGGCTCTTATTTATTGTTCCCTATTACATCTGTATCATTCAATTTCTTATCTGTCACCAACTCGGCATGCGATATATCATCAGTTGACAGGTCAAACGAGTTTACTTCGTGAAGACGCCGCCTCTGTGGATTAGTACAGGCCAATTCATCGTTCAGCTACAACGTGTTGCGAAAAATAAATAGTTCATAATTCGAAATTGAAATCGACAGCCTCCTAACTTTATATTATCATCGACAGTGATTCGTTATTTGAATTTCGCGGGTGTTCAAAATTAACCGCTTGAGTGTTTACGATTGGCGGGTGGATTGGAGTGGGAATGTGACGGGGGGCTGTGATTGGTCGACGATGGAAACCATGGTGAACGTGTGGGCGGTGGTGGAACATGTGAGAGTGGCCAGCGGAGCCGCTGAACTGGCCATCTTCACCGCCATACTCTACTGGTTCTTTACTTCGAGGTGCGTTTTTTTAAATTGTTTGATAATTATATTTAATTTAATTATATACTTATTACTGTAATCAAGATAACTTTTACTTTTTTAACTAACCAAAAATATTTTTATGATTTTAACCGATATCAAAAAAAGGTGATTCTCAGATTGTCGAAATATTATTATTCCCCGGTTTGTAGAATTGTTTTAAAAATCCCTTATTTTGTTAGAATCATTATTTTAAACAATAGTACTGTTTGGTTTTACGTTAATTTGTAGGCTCTATTCCTAATTAGGCACAATGCAGTCGAGCCATTAGGGTCATAACATATGCCACTGTTTATAAAAACATGCGATAGAAATCATGTATCTGACACGGTAAATTTAGGTACTGTTTTTTCCGTCCGTAGTGACCTCTACAAAGATGGACTCGACCATTACAAATATCACGTCATTATATACAATGTTTTAAAATTAACGTTTAACGTGAATAGGGTACCCATTGCAAATTGCATACTCTTTACATGATCATGTTTCTGATTAAATTTCCAATAACCTTTTAATCGCAAAATGATTGCCAATGCAATTATGATAACACAAGTTTAAGAATAGAAAATTGATTTTTCATATGTAGGTACTTTGATAATTATTTTAAGAAAAAAATTGTACAACGTGTCACGAAATAAATCCCAAATATTTAAGCTACTAATTGATTAAGTAAAATAAAAAAAAAACAAGAATATTTATTTACATATCTTTCAATATATATGCATATCTAGTCCTCAAAGTGTAACGCGCTCAAGACGTAATGTCGTTTTGTATGAAAATTTACTGAGAAATATCTTTTCGGGGATGTTCATTCAGCATTGCCGAATGATTCGTTAAATTATTCTTTTTCCTTTTTGTGATACTTTCTTATTTGCCGCCGCATATGTATATAAGTTTAAAAGTCTCAAAAGTAAATTATCATTGCAGCTATTCATACCGTTTTGTAAGGTTTTGGTGTTTAGTTTTTAGTTCCTGCCTCATCCCTAACATATAATTTCATGTTCCCAGCACAGATAGGTATTATTATAATCAGCTCAATTTTTTTCCTAGCTGCCAAAAGTGACATTGACCTCTTTGTTTGATTGTTTGAGTCGGTATTAGATATCGTAAAACAAAGAATAACTACGATAAAATTTTAAACATTACTCATGATAATGCGCCGTATAAACCTTTTGTTTATCGGCTATCGGCTGCAGTTCGTTACACCTCGAAGGACTTTGTACATTAAACATATGATGTACCTATAAGAACACCACATTTGACGCCGCATTTGACGCCCAGGTAAAAAATATTGAGAAACAATCTGTGTAGAATAGAATGATCAGAAAAATCTTTGTCGATTGAGGGATTTAAGGAATTAACGAGGAAGTTTTTCAAAAATTGAGAAGAATTTATATATTTTGGTGCACCTATATCCTGTCATCTGCCCGAGAGTATTACGAAATCTTTCGTTATTCACTGTGTAATCCATTAATTTCTTATATGAACATTGTCAGTCTCAGGATCCTCTTCTAATTAAAATGGAGAATAATTTCTTAATAGTCTATGAAATTAATAGAATAGTTTATTGCCAATATTATTGCAAATATCAAACAAAATTCAGCCGAAAACACTTTTGACCCTCGATCATTGGTGCTGCCGGAAGAGCACCACGGAACTGTCTCTAACTGACAAAAAACTGGAAATAAAATGTGGGCTTCACCTTCTCTATTAACTATCATATATTGTTGACTAAAGCTTGAATATGGCAATAATTTTGTATCAAAAATTTTTGTTCCTTTCTTATTCGTTTTCTACTTTTTTAGTCGTACTTTCTACGCATATTTTTGAGCACTCAGATTACAAAAACTGGAATACAAGAAATTCAAAGTCCATTTCCAGAATATGTCGTTTATAAACACGTCAAACATCATTCATTCACAATAAAAGCTCTTACAAAGCTAAATAACTGACAATGCCTAGGTCGTGTCAATAGAACATGCTGTGGGAAAAATAAACGTTTAAAGAAATAATGTTGGATGCAACGTAATGCAGCCGCAGTGCAATGTCACTAGCCACTTTCACCGATGCTACCACTGCGCTGCACCGGACTTCCCATACAAACATGCGAAAGCGATACATTTACTAAAATTAAACCGCATATTAATATCGTAACTGCTGCAAAACGATTACATACCTTTGAGGATTGTGACTTATTTCCATACCGCCTGATCATGTCGGTACGAGAAATAAAGTTTCTGGACTTTAGGTTATTGATTCTTCCTCTACTTCGGTCCGTCGTACCTAAGGGTCATGGTGAGTATCTGGAGTGCATAATCTGCCTCCATGGCCATGCAAATGTTGGTGGTCGAGGATTTTTTTACTTGATCGGTCCGTCTTGTTGGTGAACGACCGCGATCTTTGTGCCCTCGGTGTTTCCAACCACAATCAGTTTAGACTTTCATTATTAGGTTACCTTTTTTTTTCAAACTGATCAACGATTGACCTCTATCTCATCCGACGGTAAGTGCAAATAAGGCCGAAAGTGTGGGTCAATGGTAAAATACCAGTCATTCATTCGGGTCTAGAATCATAACTAAATCCTAAATTATTCAGGCTGTGTAATTTTGAGATCATTCCGTTTGGTCAATAAGAGTCTTACCCTGACGCTTTGTCGCGTAGGTAGTTATAAAGTTTAAGCTTTTGCTACTTTAATTTAAAGTTTGTGTACTCGTTCACTTGACAAAATAAATGCTGGACATCTTGTTACATGCGTTAGAGCAAATAGCCCACGCGTCATTGCTCTACGAAAACAAATATTAGAACATTTAGCGAAGGACAAATCTACGGAAATAGCTCAAAGAGTCAAAAATAAGCCAATAATAAATAGAGCTGTTTCCAAGTTTGTACGGAACACACTTTTGTGCAAATAGAAGATTAACAAAAAGCTTTTTCAAGCCATTATGTGCAAGGCATTTTCTTGGTTCTAAGGTGTTAGAATTATTCATCAGAACACGCCAAATGATGAAAATATCTTCAGAGACCTTTGCATCGATATATCTAGTCTCAAAATAAACTAACACAACCCTGCTTGTGTTATTTTATTTGCAGAATGCAGATAGGTATCAATAAATTATGCATTGCAGTCATTGCAGTCGTATAGGTCGTCGAATGGTTAAACGTAGAGACATAATTGTTCGAAAAGACATTGTATTCCGAGACTTTACCTACGCATTTACTCTAGGTTTCTAGGCTGCGTAAAAACTTATCGAATGCTTCCTTTATAATATCTGGCGGAAAGGTAATGGGGTTAATCGACCCTTTACTTTTATCTAACACTAGCTGTTGCCCGCGCCTCCGTCTGCGAAGAATACAATACAATACAAATATTCTTTATTGAGCACCAAAAAAAAGTTCAGAAAAAATAATAATAACAATAAAAAATCAGGCAGACAATAGGCGGTCTTATCGCTCAAAAGCGATCTATAAGAATTTATAGCTATTCCGCGGGAATTATTAAATTTTTCATAAAACTATCTTATGTGTATCCTTTCCAGGGTCTCAGACTATCTCCATAACAAATCTAAATCGGTTCAGCGGTTTAACCCTTTCAACGCCAACGACACATATAGGTGTCACAAAGTACAGTGTCAAAGTGATCTTGACACAATGACATAAGATTCAAAGCAGGTTTACGTTTTGTCGAGGCGCGGCGTTGAAAGGGTTAAGCTTGAAAAGGTAACAGACAGACACACTTTCGCATTTATAATATTAGTACGGAGTATCGATTTATGGTATCGATGATGTTCCGCGCGGTGTCGTGCATTCCACCTTTCCTTGCAACTCAAACCTATTATTTTTTCATCATTATCATCATTCTAACCTACATTCGTCCCACTACACGGCACAAGCCTCCTCACAGAAGGAAAGGGCTTGTGCCATACCTAGTTTCCAAGCGGGTCCAGTGCGGACCGGGAACTTCACACACGCCATTGAATTGCTTCGCAGGTGTGTGCTGCTTTTTCCTCACGATGTTTTCCCTCGCCGTAGCTCATGGTAAATTTTAAATTTAATTTCGCATATTTTCTGAAAAACTAGGAGGCGCGACCCCGCCATAGACTACCACTTTTTTTACTTATTGCATATTTGTTTGCCCACAGCCGCGTAGCGGATATGTTGGAAGTGGTCGGCGAGCGGGTGGGCGGCTGGTGCGGCCGCGACTCCAACTCGCTGAGGCAAGCCGTGCGCGCGCGCCGACGCCATCACAATGACATCTACACCAAACTAGACGCGGAACGGACGGTGAGGGCTTGTTTCACATGACACCATCTTCGGCTCGTACAGTCAAGGGCATTATGTACATTAATTACCAAGAAGTCAAAAATATCTATACAACTCTATGCCACTAACCATGAAGCTGCGTATCCACCGGAGCTGTGCGAGGATGCGTTGCGAGGGATGTGTTTGTCATGAACCAAAAGAAACACTTCATTTAAAAGGTCCTAAGTGAATGAAGTGTTTCTATTGGTTCATGACAAACATCTCTGGTGGAAACGCAGCCTAAGGTTGGTGTTTACATATATTTGATGCGAAGGCTGTGTAGATATTTATGCCTTCGACTGTACATGGACATTTAGAAAGAAAGAAAGAAAGATAGAAAGAAAATACATTTATTTACAACATCACAAGACACATCATCAATATTTTACAAAACAAAAGACAACACTAAAGCTAAAGATAGAATGTGTCATTGCGGTTGCAAATCGGACACTGGCTCAGCATAATGCTGAGGCGTTTATAGCAAGCACCCCAACGCTAATTACGGGTACTAATAATTTTCAGAAAATGAATTGGCCTTATATTTCTATGATAAATTGTCCATTGAACTGCAGGAGCTGTTAAAAATGATCACAGTGTATCAGATGACAATAATCCCTTAAATATTAATAATAGCTTAAACAATAAAAGTAAGAAGTTTATCCTAGGCTTCTCTTTTTCAGAATTTAATACCTTCTACCAGAATTTGTTTCTATGACTGTCTTGCTTTCCCGAAATTTCGTCGAAACTAACTTATGGCTTACAATACCTCAACATTTGGTGGATTGTGTATCCCTTTATTGGTTAATTTAGTGTTTTTATTTTCTTAATTTTTTGTTATTTTGCTTTATTTTTAATTTTTATTATAATTTTTTTTTTTTTTTAATTTTTTAAACTAACCATATTTTATAGTGAACATCGATTGCTCTCTTCGAACCATGACGCTACTGTGTAACTAGCCCTAACACAGACTTCGGTCTTTTTGGGCTGTTACTGCACACTAGTCTATAGGCGCTTATCTGGATCGGTAACTAATCTTAATACTAGTGGAATATTAGCTGTACGAGTGTTGTTAAATAAATAAATAAATAAATAAATAAATTTTTTTAGTCAGTTTTGTGACTTTTTTTCCATACAGTTTATATGGCTCGTCACAAAACTAACACAAAAGAATTGTATGAGTACACTTTTTATTGAAAATGCCCACATACATACATTCACGCCTCCTTCCCAGCAAAGAGGTAGGCAGAGACTATTTTTCCCCACCTGCTACGATACTGACATACGTCTTTCGCTTCCATAACACTCATTAGTCTTTTCATGCTCGTTGCCGGTCCGTCCAAATACTTCCCAGTACTTGGCTGTAGTTTCCACGCGGACCGTCCTACACTGAATTAGTAACATCACACACACTATTGAAGTCACTGGTGTTTTAGAGTTTTGTCGCGATTTTTTCCTTCACCAAAAAGCTAATGGTAAAATGTAAATGTCGCGCATAAATTCTAAAAAAGTCAGACTTGCGAGTCCGGGCTTGAACCTACGAGACTCAATGAGACGCCATAGGTCAAACCGTGCTACCATGGTCAGGCTGGGTTACATTACATTAGGTAATGTTGGGAATTTCGTTGGAATTTTTTTAATTTTAAAGACTGTTGTTTATTGAACTTTTACTTCTTTCAAAAATACTAATTATGTGATAAGATAAAATTATTTGTAATTTATTGTTTCCATTGTTAACTATCACTGAAAACAATAACAACCATTGAGTTTTAAAACAAACTACTTAAATTAGTATTAAACTACAATAAACTAAGCTACAATAGAGAAATATTTCTCTAGGCAGACAGATGTTATGCCGGTTAACTGGAAGAGATCCCTTTAAGGGGGATAAGTTTGCCTTTGTACATCTGTTTCTCTCGTTAACGGTTAATTTTCCTGTTATATGTACAATAAAGAGTTTTATATAAATACAAAATTAACTTTTCACGTAAAAACTTCATTAAATCATTAAAATGACCACATTGGCACAATGGATTATTTGTATGGGAAATCACGCCAGGCGATCATCAGTTCGTGGTTAAAAGTATATTTTCCTATTTATTGCATTTTTCGAAAATGATTGGTTTCAACGATAGTTGCTTTGTTGACATCTTGGCTTGTAATTTTCGTCGTACTTATAGTACCGGACGTTGGCAATCGTGAGGGCTGTGCACATTCTCGTACTGAATAGCAACGAGTGCACTGTTCTACTTACGTGCGGGGACGTGTCTTATAATGCCTGTAGTTTTTATTTAATTGTTTCTACAGATTGCCCTAAAAGTCAACGATAACCTGTTCCGGAAAAAATAAGAAAAAAAATTCACGTTACTTTGTTAAACGATAAAGATTTCGCAAAATGTCTATTATCACTTAACGGCGTATCTACTATGGCAAGATAAAATAACATATGAAAACGCATAAAAAACAAAATTATGACACAAAAATCATCGACAGTTACAAACCCTACATAATAGTTTCAACTCAAACTACTTTTATGCAGCGATAACTTTTTTCACAGAATGATTTGGGATTACCTCAGGGGGGGCACACTTACATATATCATCACTTTTCATGCGACTACAGCGATCTCTGGTGTTTGCCGAAGAACTAAATTAGCGGCCATCTTGGTTGACTTGTCAAACTTGTCAGTTGTCATTCATCGGCCATGGCCATGGCGTACCAAATTGTACGGTCAAGGACTTTAATTGATAGGCCACTTGCCAATGTTCGTATTTTAGCCGTATAATGCAAATCGGGTTTAGCCGCTTATACTTCGTATATGCTGATTTGAATTAGACTGCTAAAATACGAATAGTGGCAATTAGCCTATCAATTAAAATCCTTGACTATACATTGCTATAGGTACGCGTATCTATAGCTGTACATCACTACCAACATATACATATAGATAGGTATACATCTATAGATACGTCACATTAGTTCTTGAGCAGCCGTAGGGCAGCAGCACCTTCCATACATGCATATTTGACCATAGAGTTGCCACTCTTGTTCATATAATATTACAATACTCTTTGGATTACCTGCCATAGTAAAAGTTTTAGAACATAAAATAAGCTACCCAGTGACATATCGCTTGTCCTTATTGGTCATATTATAGGCCAATTTGCCCACCTCCTTCCAAGTCAATCCGACCACTGGAAGTGGGTTAAATTCGACTTTTTAAGATTTGACACAAACAAACAGGGCAAGTTAAATAAAAATATGTTTATCAAGACACAATGAATGCTATGAAAAATTGGTCAAGTCTTTATTTTATAGTTTCTGCGTTCCTATAATCGCTAAGAACGAAAATAATCTTCTCTAACATATAAAAATCTCGTATCACGGTGTTTGTTATCGAACTCCTCCGAAACAATAACTACAAAATAGTATTGCACTGGTGTTTATGGACAGTGGTGTTCATTTAACATCAGGTGACCCACTAGTTCGTTTGTCTGGCCTATGTAACATAAAAAAAAAAACGGCTTGACCGATTTTTATGAAACTTTTTGTCCATATTCGGCAGGTCTGAGAATAGGTGGGCTATTTTTTATATCCCTATTCTTCGCGGACGGAGTCGCGGACAACAGCTAGTTTTAAATAATATTGCAATTTGATATGAACGATTGCTTGATTAATATTGCAAGGCACGAAAACAATAATCCGTTGTGTGATTACATCAAAACTACGCCGAGCATTGTATTTCGCTTCCCTTCGTGCTGAAAATATGAAGACAATTACGAATATAATTATTTACGCAATCGTTTAACTCTTACGACGTACAATTTTGAGACTCCCGGGTTTGTGGAATCATCTTCACGCAATTACATTACATCTGCTTCAAATATGGTGCTTTGGACTTTGGTGCTAATTCTTTTGGAATTTTATCCCCATCTAGATTCTTCAGTTTGAATGCATTAGGATTTTCTATGCGATTCTATCAAGACCCAAGACAAAGGTTAAATTACTAAGAGAAAAGAACAGTCTTCGTGGATATAGGCATACCTAATTGTGACTGTTCGCATATGATGAACGCATCTTTGTCTATTGAAATTATGCGCAATGCACGGGGTAAAACACCCGAAACATCAAGCTATATTTACAAATACAAAATTTAAGGAATGTTAAATTTTATGTATAGTCGGGGTAAGAAAAGGTTCGTCACTTTTCGACTCTATGTCAACGAATTAAGGTCGAAAAGTGACGAACCTTTTTTTACCCCGACTATACCTAGTAGCGACATCTCCGTGTGGACAAATTGTTGTTCCAGATTTAAAAAATGACATAACGCTCACTTAATAAAAAACTGATTCAATTCGAATTATTCTCATTTCCAAACTAAACCTTTTATTTTCCACATAAAGTTTATTTTTGTAACGAGAATAATTCCAATTGAGCCAGTTTCTTATTAAGCGTGCGATAAGTTCCATATCGATTCTGTACACTATGAGATACATCGCTGCTTGTCTGGAACAGCGCTCTGATCCAGAATGCTACGGTGTGCAACTTAATACTTTAATTATTGCAAATAAGGTGTATAATTGCACAGTGTATCATTTTGAATTGGGCCCTTGTTTTAGATAAGCAGCGTCATGTAAGAAGGGCATATTTTTTAAGTTACCTATACTAAATATCAAAATGATTTAAGTTTAACCGTTATAAAATCGCAACGTTAGATTTCATTTCATTTTAGACGACCAGATGGCCTAGTGGTTAGAGACCCTGACTATGAAGCTTGAGGTCCCGGGTTCGATTCCCGTGTCGGGGCAGATATTTGTATGAAAAATACGAATGTTTGTTCTCGGGTCTTGGGTGTTTAATATGTATTTAAGTATGTATCTATCTATATAAGTATGTTTTTCCGTTGCCTAGTACCCATAACACAAGCTTTGCTAAGCTTACTTTGGGACTAGGTCAATTGGTGTGAATTGTCCCGTGATATTTATTTTTTATTTTTATTTTTATTTATTTCCAACGCGATAAGTATCAGCGTAATCGTAATCGCATACAACCTGCTGCTATACCTAATTACTTAATTATATCTGTCACTACTCGTACGCATATGGAACACAATACTTGCCACATATCGCAGGACGTCATTGACAGCGGTGTCAGTTGAACTAACCGCTCATCGTGTCGTAATGTAAACGGACACACACCACCGTAATTTATCGCCAAATAGTATATTAAAAGTGCAGTTTGTGATGTTCAGGATGAGCACGATTTCGTCTTTTTAGTCGGAAACACGCACCACGGTTATCCATGCACATCATCACCATCATCATCATAGACGACCGGATGGCCTAAGTGGTTAGAGAACCTGATTAAGTGATTAGATTACAGTCGGGGCAGATATTTGTGTGAAACATACGAATATTTGTGCTCGAGTCTTGGATGTTTATGCCTGCTCATAAGCAAAGAGCATTTCAAGCAACGACTAATATTCATTGGCCTTTCGTATTTAACTCTTTTCCAACGCGGTGTGTGATAGCCATTCGACAATCTTAAGGCTACCACAGACCGCAGCCCGGGGCGTGCGCACAACGCCGACGGAGCGGGTCCAGCGGGTTGCTAACACTGAATTATTATGCTACGCCGCGCTGTGGGTATGTGTCACCGTATATATGATTCAGTGTTATACAATGCGCTGAGCACGCTTCGTCGGCGTCGCGCGCACTAACGCCGCACGACCCGCGTTGCGGTCTGTGTTACAACCGGTAACCCTGATAAGCGATAACGTTGTCTGCTCAAAGGACGCGACAACTTCAGCGCATGGAGATGAAAATCTTTTTCTTATCGTATCTTTTTATTTGTCTTTATTTTTAAGTAGAATAAAACGCGAAAGTAGTAAGCTGTGCTAAGTATACAGTATCAGCCAGAACAAGATCACGTGACAAGATTTATCTTTAAGCTCAGTGTGAAACTGACTCATTAAGTGATAAGCGATCAAAATGGCAAGGTGTTCCAACTATTCCGGATAGGCTGTTTTATAAAAATCTAACAAGTTGCATCAGCCTGGACTGAGTACCACGTAATCTACGCACAAGTACACTGCGTGACGTGGAGTTGACATTTGGGTAATTAATTTAAAAGACAAACAAAACAACGTACTGTCGCATCATTTTAATCATGTCAAAGAAACTCTCAATAATCAAAATCCTTAGATTATTTATGCACTAGATAGAGCTTCGGCGGCATGAAAACGTCCCGAAAAATATAAGCCAACTGTTGGCTTATATGTCATTTGCCTCCCCTCAGTTTGAATGACGTAAATTGATCGTAATATGAAGCTGTCAAAAGAAATTTGTGGACGTTTTGTATCGCAATGTTTGCTACTGACACTATCTAGTGTATAAATAATCTAAGTCAAAATCATTGTAACATTTGCCTGTAAGAACGCTATACAACGCGGCGTGTCACGATTCTAACACAAATTTAAAATTTTACAACTCGTTTATGTTATGAGCATATTAATAGTGAAAGTACCTACTTATACGGATTACTCACGTCTTGAAACGACTTTAACTTGACATGTTTCGAGCTAATCCGTAGCCCTTCTTCTCGGAGCGACACATTTCACGGCCGGCGGCTTGTTCTCTATTTACCTACTCGTATCTAATATTTTTCCTTATTTCACAAAACGTTTTCTCTTCATTAATATGCTTCATTAGTCTACATACTTGTAGAGCGTCGCTCCTACGAGAGAGACATTAAGTACACTTGATGCCAATTATAATCCAATAGCATGATTAGTAAAATCATGTACAAGTCAGAGTGACTGGCAAAATAAAATTTTCTGGATTCCAACGCAGTAAAAGATAAGAAAAATGTCCATCTTATCATTTGTCTCTAATGAAGGTTGATTTGTTATTTTGTTTGTGAGAATATAAATCTTCAGTTTATATAACACCGTAAGCCGCCGTAAGTTTTGGCGTAAATAGACTGAACTTTGTGTTGTTGATTGTTATAATTATGTTCAAGGGTATTGTGTAATATATGTCGCGCATATTTTCTATGCCGTTTCGAAATTTGATATGCGTCAGATACTTACAAGAGATGGTTGTATAGGTTCTAGGTATTTTAAAGACAAGATAATCTTTGATAGTGTACAAACAACCGTATTACGGTGTTATTCATGTAATTTGAATAAATTTTACAATATTTTCTTGAAATTGAACAACTATAAGTCGTCGCGTATTTTTACCTACCGTTCTATCAAATACCAATGTTATTTACCAAATTAGAATTCGACATAAAATTGTAGAAATTAAACGAGGATACTACCTACTTTCTTTCGTCACATTTTTGACGTAAAATTTTAGTTATGTACTTTTTCATCCGTTTTCCACTTTATCCTTCTTGATAACATCCACTAATTGAAGTATTACCGGTTTTAACTCGTTCAAATATTAATTAAATGAATCGGGCGATGTATTCCGATGTGCATATATATCTATGAACTAAAAACAAAACGTACTTACTTTGCTACTCGGTAAGCAAACCGCTTGCTGTATTTGCTTTGCGGGGTAGCAAGACATTGGCCATGGAAATATTCTAACTCGATTCCTTCTCCGCAGACTCGAGCCTCGTCGCTGTACCGTGTGAAGGAGGGCCCTATAGTGCCAGCGCCGCAGCCCGCGACGAGGCCGCCCGCCGGTCTCGCCTGCCCACGATGTGCGCCAGTGTCCAGAGTAAGTACATAGAATAGAATCATCATCGTCAGGAAGACATCCACTATTGAACAAAGGCCTCTTAGAACGCCACAAATGAACGACACCTTGCCACTGCGTCCAGCGGTTGCCCGGAAATCTCGCGGGATCAATCCATATAACACTCGAGAGCCTTTCTTCCCCAAAGATTAGACTGGAACAGTCATGATTTTTTTTTAAACAACTAACAATACAATTAGAAAACCTTTATAAAACTTTAGATGTCAACGAAAATGCAGTATTCATAAAAAAGGACACCACATATATCCACAGCTACATAAAGTACTGACTGTAAAAAAAGTAGTGAATGAATGAAATGAGTGAGTGAATGAAAATGTGAGTTATATGATCTTTAATGAAATACCTACGCAGTACTAGGTATGCATATTATAATTTTTCTTTTTACATTAACCTATTTTTGAAATAGAACAATTTGAAACTGATAACTGATAAGAAATATTCACAGCAAAAAAAGCGATATTTTATAAATAGCGAAAAATATGCTTATCTGATTTAAATAAAATAAATCAAAATATTTTATTTTCTGCTTTGTTTGAACTACATGTATTTTCCTAAATAATTCTTAGCGAAATAGTTTAAAGAAACTTTTAGTCAATCTTGTAATTCCCTGTTGAGTCTGTTGAGCTTGCTATGGGTACGAATAAATGTCAAAATCCCGCTGTCATTACATGACATGTTGTTGTGGGCGTGACCTCAACTCTCGTGGCGATACCTTTAACACGATGTCAGGGCACCTTGTGCCACGATTATAATTTTCAGTGGATCCACAAATAAATTAAATTATAACAGAACTAAATACATTTATGATGTGATAGAATATTTAGGATATAATGTCTGTGATGCAAGAGAAGGATATAATACGCGTATTTTAGCACAGGATAGATAGAGACTATTTTTCTTACACGCTATGGACCTTGTGGGACTCTCTTTAATCGGTTTAATTTTTTGAGCTCCATTTCAAACTCTTGTTTTCAGTATTATGTAGGTATATGAAATGAAGATAAAATGCTCCCAATCAATTCTTGCCGCGTGTAATGTTCTATAACTTTTTATGCGCTGGTTTGTTTTAGAAAGTCTAAGAATAGCCATAAAAAAAATGTGGATCTAAGAAGACATTAGTAATTTTTTGCGATTTAGTTAAGCACAAAAAATCGTAACTTTATATTAATCATACACTTATTTCGATCAAATAACAGATAACAGATAAGTGCAGAAGTCTAAAGCTAAGTTTAGACCTGTAAGAAAAATTGTGCAAGTTGCATTACATTGCGAGGCGGTAAAGCGAACGAGATTGAAGTGGGCAGTCGAGCACCGCAATGTAAGGCAACATGTGCGATTTTTCTTACTAGTCTAAACTGGGCTTATGGTGTGATCTTAACCTTTAGGTAGCTTCATAGTAGGTATGCTTATAAATAGGGACTCGGTATTGAGCCTGGTGGATGCAGTATTATTTTCTAATTTCCTTGAAATTTGACAAATTTGGACTACATATTTAGATTTATTTAATGTAAAGTAGAGCATGTAATGTAAACAAATGTAGAGTAGCGACTTAAACGATGACGGCACACAACATTCATAACATTTGATAACGAGAAGTTGGGTAAATATACATAATTGACCGACCTTTTTTCTTATTTTGGATTTTGTTTAGGGTCAGCGCACTGATGACTAGTTAAACCAGTTATATACAGGGTTATTTTTAATTCACTGACATCCTCTTAACCCTGAATTCCTATCACTCAAACAAATGATATTTGTTTTACGACTTTTTAAAATGAAGCACTTTTTTCCCATACAAATACACAGAGTATCGTAAAAATAAGAGGAAATCTCAAATTTTCAGAACGTTATTACACCAAAAATATTAAGTTATGACAAAAGCCGTAAAACAAAAAACATTTGTTTAAGTGGTAGGAGTTTAGGGTTAAAAGGATGCTAGTGAATTACAAATAACCCTGTATAGCTCGCTTTTGTTAATATTATCTGTCTTATGTATTTAGAGTTTTTTCTTTTAATCTACACTAGCTGTTGCCCGCGGCTCCGTCTCCGATGAACTCTTTTCTTGCTATCCCTCGGGAATCAATTTTCCGGGATATAAAGTATCCTATATGTTAATCGCGTTTATAATATCAGCAGGATTAGTGGGATGTTGCCCCACTGCTGGATAAAAGCCTATATTTCATATACGAACACACAAATCACCAAACTACACTAACGCATTTCGAACTCAACTAAAGCTCATCGTCAGAGCAACACAACCGTTCACCATGCTAACGGATGCCATCGACTAGGTCAGCAAAGTAATTGTTTCAGTTCATTGATATGGACCTCCGGAAAGTAACGCCTGATTCAATAAATTATCTGAATATAATGCTATTTTAAGACAATCATAACCTTATATTGTAACCTCATAGACTTCCTAGTCCGCCGCGATGCCCCGGCGCAATTTTCGCAAGTTTATCGGAACGCTGCGCAGTTGTATCAGGCGTGGAGCGCGTGGTAGGCCTTTGTACCGTACAAATACTGCGCGAATCATGTCAACGGACGCGTGCGATGGTTCTTTGTTTTTAGCCAGTGAATTAATTGTTTTGTAAAAGCTTGAATTAAACAGAGTTTTATAGTTTGGGCACTGTTCAGTACTCGAAGTCGTGGTAGACCAGTGGTTCCCAACCAGTGGTCCGTGGACCACCAGAGGTCCGCAGAAGCCAAAATATGGTCCGCGAATGATTTTAAATTTGAATCTCCCATTGAGTTTTTTATTAAAGTTTCAGTTTGATTATTACAGTTTATTATTTTTATTAAGTATACACCTACATAGTGGTCCCTGCTAACAAGAATAATATACAAGTGGTCCCTGACCAAGGTTGGGAACCCCTGTGGTAGACTAATGGCTTCTTTACCTATGTTCTCTCAAGCAGAGGGTCGAGGGTTCAAATCTAAGCGTGCCACTTTCAATTTTTCGAAATTCATGTGCGAAATTACAATCTAAATTTATCACACATTCAATGAACACAGACCTGCGAAGCAATTCTATACTGTGTGTTTAAGTTTCCAATATGTACTGAGTCCGCGTGAGAACTACAGCCGAAACCTCGTACTGAGTGGAGGCCTGGGCTCGACGACGACGGGACGAGTACTGGCCGGAGATGATGGCTGTTGATCGGTCCCAATTGATTGAGATAGAAAATCTTGTTTTAGTCTTGTGATTTAATACTCACACAACACATTTAACACATTTTATGCTCTAGAACTCTGGATTATGTTTTCCATTATTGCATGCTATGATACTATTAAGAAAGATAGCAAAAATGTAGAAATTATTGAAGCAAACAACATTAGCTACTATTTTTATTATGTTATGAAAATAGCTCGTAAAGAGCTCGTATCATAACATAATCATAATCTAATTAGCTTCTCATTTAAAAATGAAAACATGACATAAATGTAAGCAATAAAAGGCGTAGAAGATAAACAAAACAAATAATTATATCGAACTTTGTTGATATAATAAAGAACTATAAGATCTATTGAGGCCATACTTTTTTTTAATATGAGTTTTGATTATTGAAATATTGAAGCGATCCATTGAGATCGATAGTAGAGTAGTGGAGAGTGAAAATCTGATTGAAATAGTTGTTTTCTGCACAGATTTCACTTTTGATTGGTATTTTCGAATGATCATCATCATCATCCCAACCTATATACGTCTGACTGCCCCTGCAGAATGAGAGGGCTTGGGTCGTAGTTCACACGCGGGCCCAGTGCGGATTGGAAACTTCACACACACCATTGAATTTCTTCGCAGGTATGCAGGTTTCCTCACGATGACGCTTATGGTAAATTTCAAATGTAATTTCGCACATAAATTCCGAAAAACTCACAGGTGCGAGCCGGGATTTGAACCCATGACCCTCTGCTTGAGAGGCCATAGGTAAAACCACTAGGCCACCACGGCTTAAAAGCCAAAATTATGTTGAATTTGAATTATTAGTAGAGTATTGGAGAGTGACAGTTTTAATCAAGTCGAAAATCTGATTTAAATAGTTGTTTTCTGCACAGATTTCACTTTTGGATGGTATTTTCGAATGATGTCATTTAATAAATTGGCTGTCTGGGTTTCAGAAGAAGAACTATAGATACGTTTTAAAACAGGAAGTTTTACCGCGCGACCTTCGCAAACCGGTTCGCGTTACATTCATACATTAAATTATTGGTAAAACTGGATAGCTCTGATTTTAAGCAATCACCGATACTGATATACAATTGATTTGTCATCTTTGGTTTTGTGGATTTTGAGAATTCTGGAATCGAGATTAAATTATTCAACACAAATTTCAAAGCGATTCCTAAATTTTTGTACTTATAAAGAAAGTAGCAGACCCGGCACGGCAGACGTTGGCCTGCTCACAGCAGCGACACCTACCGGGTCTTATTGTGTTTTCAAATCATCCAGGGACCTATTGAAGCATACACAAAATTTTATTCGAATCAGTCCAGCCCTTTAGGAGGAGTTATGTGACAAACAAACGCACAGAAGAATTATAATTATACATACACCATGTTTTTTTTTTATTTCCGTTATTTTCGACACGTTGCTCGGTACATTACTTAACAGAAACTACCTGGTATATTGATTTTTGTTATAATAGAAAAAAAGAATCGTGGCATTTTCCGTTGATATAAACACGTTTATTATACAATAAACAATAATGTTTACGATTATGACGTTGATGTGACACATAATAATAGTACATTACTGCAGCGGCCGCGAAATAGGGGATTGCCGGCCGAGTAGTTATAGATGACGGAGTGTTAACGAGGCCATCTAGAGATACGAGGCCGGCAATCCCTGTTCGTGGCCAAGGCTTGTATAGAGTTTTTCTCAAACATGCATCACCATCACCACCATCATCATCATCATCATCATCATCAACATCATCGTCATCACCATCATCATCATAATCATCATCACTATCATCATCATCATCACCATCAGCTTCATCATCATCAACATCATCATCACCATCTCATCATCACCATCATCATCATCTCATCATCACCATCATCATCATCATCACCACCATCATCACCATCATCATCATCACCATCATCATCATCATCTTACCTTACCTTAAATAAGCGTAGTGGCAGAATGTCTTAATTAACCAAAACGCAAATATTGCTTATAGTTTTTTTTTTAATGGCTAATTGCTATGATGCCATAGACCTATAAACGTCATGGTATGAAACAATAGACGATCACTTTGCTGGCCTTGGCCAGCAATGCTATATGAAATTCCATTATTGACCTCTCATCTAGGCGCACTTGCACCGGCTGCACCTGCACCTGCAACGTGACCCTTCGTGGCGTATTATAAGGAACATAACGTCAATATTTCATAGCATGTTTGAGAAAAATAAAAAGTATGTAATGTCGAACGAACTCGCCTCAATAATCTCCTTGTAGCAATATAGCTATGAATAGAATACTCTTTACTGACGAAATTTAAAAGATAAATAATAATAGGACGTAATGTAGGACCTTTTACACTGGTTAAATTTAATAATTGAATAGGTATCTCAAAAATAGTAAGAGTTAAGACGCTAGTTTCTTCGAGAAATTAACTCTATTTGACCTTAATAATCTTCCCTTAAAGTTAACGAAAAGATGTTGCAGTAAGTTCAAGAAATCACGGGTTCGATTAATCGCCCAGTTTACGTCAAAGAAATCCAAATGCAAGTCACGGCTATTCATGTCACTATCTGTGCCCGCATTATGTATAAATTGAATAAGCACTTGTCAATTTGTATTTCACTGTGATAAGTGCACACGCACGTGTACAGTGTTGACAATTTTGTTTATAAATTGATAATGCAATTGATCTGACCCGAATAAGCACATTGTTATGAATATCTAAATGTTTCCGATCAACTTGTATGCATTTAGAGGTTATCTATTTGTCGCCTGTTGGAACTTGGTTTATCTCATCTTGTTTATGTTTGTTTGTGCAGATATTCTGACGCCCGCCTCATTAAAATTTTCCATTCCTTGTACTAAAAATAGTTTACTAAAACTAGTAAGAAAAAAAACTATTTATAAACAACTGGGTGTTGCCCGCGACTCGGACTCCGATGAATTTGTTTATCGCTATCTCGCGGGAACTGCAATTTTCCGGGATAAAAACTATCCCATGTCCTTCCCGGGGTTGCAAACTATCTCCTATCTCTACAGAATTAAAATAAATAAAGCAATGGGCAAATATTATCCTAAACTTAAAGTGCTTAAAAAACTTATAGATCATGTTATGATATGAACAAGGGTCGAAAAAACGACCGTCATTTTACTTTTGAGTGCGTAACGACTACAATTTAAGTATGTCCCATTTGTGTATCGAAATAGTTCGTTTACTTATAGTCTGCGGATGTCATTGGAGCGTATTGTAATACTGTAAAGAAGTCTATGTTGTATGAAATAGGGTTAGGTTTTTTAAAATGACGGGTGTTTTTCCGACCCTTGGATATGAATGAAGGAAGTCCCCTTAAGAGGGTTTATACCTGCTGAGCTGGCAACGTTGCATTTTTGTTAGTTTTTCTCGATTATTCCATAAAAATTGAATGAAAATTAAAAATGTTTCGAATACAAATTGTTCTAATATATAAGTTAATGTGTCTACTGCAATAATAATTCGTGATAGACTTTTATTTTCTTTAAAAACAAACAAATTATTACCTAATGGTTTTTAAAGAAAATAAAAGTCTTATCATGAATTATTATTGCAGTAGACACATTAACTTATATATTAGAACAATTTGTATTCAAAACATTTTTAATTTTCATTCAATTTTTATGGAATAATCGAGAAAAACTAACAAAAATGCAACGTTGCCAGCTCAGCAGGTATAAACCCTCTTAAGTATGGTTCCGAAGATACTGGCAGGGTTTCCTTCCTCTTTGAGTAGCTAAGCCAATTCTTTGCGAGGAAGCCGCCAGCTCTGCGGTCCTCTGTGGCGTCGACTAGTCTCTTTGTAATGTCTTAATGAAACTTCAAAGCGAATGCGAATGGGACGAACCGTGTATTTATTTGCTTTAACTTTTTAGTTAAATTATGTCTATATTCCCACAAGCGATGAATATTAGTGCTCGAAATTTACCGTTGGAGGTTAGTTCAACACGTAACGTGATTTTTTGAGAAATCAAATTGCAAGTTTTTATCAGGATATTTATCGGTGACGCAATGGAGGGCAAGGTGTAATTCCAGTATCTTACTTTAAAAAATATCGAAGATAGTCAAATAAGTCGAATGCCAGGGTAAGAAATGTAATAATTTTATTTTGTTATCTATTAGTTAAAACATATAAAAACCCCAACGCAATTAGGTCACAGATATGTTCGAAAATAAAGTAAACAAACGCCCATTATGCGTCTAAGATCTCTTCCGGAGCTAGCAAACAAGCTGATAAATTTGAAACGGCTGAAACAATTTTGACGAAACATGTCTAAGAACCATCGCTACGAAATCTTTTAAATAAAAAAAAACCGCATCCAAATCGGTTCACCCGTTTAAGAACTTTGGTTCCACAGACAGACAGACACACACAAATAGCGGTCAAACTTATAACACCCCCCTTTTTGTGTCGGTGGTTGAAAACAAACTTAATAACAATAACCCACAATGTCGTGACAATTAATTAAAATAACCTATTCTTACTCGACCAAATCATCAATTACTTCCAACATTATCATACGTTAATTTGAGTTTCCGTTTATCGCCTCGTTCCCTTGTTCTTAGCCCTTTGTCCGAGTCTTCCATTGTTGTCTTTGTTAATTTAGCGCCTGTGTAAATGTATATCTTTTGATACGAACATAAGACATCTCTCTTTCAAGAGCTTGCCTCGGTGACCGTGAAATTATACACTACTCTGTTGGAACTTGTCTTTATGAGGAATGAACGTTTTTTCGATGGCATTTTCACAGAAAACTTTTTGAATAATCGGTAATACATACCTAGTATTTCGCTACTAACGAACTTAACTGAATTAAAGTAGTTGCATTGCATGTAATTTCAATCTCGCATTTGATGGTTCTCTGTGGCAGTGAGAATCTAGGTCCGAGTCAAAAGAGTTTTCATTTCATACCATTTGATCCATTTTACCAAGAAAATAAGTTATTTTCTAAAAAGTACTATAACGTGTAATTTTTATGATAATAATAATACTTACCTATTTAAGTAAAAATGTAGTTTGGATACGTTGCTTATGCTAGCGCGATCTAACGGTGTATAATCTGAACAGAGAATTTCAAGTTACACTTTATGGAAGCCAAGAAACTATCGTTATGCATAATGTATTAGCTTTTCATTCACTTGAGACGTTAGTTTGAGTGTATAATTAGATAATTACCTACAGCTCATTTCGACATACCAGTGCACATTTATTTTAAAACCTGGAATGTCTGCTATTTATAATTTTACTAGGTGTTGCCCGCGACTCCGTCCGCGAAGAAAGTAGCCCACGACCTATTCTCAGACCTACCGAATATAGAGAATAAAAATTCATAAAAATCGGTCAAGCCGTTCCGTAGGAGTTCGATAACAAACACCGTGACACGGGATTTTTATATAATTAGATGAGTTAATTATTAATCACTTTTGCACACAAAAAGGCGAAGCATGCCAAATTTTGCGATATTAAAAATTACCAAATAAAAGTTTTCAGTCTACAACAGGGAACTTCACAATTTCTTCTACTGGATACTATGTACCTATTAGACTCGTTTGATCTCTCCTTCCATTCCAATCATCAACGCTATCAAACAGCCGTACTCAACTTTTTTTATGGGCAACAAGTGTTTTGTAACATGTATTTATTTAGGTTGTCTATGATGTGAAAATTGTTGAAAATCTATATATCGTCACTACTTTGAAAAAATCTCGTATATCAAATCAATATGTAAACCAAACTGAACTTTATTGCAGTAAAGTTCAATTAGCCAGATTATCGATTTTGAGATTTTTTCAAAGTAGTGACGATATGTATCGATCTATATGTAATTACTAAATAACTGCTTATTAATAAAAAAAAAATGTTACTATACAAGGTTAACCGGGACCATTCACAAAAGCTTGGCTAGCCGCAGGAACTTGCAGTCGCTTGGTAGGTAACTGCTATCGAATATGTCACCCACATCAAGCCAGAAGGTAGAGAAGGCTGAGCGGTTACGAAATGGTGGGACAATTTCGGGACCTTAAAGGCTTGATGGATGTACGATGTACTATAATTCAGCATAGATGTATTGTAGAATGTCTTCGCATTTCTATCGAATGTCTGCGGGTAACCGTTGTTGGACCATAACGCCTACAGGCGCGCAATTTCGTACATTGACCTCTCGCTCAAGGCAGCAAAACACCCAATCCAATCGTACGTTTTAAGGGTTACCGTGTAATCGTTTACCGTTATCAAGCTCTAGGATTTCTTAATGTGGTGAGATGTGACGTGATCTTCCATTATTTTCATAATAAATGTGATATTTCGAATAAAATTAAAATTATTGAATAAGAATAAGAAATCTTTATTTCGCATAAGTAACGGTACATGTTAAAAAGAAAAAAATAAAAACAATAATTGAAAATAGAGATAAACTACTTATACGAAAAAGGAGTCCACTCAGCACTCGTCGGGTCACTAAGGGTGGCTCGACGCTGATATTATGTGGATCCTGGTTAGCATCCGATACAGAGCCGCACGGCACACATGCTCCCACAAACTCTCCCAATATGATTATAAATATAAATAAATATTCTGTCTCTCTTTATTTAACACAAATTCATAGATATACAATAAAGAATTTCACAAACATACATAAGTTACATAACACAAATTGCTCACACAGCACCCCACACAAAATTATTGTAGCCTGGCGAAATTGTGACTCAAACCGCAACACGGTAACTCCAACCAGCAACAGGGCACTCTCCACCCTCAGGTACAAGAAACTACACATCATAATCTTATGGTGGTTACACAAAGGCGCTATGTTGAATTAATCTGTAATTCTAATAAATGATTACGGAAGTCCTTTTTAAACTTACATAGCGATTTCACATTTCTTATTGGTGGCGGGATGTTGTTCCAGCATTTCGTAGCAGCATATTTAAAGCTACCACGAACGAAATGAAGCGCCCTTGTGTCGCGGAAAAAGAAGGCGGGGGGCCTGCCGCACGGCTCGGTTTGAAAAATTAAGTTTATCAAAAAGATATGAGGGTTTTTCAGTCTTAATTATTCCGAATAAAAGAGTAGCAAGATGCAGCGTTCGGCGAGCCTCCATTTTAAAAAGTTTGCCCTTGTTAAGGAAAGGAGTCACGTGAGAGCGATATGGTATATCAAAACAAAATCTAGCACATGCATTCTGCAAGCGTTGGATTGTTTTTTTAGTGCGAGATAATATACAATCATGAAATACTGTATCGGCATAACCGAGTTTTGATAGAATAAGAGAGTCACATAATTTAACTCTTAAATCAACACTTAAATGGGGTCGCACCCGATACAGCACTTTCAGACAATAGAAACAGTTACGTACAATTTCACAAACATGGTTCTCAAAATGTAGAAGCCCGTCCATGAGGACCCCCAGGTTTCTAGCCTCAGCGACACAGCTAAGATAGTCATCTGCTATACACACTCGCGGATTCTGCGCCACAATCGCAGAAATGAGATGCATAGTACCCAGCACTAAAAATTGCTAAAAATTGCCAGCGTCAGTTTGGCATTTTTTGAGAGAGGAGTATCATATCCAACCTTCTGACTATTAAGTAGATTACACTTGCCAATATATTTGTCTTGTTTGTTTGTGTTTTGTTGTGTATTTAGCAAGATTTGCAATTTAAGTTCTTATTTGATCGTTTGTATTTTACCATTGTTTAATGTTAATTGTATTCACAACAACGTCCCAAACACAAAGATAATTATGTTAGCTTCATTTAACTTTATCAAATTTGTAAATGTTTTGTTATACCTTCCCTGGTATTACTGAAACTTGATGTGATGATGATAGCTTAATCTATCTGTACTGTAGTAAGGTATACTATAATGTTTTTAGAAAAGTACTTATCTTATAGAAATGCTTTATGATTACTATAAAATTACACGTTGTGAATATAAACTCACAGGATAGCACTGGTTCTTATTATAAAAATATTGGGGCTATTATTTCAGACACGTAGATTATGTTGAAATATGGTTTATTTTAGACATTCTAATATAGTGGTAATCAGTTAGAAAAATATGACATCTGCCAAATATACATAGCGCAAAATTATGCAACCGAGGGCAACCTTGGTGCCAAATTGCTTGCGTAAATTCTGCAGTTGAAAAAGCTGAGTATTTGTTTATGTGAATAGTTTTTTCTGGAATGCAAATAGAAGAGCAATGAAATAAGGAACTTCGATAAACTTTAATTAAATAGATATTTCGATCCACTTACAAAATTTACTGTTTTTTTTTTCACTAAGTGATAATATTAATTTCCAATCAGTATTACGTGATTGTAAAGCCACAAAGTTCGAAAATAAGCTTGGAAACCGACCTACTGTATCATTCGGAAAGAGTTCAAAACACTCAATCGCCTGAATCATTAACACCAGCACGCTCCGTTTATCAGCAATATAAGTAATGCCTAGCAGGCTATTAACTGAAGCCATACTATAAAACGCCAGTATGCTAGCATTGACGTTAGGTCATCGCATCACGCTATATCTTTGTCATAGCTTATCTGAGCAATGTCGATCGACAAGCAAGGTCGTGTCACGGTCGGGACTCTATATGCAAAATGCATAGCTAGAATTGACCACCTTGAAATGTCCTTAATTGATACGTGTAAAGAGTGACCCCTAATACTTTTCCTTGATACTTCCTTGAGACGAGAATTTTGGTTCCATGTTTATGATTGTCATTGTTTTGTGAACCATTCGTCTATCTATCGTACAGTAATTGATTGAATTGAGTACGTTTAAGTGGCACTTTAGGGATTGCACAGTGCTATTCGAATTGATGATCAGAAGATCGAATGATAGAACATTTTAAAGGTAGACCGATCTATATTAATCTTCGGTACTAAATATAAATACACTCTAGTATATTTAGTAAGTGACTTCACATTTCGCACTAGATAAGTATGGCATTTAATAACATTTGCATTCATAATCGAGTGTACTAAACTGGTACTGAAAAGAAACGATTCATCATGTACTGTATTAGCAATTTGCATTTTTAGTGCATTGGGTACTAGGGCGGTAAAATAAGTAATATGTCAGTGTGTATTGTACAGTGGCGAAGGGTGCTAACAACCCGATTCCTTCCGGGTTGCCTAAAATTTTGAAGTAATCAAACGCTTCTATTAATAACCCGTTGTTTGTAATACAGGCATACTCTTCACTAATAAACTTAACTTTTTTTCAACACGATGCAGAATCAAAACGCAACGTAATAGTCTTACAAAAACGATTCATTCACGATCTCTAATAGTAAATGCCGGTCGGAAATATTAGAAATTATACACTCAGACATTTAAATAATTCATTGACAAACACCCACACCACTCCAGGAAACATCGCGTATTTATGCTACTTAGATAACCCGGGATTAAGCGGCTTATTACATTTAAAAAAAGACTTTGTGTGTTGTGCGTAAGGCTCACATTCACTTTGCCTGCCGAAGCCGCGAGCCGCGAGCCGTGAGCGGCTTCTTGGAACATTTTTGGCGCTACGATCGCCTACGTATACAAAATTACTGCAGCGAAATGGAACGTAAATATCGATGATTTAGTGTAAAACAAAAACAATTATATTTTATCTGCTTTTATTATTAAGGTTTATAAACTGGCGAAATTAATATTAGATTAGAATTTTATAAAATAACACCGTCACTTATTGGAAATAATTGTAATGGCAACATTACGATTGATTTGTCATTGATTACAAACTTCATATTTCGTTTCTTGTTATGAAATGTTATGTTATGTGTTATTATTGTTTGTTAGTAGTACATAGGTATATTGTTTTAATTTAATAAAAAAATACATAGCCAGATTAGTGTTGATGCTCGAAACCAGTGAAATTTCGTAATATCGGATTGTGCAAACTTATAGTGTCAAGTGGTCAGTTTAATTTATATTTTATCTTCGGTCGGACTCGCTAGATAAATTATTTTGTATTTACTAGGCTTAATAAAAGTAGAAAAGGCTGCTTTAATTAAAACTGATTGTGGATGCGAATTTGTTGAGTGACGATTTAAGAAGTTATGTCCTAATTTTCAAGAAGAGAATAAATAAAAAGGTAAAGGTTAGTAGTTTTCGCCAGAGGCGGCGCTGGGTAAGGGCGACGTGGGCCACCGTCCTCGGCCTCGCGGTCTGAGGGTCCTCGCGCCTCGAAAGTTTCCCGTTTTTTGCTCATTACATCCGTAATCTAATGTGTGGCGCGCCATCACAGGGCCTCACAAAATGTGTCTTGTCTTGCCCACACCAAATTTAGGTCCTGCGCCGCCACTGGTTTTCGCTACGGCTTTACCTGAAAAAAATTTCACGCTTCGCCACTGGTATTGTATCACCAATCGAAGGCGATGGAGATCAATTACTCTAGTAATTCTGCCAGCCTTACTTGTTCTCATCAACTTTATAAATAGGTTTAATCCTGAATTGGAACACAGACTTTCGTTTCGGTGCTTAGTTCTTACACTCCTGCTCTACATAATACGCTCTAAAATATTGTTGTGAACTTTTGTGATTTTCTCTCATATTTACATCACATCCGGGATTCATAGGGTAGTGTGTCTATTCGGGTATATTGGCAATAAATTGTCGCGATAAGTCTCGGGTGTAATAATGATTAAAATCTCTAACAATTTGTAACTAATAATAAAAAATAAATAATAATAAAAAAGAACTAACTCCCACTATAATATATGTATCTATTTATTTTACACTTTTTATACAGAATTTGTTTGTGCTGATTCCGGTCCAACAAGTTTGATGCACGGATATGAAGGGTTTGACTGAATATCAGCGCTGTAGCAGGCATCTACTGCAGCTTATGCTGAGTCAAATTCCTTTTCGACATCTATAATTATGTTTTTTGTTATTATTGTTCTTTTTATTTTTCTCAGTGTATTAGTCAGTGTACTTTTTTTTTTGATGTCGAATAAAGTTATGTCTATGTCTATGTAACTCGCTTGAGACGTCGAATTTGCTTAGTATAGTAACCGGTACCTGTTGTATACCTACTGTTCCTAAATGACACCTACCTACATGTAAACAATTGCACTCTCCCCATTGAAAGCTGAAACTAAGTTGTCAACAAACGTGATGCATACATTCATTCATCCATAGACCGCTGGCAGCGTTATTCCAAATTTAAACCGGCAGACGCGCAGTGGCGTGACACTAACCGACCAACCGGCGCGCGCGCGGTGCGACGACCGCGCATCAACACAATCGATTGTGGACATGACTCGATTCATTGGATAAACTATACTTTTGTCACCTTTGATCTGTACATTGCGTATAACAAGAACACTGGATTAAGTATGCTTTCTTAAGTGGGCACGGCTATTTAATAATTCATATATTTAAATTACTTCGAATGTACCGTCTTACAATGTGACATCATTTTAAACTATTATAATTACATTCGGATTTAATATTGCGTTTTTCCTTGCTTTTAAAAACCCTCAAGAAAAAACAGACTGAGCAACGAACCAAACTCCCATTATTTTATTCGTTATGTACCTAAACAATTTGCCAAAAGTCTGCAATCGATTATTAATACAGCTTAAATAATAAATAAATATCACGGGACAATCTTACACAAATCGACCTAGTCCCAAACTAAGCAAAGCTTGTACTATGGGTACTAGACGACGATAAACATACTTATATAGATAAATAAATACTTAAATACATAGAAAACATCCATAACTCAGGAACAAATATTCGTGCTCATCACACAAATAAATGCCCTTACCGGGATTCGAACCCAGGACCTCTTGCTTCGTAGGCAGGGTCACTACCAACTAGGCTAAAGCGGTCGTTTAAAACTAAAGCTTGTCGTTTAAAGCTTGCATGATTTATAATTATAAAATTATGTGAAGTTGTAAAAAAGTGTATTAAACATCTTTGTCAAATCATAATTAATTTTTGGCAGATTCACAATAGATAATCATGCTCACACAATTAATATTTAGGTACTTAATCAGTTTGTTTAGTCACTTGGTTTTCGCCTTGCAAGGTCACGTGCATTCATTGGTCAACAAAATATGTCACGATTTCATGTAAAAATAATAAAACTACATCGTGTAACAGTACTTATTTTCATAAATTGAACATTCAAATAAAAATCCTAGCTAAATGACGGCATTTTTTTCTGAAAGTATGCCAGATTTTCGTGCTTGTTTTCTATTTGCCTGCCATTAAAATTTATCCAACTGCTCGAGGAATTTCTTAAGTCCACAAGGTGAGCAAGTTTTATAAAATAAACACTATTTCTGCGCAGCTCATTCAATTATTATTTTTTTGCAGTTAAACGAGACACGAGAAGGTATTCATTCCTATTATACCTAAATTACAATTATAAGCAATATTTTTAGATTCTTCGGTGAATCTTACTAATATTATAAACGAGAAAGATTGTATGGATGTTTGTTACTCTTTCACGCTAAAACGGTGTGACAGATTCTGATGAAATGTAATACACATATAGTTTATAACTTGGATTTACATATAAGATACTTTTTATCCCAGAAAATTGCATAGTTCCCGCGGGATAGCGATAAATGAATTCTTTCCAAGCAGAGTCGCGGGCAGCAGCTAGTGTAATATAAAAATGTGTCGAAAATGTCTGGTGTCTTCTTTTTTAAATTATTCTTTGATAAATTATCAAATTATAACCTATAGGTACTTAGTTTTGGCATCTTCGTCTAATATTTTAACATAAAAATATCAAAAGTACGTGTGGAACTGGTTTCTTCGTTTTTGTTTTTTAATTATTTCATATGGCAATAAAGCCTTCACTGGTACTTATCACAATCGTGCTACATACTGTAGAGCCTTCTCGTGCTTCAAATACCTTTTCTTTCAAACATCAATGGAAATAACGACGTGTTTATATCGTCATCATCACTGTATATTTTTAAGTTTTCCACGAATATAAATAACCCAGTCAACTGAGTATTATTGGACTCACCTCCTCCTGACATCTTTCTATGATTTTGATTCGGTAGCCAAACACATTTCACCAACACCGTAAAGCATATAATAAGGAGTTAACTGTACCATCGGATGCGGCTGCTGCTCAGTGAATATAAATAAGTGGCAATTTAGAACGCACGCTGTCCCTTTTTGATCTTTTGGCATGTGTTTTCTGTCTCTGTCTCGCAAGTTTCCCGTGGTAATTTAAAGTCGTGTTTCGGAACTTTGGCCTTGGCTTTGTTGATGTCTTGTTCATTAGTTTCTATGTACGTTATTAATAATCACTCATTATTCAAAGTCAAAGTCAAAGTCAAAATTCTTTATTCAATTTAGGCATCAAATTGATGCTCCTATGAACGTCGAAAAATCTACCACCGGTTCGGAAAAAACCCTGTTGAGAAGAAACCGGCAAGAAACTCAACAAGGTATATTTTTTTCAATCAGATCTACATTGTTATTAAATGACATACATCTAAAGTATTTAATACAATTAAATTTTTTAACACAGTAGATACGCTATTTGAGACTAGAGATCGCCAATGCGGATCGGAATTATTTCCAAACATCCCTGTCCATGATATAGTCATTAATTTTATAGTACGCCTTAGATATTAATGTCTTCTTCACAATGGATTTGAATTTTGTATCAGTTTGTTCGGTTATTGTTTTCGGAATTTTATTATAAAAACGTATGCATCTTCCCAGAAGATGCATACGTTTTTATAATAAAATTCCGATTATTCATTATTATGGGTATGTTCCTCGGAATTACATCGTACGATGGGTTATCTGTTTTGGAATGATATGAGATAGTTGACTAGTAAGCGTGCTGCTGTGTGTCATGGTTACTATTAGTGAAAAATTTGAGTGAGGGACTTGTTGTATGTAGTAGTGCTCAGAGTTGATATGGAGCTTAAGTCATTTTTCTAATTTGGAACGTTAATTTGTTTATACGGACACATTAATATTACATACGACGGGTCCTTTACTTAAGCTTTTCGCCTGTAATGTTAAAGTGAAGATGACACGAGGTCCTAGCTAGGGGAATAGCTCGTCAGATTTTGGCATTAACTAGCATTTTATCATAGACGCAGATATCAAGAAAATATTCGTTTGTGGACTTTTTTCTTACTCTTAGATGTGGCAACTCTACCTTTCCAAGTAAAGTTCATTTCAACAACTGACATGGACGACGGACACCTAATTAATTATAAAGGTTTAATTCGAAAACCAGTATACAGGGTGGAAAGTTGAGATGGGGCAGCAAGGGCAGTTACTAGATCCCTTGCTGCTACGCGAAAATGCTCTTAGGAGAACTTTACTAACTTTTTGAGTGATGACAATCGACATTCACAGATTTTTGATAGAATGTACAGTCAGCGAGAAAATTGACAGGTTTGCCTTTTTTTTTAATGCCAATCGGTCCCATTTCTATCAAGGATTAAAACACTCTTTGAGACCAACTGAGGTTAGAGTACTAGAACACCCACAAATCAAAGAAAACTTTTTCCATACAGTTCGTAGGGTAATTAATTACAATGTGAAATTTTCTTTAGCTTAAAGATCATTAAATTGTAGACAACTACAATTAGGATATTAGAAATGAGAAAAATCGGTATCATTGTAAAAAAAAACTAGTCTTCATTCTTTTAAGCGGACTTGCACCTAAAATTGAATACTGGTTTAAGACACTAACTTTAGTTAAAATGTTCAGTTTTTAGTTGTCTACATACTGTTTAATTTTCTTTAAGCATAAAGGATTCATATTCGTAAAAAAACGAAATTCGAAAGTTTCACTTTGCTAATTACCCTACGAACTGTATGGAAAAAGTTTTCTTTGATTTGTGGGTGTTCTAGTACTCTAACCTCAGTTGGTCTCAAAGAGTGTTTAATCCTTGATAGAAATTGGACTGATTGGCATTAAAAAAAAAGAGTAATCTGTCGATTTTCTCGCTGACTGTACAATTTATCAAAAATCTGTGAATGTCGATTGTCATCACTCAAAAAGTTAGTAAAGGTCTCCTAAGAGCATTTTCGCGTAGCAGCAAGGGATCTAGTAGCTGCCCTTGCTGCCCCATCTCAACTTTCCACCCTGTATAAGACAAGAATTTAATCATATTACTAAAGAACTGGATAGTTCAGCGTCCATGTTTAAATGTAAGTACCTACTACAAGATTGTCATATTGTATTGAAATTGGAGTTCAAACTCTTACTCCGTCTACGTTTGTTCTAACTATTAGGTACATAGGCCGTATTGTATACCGCGCGGGCGCACACAATCGCATTAATCATCTCTTTCTAATTTATCCTTTATCGTTTGACAGAAAAAAGCGGTGAAAACAATTGTGATTCCGAGTACTTCAGACAATAAGGCCGCGTCTGTCTTGCATCGCAACATAGTTGACTACACTGCATCTAGTATATTTATCAAAGCGATTACTCTATTAGTTCAACAAGAAAACGACACAGATCGATAAAGCTAGTCACGACCAATCGTGCAAGCCTTAGGATATCTTTCCACCAGAGATATTCTATGCAATGCAGCTATGCTGCAAGGATGTGAAAGCTACGCTACGAAACTAGGGATTGCAATCCGGATAGTTCGAAATCCGAAATAACCTGATAAATCCGGAATTTGCCGCCTTTTATAAATTCGGATTTTAGTCACAAAAATCCGGTTTTTTCGGATTTGAATTACAGCTGACGTTTAATCAGAAAACTTAATATTTTGTTTCGTTTTCTTTCAATGTTCTTGTGAACTGTGAATTTAAGTAACAAATTAGTGACCAGGTAGTGGGGGTGCTTGTCGTATCATAAAATAATGTTGATTGTCCTAAACTTTTTTGGCCGAGAATGTTGCATTAATGTAGAATTGTTTCGGCACGAGAGAAGCGTTTCCTAAGACATCCGTTGGGTTAAAAGCATCTCTTTCATATAAGACGCCCATGTACCAAAACATCGATATTCTATAACATCTACTTCCCAAAAACACCCAAAGATCGATTTCTCTATTATATGCCTATATATATAGTACATTGTTGTAGAGGCTGGAAAGTAAGCAATAGATGGACGAGTTTGTTTGAGGGCCGACGCGTAGCGGAGGCCCTCGAAAGTACGAGTCCATCTATTGCACTTTTGGCCGAGACTAAACATTGTGCTTTTCACGACTAATGCGAGGAAATAAAAAACGTTTCTTATAATAAAAATAAATATTTAATTAAAGTTTATGTTAATGTTTGCATGGGGGCAGTTGTTAAAACTCATTGTGATGTTTTTCCCTGGAAAGCTGATTTTAGTGTTCTGCGTCATTTCAGTCGGTCGGGAACTTAATCAAACATAGTTAGAGTTAATGTGAGCGGCCGTTGCGGCCGCTACGACCGCTCACATAACTCGAACTATGTTTGATTTAGTCGCCGTCACGACGCGTCGCCGGTCGCCTTACCGGCCTAGTGGCCAGTATCAAAAACCACATAATTAAAAAATAAAAACCTTAACCTTGCAGCGCTTAAATAGTACATTACTGCAGAGGCCGGGACTTAAGGGGTTGCCGGCCGAGTATCTAAGTTGACGGCCGAGTGGTACACGAGGCCGGCATGATACGAGGCCGGCAACCCCTGTTCCGGCCGAGGCTTGTATAGTGCGTTTCTCAAACATGCACCATCATCATCATCATCATCATCATCATCATCGTCGTCGTCATCATAATGGTGATGGTGATGATGATGATGATGATGATGGTGGTGATGATGATGATGATGATGGTGGTGATGATGATGATGGTGATGAATGATGATGATGGTGATTGATGATGATGATGATGGTGATGATGATGATGATGGTGATGATGATGATGATGATGGTGGTGGTGATGATGATGATGGTGGTGGTGATGGTGATTGATGATGATGATGATGATGGTGATGATGATGATGGTGATGGTGATGATGATGATGATGATGGTGATGAATGATGGTGATAATGGTGATGATGATGATGATGATGATGATGATGATGGTGATGAATGATGGTGATGAATGATGATGATGGTGATGATGATGATGATGGTGATGATGATGATGATGATGATGATAATGGTGATGATGATGATGGTGATGAATGATGATGATGATGGTGATTAATGATGATGATGATGATGGTGATGATGATGTTGATGGTGAAATATTTCTCTAGGCAGATCACCATTACCATCACCATCTTACCTTACCTTAAATAAGCGTAGTGGCAGAATGTCATAATGAACCAAAACGCAAATATTGCTTATAGTTTTTTTTTAAATGGCTGTATGCTATGATGCCATAGACCTATAAACAGTAAACATCATGGTGCTGTGTGACATGAAACAGTAGACGATCGCATTGCCGGCCTAGGCCTGCAACGGTGTATTTTGAAGCCTGTTTTAACGAACACAACGTAAACATTACATAGCATGTTTGAGAAAAAGTTTAATGCTGTGGCGTTTTTCATACTTAAAAAAATTAAAGCATTTTGTGCATATTATTCGTTTAAGGAAAAAAAACACCTCATTAAAGTCATGAATGACGCATTCTCATTGGTCAATTGAATTTCACATGCAGCAGACGATTACTTTTGATTGGTCGTTTCAGCACGCCGGGAATGAAATTCAGAAATTATCTTTAAAAAAGTCGTATCGTATTATGAAATACATATACTGATACGACCTGTTTTCGATTAGTGTAACATTGTTGTCGTGTTTGCGCGCCATAAATGAATCAGCTGTTAAATGTACATATATAGGCAGTTTTGTGTACTGGATTTAGGTTATCTATGGCCACATTTTCGAGCAGTGTCGTGAAAAATAAATTTCCAAAACGTCAATTTAGCTAAATATCCTTTTCCCAAAACGGTTATTTCCCAAAACACCCGTACCATATAAAATAAACTTCCCGAAAAGTCCGTTCATTTAAATCAATAACAATAACTAATATAATATTCATCTTAGGAAACGGATCTTCTAGGAATTGGTAATCACTGGAAATGTGTCTACTAGAATTTAAATGCGCATGCATGCGTATATTTTCGGATTTGCATATCTTAGGAAATGGATCCGATAGAATTTGTTTATTACTTTAATTAAACGTGTGTAATAGAATTTGGATGCTACGGGAAACGTATTTTCTCGGATTTGGATATCTTAGGAAAAGGATCTTCTAACGAAACACACAGTTTCCTAATACTAAACTATGTAGCCGCTCTAATAAAAGATCTAGAACACGCATCCACGGTACGCATCCAGAACACGTACTGTACCATATAGAAAACAGCTTAGTTGAACCCGTTTCGTGCTATGCTATGAGAAACAATTAATATGATTGGTGGTTTATCAAACGCATCAGCAATGCCGCGTAGCACATCTCTGGTGGAATTGCACCTTTACAGCAGAAATTCGTCGTAACTAACTAGTATGTATAGTATGTTCCAGTTAAAATAACGAAAATGCACTTAACATGGGATTTTACAACTTATTTTGTTGTTGAATATGAAAGGAAAAGATAACAAAGAGACGTAATAAAACTGACCGAAGTATGGCCTACCGACCGATACACCTGCATAATTAATATGGACCTCCGCGAAGAAACGCCTGATTCAATAAATTAACTGCATAATTGTTTTACAACCCCACTTGAAGATAACAATTAAACAATATATGTTGGTTTTAAGTACTTTTCGTCATTTTAACTGGAACATACTATAACTACCATTAATTTGCTTTTAAAACTACCGTTCCTTGCTTTAACTGAAAGTGAGTTTCTTTCCTTACGCACTGTGTTTATGTTAATTTTCTATCATAATTACATTAGCTACTTCACACCATGTTAACTGCGGAACAGTCCTATCCGCCATTTTGGGTTAATGACATTTAGATTTTTGACAGTCAATTTACGGTATTAGACTTGTGACTGTTTTTACATTCATCAGTGCTTAACGCTTTCGATGCCGGCTGTCAGACTCGAGACTTCTTCAGGTGCCACAAACGCACATGCGCGTTCAAATAACTGCCAAACTATGACAGCGGTACTAGGCGAAAGTCACGAAAACGCATATATGCGTTCCCGGCAGTGAATGCGTTAATTAATAAAGATTCAAATAATTTATTGAATCTTAATATGTTTTGATTATTTACTCCATACTAGCTTCATACCGAGGCTTCGATCCCGTGGATGCACCTTTATGATATTCAGGATCATGTCTCCCAAAATTTCTAAGTCCACACGCTCCTGATTTTGGCTGTGTGTTGTCAGTCAGTTGTGGACCATGGCTTATGGTACTACTTCTAGTAATTTCAATCACTAGTTACTACAATGTAGAGCGAAAATACGTTAAGCCAATGGACTTTAGCACCAATTTCTTGCCAAATCGATCCAGTTTTTACACTCGTAAAGTACATTGTCATGTATTCCCGGAAAGTTCCGCGTCTGCTTAAAAAGGGTCACATCCTACTGACTCATTTGGCAAAGTCAAGCTAATTATGTATCACTCAATTCACTCACTACAGAGACGCTCATTTCTGAAGAAAACTGAATATCTCTGAAATTTTCGCGATTTTCCTGATGATTCTCTTTTACATATTTAACTCTGGCAAATCGCATTGAATATGAACTCGTACTCAATCTTTATTCTGCGGCTTGATCTTAAGGGGTACCGCGTTTTTCGCGCTAATCGATTTTGGGTGGGCGATTTCGGGCGTGGGGCCGCTTGGGGGAGGCACGATGGCTCAAGATAGGTTGGTTGAGCTGCGCGTGTTTTTGGGTGTTTTCATCATCATATTACTAAAACAAAAACATATTTTAAAAATATAGCCAGATTACGCCCTAGAAAACATCTTGTATTATTAACATTCAAAAAGTCATGCATGACCTTCCGTGCAGTATTAGCGTCGTACTACGAGTTTAATTTATATTTTAGAGACGACCTTGGATTTTTTTTCCATCGAGCGAACTACAAGTAATCGTGTTTCGAAAAAGACTAGTCGCTAGAGTGAATCCTCAAATATCTTACATATGCATTTCAGGACTATAGCATTGCTAGTAAACACGGTACCCCCTTAAAACTGGCCAACATTTACATTACATTTTCGGCTTAAGTTTATGGGAATTTTCAATCTAAATTGTACCATTTACTTTTTTTAATAAGGAAATTTTAAGGTTTTATTATTCAAAATTGTTTTGAGTCACTTTTGTGACTTTTTTTTTCATACAGTTTGAAATCAATAGCGCTAAGTAAGAAAGTAAGAAAACACCAAAATTATCTAATTGTAAAAAAGTGACAGTGACATTTTAAATTGAAAATCACATATCGGTCATGTTTTTTTTTTGCATCATCCGTCGTTTCCTTTTTTTCTAAAGCAATTTTTTGCAATGTATACATACCTGAGCTTTAGTGCGACCTTCTGTGCATGCAAAAGATCAACAATGTCAGCCAAGGACGGACATCTTGAACTTGAAGTCTTTGTTGACTCCTAACATACGTCATGTAGTTAGTACTATACGTCCTTATTCCTTAATAATGTTCGGACGGTGATCTTGACCGTGCACGTTTTATACACTTTATTAGTGTCATGGATAAATTCCATTATCAGGATGCTGTGCACGCACCGGTACTTCCCATTTGTTCTATGCTACTGAGAAATGAAACTCAAGCAGATGACCATACAATGAAGCTAATCCGATGTACCACCAAAAAGTGGGCTAGCTTTGATATTGAGATGTATTCACGGACTTCAGGAGGATTTTTGTGCTCCAGATAGGAAAAAGGTTGTTATAATACAGTTAGTTTTAATTTTCGACTTTCACGACACCTGAGTCCTTTGATAGCGTTGGCGCTAAATATTTTAAATCCGGATACAACACGGACCACGCTGAAACGCACTGATTGGCGTAAACGCGTATTGGAGGGTCGCAAGTATGGTGATGAGGCCTGGTTCAAGACTCTTGTTGTCGATAGAAAGAAACGATATCAAGGCGATTCTGTACCAACCTCCGCAAACTTCTCTTGTCAGGCTTGTGGACGAACATGTTGCTTTCGCATCGGTCTAGTCAGCCACGAAAGGCGTTGTACCTACACAGGCAATACGCCAAAATTAGTCCGGAACAGACGCAAAGACCTATAATGAGTTGTAGTTTTTCGGCAATACCCCTTTCGAACCCAACTGAGTATGAAAAGTGTTACAATAATGGACTTTGTGAAATGTACTAATTTATCTTTAAATTTGGAATCCCCAAAATGAAGTAAAGTTCAAATTTCTAAATGATGTAAAGTTCAATTTTAATTGCCATTAAACGTCACAATTGTATTGGCCGGGTCTGAAAGGGCTAATATCTATCTTTTCCTTTATTGTACCTTATTTCGGCTTTGTTTACCTACTAAGCGGTGTTCACTAAAGAGTCATGCAGGGAAAATAGTATGTAATATGCAGAGTTCGGATAAAATTGGCGTCATTGCTCGCAATAATGTGGACATGACCCCAATATTAATTAAAAAAAATGATTATTTCTTGAAATTAAATTTGTATTCCCGGAGATAATAATTTACACATGCATTATTACATTTACAATGGCTTTGGCAGTGGTTTTCCTTTTCGTATTTTTCTTTATAATGAAGAGGTTTTCTAACTAATATATTCCTACAATCTATAAATATGAAACCTCCGTGGATTTAATTTTTCTTAAAAAAATATTTTGATATTGATATTCACCAAATGACCTATATCGGTACCAATAATAAATTAAAATGGCAATTTTTTAACTGGAAAAAATACTGATTAGCTATATTCTTTATTAAATCTACATCATAATCTTTGTGTTATTTACTTATTGACTAGGAATAAAAATTAAACCTCAGGTAAGAAAATAATGAAATAATTAATTATTTAATTAATTTTGAAGTCATGTCCACATCATTGCGAGTAATGACGCCAATTTGTCCGATCCCTGGTAATATGACACCGGTTCGCATAAGTCTGATGTGTTATATGTTATATATCTCGATCCATTCGCATAGTATTGCTCCATCCTACATTTATTGTGTCACGTGCTCAGGTATGCGGCGCACGCACTTTCTACGTATGCCGAATTTAACCCGATCGTTGCTTCAATAAACAGACAAATGAACAAGCCCACTTTCAAAATGATGAGTCTATTTAAGAGGGTTTATACCTGCTGAGCTGGCAACGTTGCATTTTTGTTAGTTTTTCTCGATTATTCCATAAAAATTTGAATGAAAATTAAAAATGTTTTGTATACAAATTGTTCTAATATATAAGTTAATGTGTCTACTCTCAAATCTTACGAATACTTAGATGGACGGTTTGGCTTCTTTATTACTTGAATGATTTATTTGTTTATTTTACTTCGCCAACAGGTACAATACAATACACTATAAGATAAACAAAAAAACAATGTGTTAACGATTATAACAGAGTAATAACCGAATAACAGGCAAACACAGATAGCATCTTATTACATTCGATGATTTAATGATGTGGTAAAGAGACCGAGATGAAGCATTAATGCAACACTTCGCCATATTTCGAGTTACTCGTATTTCAGCATAGCTTAAGTCGTTTATCAATAAATTCCTCACAACTTTGAATAAAGCTAGTACGTACCTGGATGGGTCTCTGCATTGGCGGGGCGTGAAATTTTTTGCAAGTGAAGCCGGAGAAAAATACCTACTTAATAACATACCCATTATCCTCTTCTTGAAAAGCAGTGCAGTAATGGAAGAGAAGCGTTTGGTTACTTCGAAAGTTTAGTCAACCCGAGGGGAATCGGGTTGTAGTACGTTGTAGTTTGATACTTTGTTTGGCTTACTTGTCGATTATCAGAAGAACTTTTTCAAAGTATGTCTACATACGCATTAGCGTAAATTCATACGTGGCTAACAAAGCATCAAATTTAAACATTTTCATTGTTAACGTAGGTATAGTAAGGCGATAGTACTTAGTGTTTTAATGTACTATCAAACAAAGCAATATTATTTTATGTAAGTAATATTTATCAACCATGCAGCTGTCGACACAACAAAACAACACAATAACACGTACTTATTTTACGTATTAGGTATTTAGGTACTCGTAGTAAAGTAAAAAATTCATTGATTATCATTATCACACAAAGCAACTTTATAATTTTATTGTCGTCGATTAGAGCACGTTTTTACTATTTTCTCATTGTTCTGATTAAAAGCTTATTCTAATAGATTTTAATCGTTCGTAGTAGCCTACATTGTAGTAAACAAAAATAGGCGGTAGTCTAGTAAAATGCTAAAGATGTGACGAAAATAAACGGCACCGCACGTGGCTCTCACGATCATTGGCACATTAATTCTTTAGTCTAAGATCTGAACTAGAAGCGACCTTCAGTCATCTGTTTAATGGATTGGTATTAACGGGCTAATTTCCGCAACTCGACGTCTCTACGCGCCTATTTTGCGTAACTGGCTGTAGGCACTATTCATGCCAGCCCAACTCCTTAAGGAAGCCTATCAGACCCTTCACGTTTCCGACGACTTCCTGGACTGTTTAATGCATGAAAACATTTTTTTTATCAAATTTTATCCATAATATTTCTTCAGTTAAAAAAGGCAAGGTAAAAAAAATTCTGGCCAAACAATGATTAATTAAAAATCATGAGTTAAACACATCAGTGAAAACCGCATCCTTGTAGTTTCTGAGATTAACGCGAACAAACACAGACAAACAGACTATCATTCTGAACATCGTTGTTTTAAGTTCTATTGCGTTAATAAATTGCCTTACAAACAGTTTTTCTCAAATATTTTCTATGTACAGACACCTACAGGTTGATTCACAAGAGTTGGCACGAATGGATCGAATGAGTGAATGAAAGTATCTATGTGTTACCTATTTGAATACACTTCATACAAATATGAAAATGTCTTGCATCAGTCATTTTCCTACAAAAATGGCAAAGTGACATTGCTTCCGTTCAATCCATTCGTGCCAACTCCACAAAATAAATAAGTACAGAAGTAAATCAAGTGTATGTACTTCACTTTTCATACCTACGCTCGGCGGTCGCTCTAGGGTTGTCAATTATGGCATATGCACATAAAACTTATCGTGAAAGTGGCACGCGTTTCTATTTGTTTGATTTATTGTTGATATTCAAACGGGAAGAATGGAAATATAAAATAATAATAATTAAAATACCTACCTACAAAATTTAGCGTTTGTCAATTTTCACTATCGAAAATCCCTAATAACTTCTAAACGGATTATCCTAGTTATACAATTTCCATTGTCCTATCGGTTTTAGACCTAAACCTATCTAATGACACTAAAAACAACACAATATCTATACAAACAAAAAAACATGTTTTCAACTTACGTAATATTAGTGGCATGAATTTACCTTACAAAAATTTAGTTAGGTATAAGTACCTAACCACATTTTTTGTAAGGTAACGTTTATTTATACTGATTCAAAATAGGAAACTATTATTACTTTGGGAGTCGGGGCGAGGTGCTTACCTATCTAGCTAACTATTCTATGTAACGTTAAAATGAACCATCGAAATACAAGCAGATACCTACTAAACTTACCTCTCTGAAACCACTGGTAGCTTAAAAAACGACCATTCACCGTTTAGGGTTGAATTTAAACAACCGTCCACTGAACAGTTACCTATAATAACCTTTTTTTTTGTTGCTCCATTATTGCACTCGAAACACAAAATAAATAAGTACGCGCGACCACAGTGCGCGCCTCGAAAAATTCCACTGACGCGCGACCACAGCGCGCGCCTCAAGCGGCTAGCAGTCGCGCTCGAACTGTTCCGGACTGTTCCGAGATATCGTGTCTGTGAGCAGTGTCTATGTGTGCGTTGCTCGAGCGCACTTTGTATGTAGATTTATTTCTGTACTTATTCTGTGCCAACTCTTGTGAATCGATCTGTACTTGTTACAGATTTTTTATTAGATTGAATATAGTTAGAAATAAATATATTAAAACATTACCCAATGTTATCGAGCAAGAAACGACAGGTTGTTAACACAATAGGATAAGCCCTGGATTAGGTACAGTCTAGGATTATGATAACGCTGTTTTTAACCTTTTAGTAATTTATGACATCGTAACTACGCTCAATAACATTAGTACCAAGATACCTACGCCTGTTTAGTCAGTAACAAGTCGTAGTATACAAGATGTAGCTCCAAGACGGCGCTGATGTTTCTAACTAAAAATTCTATTAGTATTTAGGTTTTCATATCAGCTGGGGCTTTCAGGATACAGCAAGAATTAGCAGAGAGTATCGTTTTTAGGTTTCCGTACCTCAAAAGGAAAAAACGGAACCCTTATAGGATCACTTTGTTGTCCGTCCGTCCGTCCGTCCGTCTGTCTGTCAAGACCCTTTTTCTCAGGAACGCGTGGAGGTATCAAGCTGAAATTTATATCAAATACTCAAGTCTACTGTCCCTTGGAGCTGTGAAAAAAATCAAACTTCTAAGCCAACGCAATCAAAAGATACTGCCGTTTATGACGCAAATTTCCGCATATTTTCGAAACTCGCAAGGGAATCAAAACCTAAACTTCCCGTGAACTCAGAATCTTGAAATTTGGTACGAAGCAAGGTCTTATAGCACAGATAAAGGAAAAATTGCGAAAAGCACAATTTTTTTTGTCTGTCTGTCTATATCAGTAAACAACGCACATTTTCGACACTCGCAAGGGAATCAAAACCTACAGGGTACTTCCCGTGAACTCAGAACCTTGAAATTTGGTACGAAGCAAGGCCTTATAGCACAGATAAAGGAAAAATTGCGAAAAGCATAATTTTTTTTGTCTGTCTATCTATATCAGTAACCAATCTACAATGATCCCACACTGCGCACATTTTGCTTAGGAGCAGGGGTCTGCTAAGACTGGATGTTCATAGATACATATAAATTTGTACGGAACCCTCGGTGCGCGAGCCCGACTCGCACTTGGCCGGTTTTTGTGTAGAACCTCGTTTTGAGAACTAATTCCAGGATCAAATCCAAGCTTTTCATCTGAGCAGACAATCTTTTACAGTTTGACTCGACTTATAATTCCGATCGGTAGTTTTCGTTCGCGCAGAATAGTGTAGACCGCTTCCGATCAGTGGCGTAGCTACCGTATGGCAAGCCGGGGCAGTGCACCGGGGCCCCCAAGCTCAGGGGGCCCCTCGGACTCTGACTTACAAACTATAAACGCGGACCTATGACAAACGCGGCGCTCTTCAACAGCGTGACTATAAAACGCTACTACTAGTAGTGAATTTAAAATCGCGCGAGTCTAGAGAATTTAATGTGCATTCATCCTTACTTGTCTTATCATGTAAACAAACACGGGTTGTGGCCCTAGTTTATTTTTTGCCCCAGGGCCTTTGGTTACCTAGCTACGCCACTGTTTCCGATAGTAGCCGAACATGTAAATAATCTATATCTAACTTTACCATGGACTTATACCTAACCTGGACTGAGTACTGCGACAAAAAAGTGAGGCCGAAAAAAAAAACTAGAGAGTTGCATCTCGTTCTAATTAGGGTGATCAAGTACTGGTGCGAGTGGGACACAATTCTCTAGTTTCTCTAGTTTGTTGTTATCTCTCGGACCGCTGTCTCTAGTTGTTATTATTAAACTGTATGGCTTGGTAATATGGGTCACTTTTGATTGACTAATAAAAGTTAGTTACTCAGTCCAGGTTAGGTATAAGTCCATGAACTTTACATATTATAACTATCATAGCTATCGTTTCCATAGTTTTGTACTCCTTACATACATAGGTATCCGTTTTTTAACAGTACAGCACTTAGTAAAAAGGCTTATTGTCTAACGCTTCTGACGCTTGCCTTCGCAATCACTATTTCTTTCTGTGAAACGGTATAAGCTGATGACAGAAAGAGACGGTGAAAGCGAAAGCAAGCGTCAGAAGCGTTATACAATACGGCCTCAGGAATCCAAAATGTGTTTTTTACCACCCGACTACGGCATAGCCAAAAAGAAGGGTAACGATTAGCAATAGTTTGAGGTGTATTGCGTAACATATTAACTTACACTCATTTTCTTCGTCCCCAGGAGTCATGGCAGGACCCAAAGACCCCGGACACGGGCGCAGTGATAAACATCCTCGACATAGGCCAGCAGAACTTCGCCAACGGCGGCGTGGTCTCCCGGTACCTGTGCGACCTGGCGCAGTGCTGCCATCTGCACAAATACGATTACAAGGACATCGTGCCTGACGTACGTATATCCTTATGTTTTTTGCAAGCTTTTTTTTAACCTTCATTGATGAAACTAAGTATGTATGGTACGTGTCAAATCTTGCAAGTTAAATTTAACCCACTTCCCGGTTTCCGATTGTAAATATTATTATTACATGGCGCTGTTCTGATGATCGGGCTGAAAGGTGGCCATAGGAACTTTGTATTAAAAGAACATAACCCCTTTTGAGTTTGATCTCGTCCGATTCGTCTTGGCAAAAAAGCTTATTTAATAGGATTTTCAAATGTAATTTCGCACATAAATTCCGATAAACTCAGAGGTCCCCGGCCGGGCTCGAACCCATGCCTCGGCTTGAGGGGCCAAACGTAGCCACAAAAATGGTCAAACCACTACCACTAGGCCACCACGGATTCTTTATAATATTACAACATTATTAAGAATGCTATTGGCTTTTGGCAGCACCTATACAATACGTTTACTTTTAGTTTACCACTGACAGATGGCTTGCCTTCATTTAATTTCCAACTTTAACACCATACAAATAAAGTAGCTATTACAAAATCTGCAAACGTGGGTAACAGTATTCTAAAATTGGCTTTATTTGTAGGTCGTTAAAGTTGAATATGAAATGACGGCAAACCATCTGTCAGTGGTAAACTTTATGTAATTTTACTGTAGCTTATTTAATTGTTGTTTCAGGTAGTGCAAGACGCGAGCTTCCAGCAGGCGATCGCGGAGTCCGCGGCGGCGGCGGCGCGCGAGCAGGGCGCCGGCGACGGCTCCGTGCCGCCCGCCCTCCGGGAGAAGGTCGAGGCGCGGGCGATGAAGGTGCTCAAGGACATCAGCTCGGCCATGTCCAATAAAGTGCTCAAGTGAGTGTATCTGTCTCATCATCTGCATACAAATAACTAGCTGCTGCCCGCGACTCCGTCAGCGAAGAATTTTCTTCTCGCTATCCTGTCATCATCATCATTTCAGCCGAAATCACGGAAGTTTAAATTAGTATGAATTGTCAAGATTTCATATTTCTAAGACTATTATTTGATTCGTTCTCTGTATTCTGTTTGGAAAGAGAAAGACGCTGATAGTTTTAAATTTTTCACTGGGATTATTTATTAATTTATTACAAATTTTTTAAGATGTGCTTATTCTAAAAGGGCGTAACTCCAAAACTACCACGCAATAGATCCATTGCGTAAATCTGACGTTGGCGTTGTGTGTGGTTTGCTCAGGCGATTTGGTTCTTTCTTGCTTTTCGATCACAACTACGGGCGCCTTTAAAATCTTATTTAAATCAATAACACGTCGTTCGTGCATTAACATCAATAAAAATAGATCATTTATGTATCTGTCAGACAAGTCTCAATGTTAATGTCAAATTTTAAATTATGACAGCTCTTTTTTCTGGTGAATAAGGCAAAGGAAACATATCTATTCTGTGGTACTATTGGTAAATTCAGATATATTTTATTAATTTCCAGTATTTTTTTAAATATGTAGAAATAAATTATGTTAAATATTTTTCCGTGTTCAGGAGGCAAAACTCTTTCGATACCTGTAGTAATTTTCAGGTGTCAAAAAAATTAAATCTCGTCAATTATCGTAAAAACAAAAGACGTGGGCCGAACTTCAAATCAATCGATCAACAGGAAGGGTGTTAGAATTTATAAAATGTACAATGCTTTAATTTCAGACTGGTAGCGTGGCTGTGCCACAAGGCGGTGCGGCGGATCGCGGGCGGCGGCTGCGGCACGCGCGCGGCCTGCGTCGAGCGGCTGCGGCGCGCCAAGGCCGCCGGCCTGCCGCTCATCTTCGTGCCGCTGCACAGGTACGCGACAACTACAACGGGTTCACTTCAGACTTGTGATTCTGCCACAAGGCTGTGCGGTGGATCGCGTACGGCGGCTTGCCGGTCATCTACGTGCCTCTGCGCAGGTACGCGACAACTACGGCGCGTTCACTTCATACTTCTGATTCTGCCACAAGCACAGCAAATAAAAAAGGAGCAGTAGAACGTCTCGGCAGCGTCCTTGATTATAATTACCTACGCCGGCTCGGAACACAAACTCGCGATAGGGCTGCCACTCGTCAGTTATGTTTTGATAATGTCACATGAAATTTAAAGTAGGGAATGAAGTAAGTGATGTTTAACAAAAACGCATTTTACGTTATTTTAATAAACCCAAAAAACGTAATAGGTTTTTAAACGGTTTTATTTAGTTTCATCGCTACGTATATTTGCGCCTCTTCTGGGATGTGCGAAAAGCTTTATTGTTGAATTTAAGAGTATAAATTCCGACTGAGTTGGTAATCTAAAAAATGACAATTCCGAAACAAGCAGAGACTTGAGAGGCCATAAGTCAAACCACTAGGCCACCACGGCTAAATCATGCGCATGGAAAACGCGCGTTTCCAAGTTTTGGCGAAAAAAAGAGCTCTGAGCATTCAATACTAAAGAATAATCTTTTGCTTATAAAACTTTTTCTGAGATTAAAAACTTTTAATTACGTCCTCTCGAACTTAAGGTTAAAATTAATTAGCACTCGTATTTGGTATTTGTTATTCGTGTAATGGAATCTTTGTTTAAAGGTGTCAAATACTCTATTGAATGTTCTGTTTGTTCGGCAGATCTCACCTGGACTACATTCTAGTGACGTTCACGCTGTACCTGACGGGGCTCCGGCCGCCGCTCGTGGCTGCTGGCGACAACATGAGGATACCGTTCTTCGGGTAAGCCAGATAATTATAGTATTTCCAATCATTTATTTTCTCGATGACAGCTCCCGTAGAATGTAACTTTGTTTAGTTACGCAAAATTAACTTTTAAATGCGAGGTATAAACAATACAACAATTTTGTTCCTTGATCCTATATAATATTCATCTGAGACAAATTGAGTCCATATATGCAGTAGTTTTTTTTTTAAAGTACGATAAATAATAAACGTTTTAATAAAGTTACATTCTATGGCAATCATAACATGACATTTGTATTGTTATTATTTATCGTACTTTAAAAAAAAATACTTCATATATGGGTCTTAGATGAATCTATATGGGATCAAGGAACAAAATTAGGCAGTTGTCGTATTTTTTACATCTCGCATTTAAAAGCTAATTTTTGCGTACCTAACTAAACGCAGTTACATTCTACGGGAGCTGTCATCGAGAAAATAAATGATTGGAACTACTATACCACCTTTAGTTTCCTTGGCTGCTGAAAACAATTGGTCTTGCATTACTGGTGGATGGTGGTTGGACTGTCGTCGTGTTTCGGCCTGTTGGCTATAGAAGCCATTCTGGAGTCGGGTCTGAGCGGTTGTGCAGCGCGCGCGTGCCGGTTACAGGGCCCCGTAGTTGTAGTACGGTTTGCAGCTTGGGGGCGCGCGCAACACCGCAAACAACTGCCGCGCTTCCTGCTTATTCCCCTAAATTCAAGTCTAGGGTGAATGTAAATTTACTAGGCAAGCGTGCTCCATCGTAGGCCTCATCTTCGCTTTCCATCAGGCGTGATTGTGGTCAAACGCAAGCCTATCTTCTATATATATAAAAGAAGAAACTGACTGACTGACTGACTGACTGACTGACTGACTGACTGACTGACATATCAACGCACAGCCCAAACCACTGGGCCTAGAGATTCCAAATTTGGCATGTAGGTTCCTTATAAGGTCTAGGGGTGCACTAAGAAAGGATTTTTCAAAATTCACTCCCTAGGGGGGTGAAAAGGGGGTCCAAAGTTTGTATGGGGAAACAAGATTAGTTCGACTATTTTATTCGAAACTTCACAGAAGTACTCCTAATGGTAAAAGAGTAAACACGTGTTTCAGGTTTTTTGAGAATTCAACCCCTAAAAGGGGGGAAAGGGGTAACAAAGTCTGAAAATCAACATGGGTTTTGTTTCTATGGTTTATCGGGTCGCTGGTTATGAAAACAACAACGGTTTTAAAATCCGACGTGGCGGACGTAAAATACCATCTCCCTGGATGAGGTGCGATGGGGTTGAAATGTCTAAATAAACTAAATGACTGTTGATATATCAACGCACAGCCCAAACCACTGGATCTAGAGACATGAAATTTTGCACATAGATACCTTGTACAATGTAGGCATCCACTAAAGAAGGATTTTTGGGAATTCCTACGGGAACGGGAAAAAACGGGATTTATAAATTCGATTCCGAGTGACCCTATCTCAGTAACTATAATAACTAGACTCTTCAAATTTGATACACAAGTAGGTATTATATTAGTAAAAACATTAATTTCATGATTTTTCAAAATTCCCACGGGATAAGGAAAAAACGGGATTTATATATTCAGTTCAACGGGATCCTATGAACTATAATTACTAGACTCTTCAAGTTTGACATAGAAGTAGATAATTATAATAGTATAAAACTGTTTTAAGGATTTTCAGAAATTCCCACGGGATAAGGAAAACACGGGATTTTGCGTTTTACTGGTCGTAGAAAGCTGAAATTCAACATGTAGGTTGCTTGGGGAGTGTAGAAGAGGATTGAGAGAGGACTTTCCAAAATTCCCACGGGAACGGGAAAAACGGGATTTTTCGTTTTACTGGTCGCAGAAAGCTGAAATTCGGCATGTAGGTTGTTTGAACAGTGTAGAGGAGCATTGAGAGAGGACTTTCCAAAATTCCCACGGGAACGGGAAAAACGGGATTTTTCGTTTTACTGGTCATAGAAAGCTGAAATTTGGCAAGTGGGTTCCTTGGGGAGTGTAGGGGAGCATTAAGAAAGCATTTCCCGAAATTCTTACGGGAACGGGAAAAACGGGATTTTGCGTTTTACTGGTTGTAGAAAGCTAAAATTTCAAAATTCATAAGTTTATACTGTGAGTAGGCCGCAAATGGCTCTTTAACCGACTTCAAAAAAAGGAGGAGTATGTTCACCGATTTCTCGGTCAATTGTGGACCGATTATAAGGCTTGCTTGCATCTTGCTTGCATGCTTGCTGGCATGCTTTCATGCTTGCTTGCTTGCCTGTATGCTTGCTTGCTTGATATCTTGGTTCTTTGGAATACTCTTGGTACACGCGAGCGAAGCCGCGGGCAAAAGCTAGTATTATATAAAAAAAAAATTATCGATACTCAGCGAACTATAGAGAGAGCTATTGTTGGAGTTTCTCCTGGGGTTCAATTCCAGAAGGAAGGTTACCGACAGATTAGCGCATTAGCAAGCTGAAATGGCAGTCCCAAAATGCCTAAATTCCATAGGACTAATAATCAGAACAATAGAAATGTCAAGACTCGTATTGTTCATTTGCCTGACGTATGATTTCGTAATCTTTATTTGACATTTCAATTTAAGTGGCCAGCTCTAAAGGTTTAGGTATTCTGGTGGTTTTGAGATAAAGGTGTTGTGAAGTTTGGTCATTATGAGAATAAGACATTTTAAAATTAAACCACATTAAGAATCCGGGGTTATGAGAAAACAAATTGGGCATTCTGGGATTTAGGTATTTTGACAATAACTTTTTTTAAGTCTAGTATTATTGTTAAAAAGGTAAAACGAAATTAAGTCGTAACGAATCCAAACCAAACATGATGATGACGTACTCGTAGCTGTGTACGGTCGGCCAAGAAAGTGGTCCACCAGTTTTGACAAAAGTTTCTGTGAGGTCTAAATATCGCTAAGGTTGACATTTCTAACTGAGTGAAGTCATTAGTCACTGTCATCATATTATTGCAAGGGAAAACCGACCTTTTGTATTATGACGTGCAAATGAACTTCAACCGTAGAGTGGTAGACCATATTTTTGGCCAACTGTACAATCCGCGTTAACTTATTTAATAACTCTTCGCTAATATATCGTTACTGTTTTATCAGGTGGTTCCTCCGAGGTTGTGGCGCCTTCTACATCAGGCGAAGAGTAGACGGCTCCGAATATCACGGAGACCCGCTCTACAAAACTGCTCTCAGGTAAATAAAAGTTTTTGTTTAAAAACTTGTTTTTTCTAATAAAATCCATCCACTTGTATTTCACTAACATGAAATGTATTACAAATGTTAATTCATGGCCACTTGTTTTGTATTCCGTAATTGACAAAAGTTTTTGAAGAATATAAATCTAAAACACATAATTTTTCTTATTTTCAGAGCTTACATATTAAATAGTTTAGCAGCTAAAAACAATCTAGAATTCTTCATCGAAGGTGGCCGAACGAGGACTGGGAAACCGCAACCCCCTAAAGGTTAGAATCGTCGTTATTCAATATGTACTTAGTTAAATGAGATACTTACTTGAGAAAGAAAAAATGATAGTATGTCAGACAGGGTAGACGGAAATTACGAAATAGGTCTCTGCCCTCATAAAGTTTAGTCGACTCTTTTCCTACCTAGACTACAACACGCACACATATCAAACTTGCCTAAGTATACAAAAATTGGGACTGCATTTTAAGTAGAGTCTATACATCATGATACCGACGATATTTGAATTAGGATGCCACGTGAATCAAGTGTGCTTGCTATACAAAGTCATAACATGAGGTAGCATGAAGTATGTTTTGGTCTATATGTTTAGCTGTATTTTTACGATTCTATGTTTCCATGCTGCAATATGTAGAAGATATGTCATCTGGTAAGTTATATTTCATGCGTGCGTTCGTCTTTAGATAGCAACGATTCGCATCAAACAATATAGTAGCATTTAATTTTATTTTTATTGCAACTAATGACGTCATTTTAGATTTTACTATGTGAACATAACATGTTAATTATCTCAATAACAAATTACACGCAAGTCAAGGGACTGTTTTGATATTGATTAAATGTTGCAATTATACTTATTTAGTGATATTTTGATAAACAAATGCTGAAATTTAACAATATTCTTCTTCTAATATATAAAAATCTCGTGTCACGGTGTTTGTTATCGAACTCCTCTGAAACGGCTTCACCGATTTTTATGATTTTTTTTTCTCTATTTTTGATAAATCTGAGAATAGGTAAGCTATAATTTATACATATAGCGAAACAACATTTGCCAGGTCAGCTAGTATTCAAATAATTTCTTTATTTATCACTATCGCTAATATGCCAGTTAAATTTAAATATTACTTGTCCCACTGGTGGGCAAAGCTCCCTTTTTTCTTGTCACCCGACACATGCAAGATATGGTGGTACGGAACATAAATCCACCACGCTAGTCCGTTGCGGTCTGATCATCATTTCAGCCGAAAGACGTCCACTGCAGAACATAGGCCTCCCCCAAGTTTCGCCAAACAGTTCGGTCCTACGCCATCCGCAATCTTAACTCCATCTTAAGGTGATATTGGCCTACGAGGTGATTTAGCTTGCCGCGGCGTGTGGGTTGCCCAGAGGGAGGCGTTATTCGATATCCGTGTCGTAGGCACCGACGCTCCTTCTTACATCTCACGCCCTGTTGCTTCGGTCTTAAAATCTGCCGAATCAGAAAAGCAAAACAAATATGCCAATGCCTGCGAACTGCGTCATGCCACTTTTACACCCCTTGTCACCTCCGTGGATGGAGTCTTTGCACCACAAATGGCCACCTTTGTGAAACACCTCGGGGAAGCACTTGCATCTCGCTGGGACCGATCTTTGTCTTGCATCTTGGGCTGGCTAAGAGCTCGAATAATAACTTCCATATTAAGAGCGACTAGCATGTGCATTCGAGGCACCCGTCATAAATGGAAGCCAGCAGCGAAGCTGTATGGCTTTGATGATGGTGCTGCCCTACCACACTCCAACTGACAGACTGACTTGACAATTTTTTCATAGTTTATTAATTTATTAGTTTTCCATTTTTATTTGTTATTACTTTCTAATGTATTTTTCTGTGTATAGTGTATGTATAGAATATGTGTAAATAAATTATATTATTCCTACTCCATCTTGTTGGAGACCTACCTATACCGCGTCTTCCAATCCGTGGACGCAATTTGAGAATTTTACGTCCCCATCGGCCATCAGTTCTACGAGCATGCCATTGAGTCTGGCGATTCTTCGAGCTATGTCGGTGACTTCAGCTCTTGCGCGAATTTCATCTTTCCTAATGTGGTTCCGCAGAGATCGGGCTGATAGACGAGTTTTTTTTTACAGCGGGCATCCTCTCTGTAATAATGGACGCATACCTCGACGGCACCATCGACGACGCCCTCCTAGTCCCTGTGACGGTGAACTACGACCGGCTGGTGGATGGCAACTTCGTCCGCGAGCAACTCGGCATGCCCAAGCAGATGGAGACGTTCTGGACAGCCCTCAGGGGCATATGGAGGACGCTCAACACCAACCACGGCAGCATACGGGTGGATTTCAACCAGCCTATATCACTTAAGGTCAGTACTTCATACCCTGCATAGTAAAATACTCCTAAAAATACTTGTTTATTATGTGTATCAATGTTGTTTTTTACTGTTTGGTGGTGGTACCTTTGAAACCTTAAATAATAGTACATTGTTGTAGAGGCTGGAAAGTAAGCAATAGATGGACGAGTTTGTTTGAGGGCCGACGCGTAGCGGAGGCCCTCGAAAGTACGAGTCCATCTATTGCACTTTTGGCCGAGACTAAACATTGTGCTTTTCACAACTAATGCGAGGAAATAAAAAACGTTTCTTATAATAAAAATAAATATTTAATTAAAGTTTATGTTAATGTTTGCATGGGGGCAGTTGTTAAAACTCATTGTGATGTTTTTCCCTGGAAAGCTGATTTTAGTGTTCTGCGTCATTTCAGTCGGTCGGGAACTTAATCAAACATAGTTAAGAGTTAATGTGAGCGGCCGTTGTGGCCGCTACGGCCGCTCACATAACTCGAACTATGTTTGATTTAGTCGCCGTCACGACGCGTCGCCGGTCGCCTTACCGGCCTAGTGGCCAGTATCAAAAACCACATAATTAAAAAATAAAAACCTTAACCTAATTAATGCTGTGTTCAATGCTGTGGCGTTTTTCATACTTAAAAAAATTAAAGCATTTTGTGCATATTATGCGTTTAAGGAAAAAAAACACCTCATTAAAGTCATGAATGACGCATTCTCATTGGTCAATTGAATTTCACATGCAGCAGACGATTACTTTTGATTGGTCGTTTCAGCACACCGGGAATGAAATTCAGAAATTATCTTTAAAAAAGTCGTATCGTATTATGAAATACAAATACTGATACGACCTGTTTTCGATTAGTGTAACATTGTTGTCGTGTTTGCGCGCCATAAATGAATCAGCTGTTAAATGTACATATATAGGCAGTTTTGTGTACTGGATTTAGGTTATCTATGGCCACATTTTCGAGCAGTGTCGTGAAAAATATTTTTCTTTCCTTCTTTCTGACATCACAAAAAAAAATACTAACGAACTATTGCCATACACGTTTGTACGGGACCTTCGGTGCTCAAGGCCGACCACACGGCGGCCACGACGTACAAAATACGCGTTCTTGAATCTACATAAGCACGACGACGTCTGTACACGCGTCAATGTGTGCGTAAGATACACAGGGCTGCCTATCGCAAAAACCTAGTACTATAAATAATACCAACAACATATATAGGTGACATACGTGACTGTATAGCTGCGTAGAAAGAGATAGCTGCGGAAAGTGAATCCGTTCGTTGAGCGCGAGCAACGTTTTAATGTAAAATAAAATGACATGACATGACAACTCATGTAGGTAATCTAATTATCATATGTATATACAGGGTGTTACAAAATTACCCGTAATAACTGAAGGGTATTGAAGTACTCCAGTAAAGAATTAAATTAGTATATTTTTTTTTATTTCATAGGTATGTTTTCAATGTCGGAAAAATAAGTGTTTTTAATAGTAAATTAAAATATCGACTGAGATTACGCACATCACTATTTAAGTTCATGACCTTACCAGGAGCAATAACTTACTACCTCCTACGTACTCTTACGTATCGTAAGCGCGTAGGCAGACTTAAATGAGCCAATGAGGTTAAAGGGGCATTTTTCTCTTTCCTGAGACAGAAAGGGACAAAATTATTATGAATGACGATGAGCGGGGCGTGACGTAACTTGCAGTGATCAATTATTATGACTAGGTAGTCATGAGGATTAAAGAGTAATTAGTATGATTTTAAAATCTTAGAATTTGCCGCGCGGGAGCGCGTTGCGCGACGCGGGGCTAAACTCTCCGTGTGTTCAAAACTTTAGTAACAGCTTAGCAAAAACTACTTACATTGTGCCCCTGGCCAGATACACGTACACACGCCATTAAAACACGCTTACTTTTCACATTTCCAATAGCTTGCTTAGTGTGGCACCTACAAGCACAGTCCAGATGTGCTCCTGAACTGATTGATACACAACGCCACTAAAAACACGCTCAGATTTCACATTTTCAATAGCTTGCTTAGTATGGTACCCACAAGCAACAGTCCAGATGTGCCCCTGAACTGATTGATACACAAACGCCACTAAAAACACGCTCACATTTACATTTTCGATAGTTTGCTTAGTATGGTACAAGCACAGTCCAGCCCGTAATCAAAAAGGTACCTAGGAATCTTCTCTAGGGACGTATTTACAGGAGAGGTTCGAAATGCCGTCCTCCTTCTTGGAGGCACAATCTCGCTCTTTTCGAAATGGCTTGTGTTGCATGTCGGACCATTGTTGGCGTAACCGACGCAAAAACAGCCCTCACCCGGCGCCATATCGTGAAACATTGGTAAGATAGCAATTGCCGCTGCTCAGCGGCTGGTCTGCCATCAATGAACCGTTCGCGATACAGCTCACGAGCTTGAGCTAAATTACCATCAGTTCGCCCTACACACAACATCATTTCGTAGTATTCGGAATCCGAGAACTGCATGTTTACAACAATTTTAATAATTTGATTTTGCACGTATGTCCGTTCGAATCAGATGACCGCGAAATACTGGCTATTTTTTACTAAATTTAAATTTATTTAGTGAAAAACAAAGTATTTGCCGCTTTTGGCGGCTTTCTTTCAAAGAAATGCCGCCTTCTCCTTCGTCTCTTTCCTACTGGGTTGGTCAGAAAGAGACACCACTAGAAAATATGACACAAACTGCGCTCCGGGTAAGGGTGCGTAAAGCTTCGTTTAGCTAGGAAAATAGTCAAGTGATTAGTTATGTTTCTTTTACTTAATGTTTAGTTAAGTATTTAGTCAATGGAAGCGGGAACGGAATTATTTGCAGTTTTTAATTTGTGTTCACATTTTTAATGATTATGATATTTCAGAGTGTTTTAAGTTCCAATAAAACTGGGAAAACTCTTTTTCTCAAACATGCTCGGAAATGTGTGCGTTAATGTCACGAAATGAAGACATGAAGTTTCTTGTTTATGGCTAATCCTAATCCTAAGGAAAACCATTATTGTCCGCTGATCTAACTTTTTAAATTTGCTTACTAACATTAAACTGACGAAGGAAAAATTACATTCTGCCAACCACCACTAGGCTCTGGCTCGCTACTACAAAGTGCTAAATTCGAACTTCGTTTCGTGCCGTCCCGCTCAAGCTAATAGTATTTATTAAGAGAGTGAGAGGGACCGCGCGATACGAACTTTGAATTTCGAGTTTCGTAGTAGCCTCCCCTGTAATCTTGTAACTTGCGACATTAAAAAAAAATTAAGTGCGGTTAAACATGGTGCATGTTTGAAAAAAAATAAAAGCGGCAAATTAAACATTTTTTTTTGTAATCGTTCGTTTCGATTGTAAGTAATTTCAACAAAAATAAAAATTACTTCTAGTGAAGAGAGCGATGGGGAAGTTGTGGACTGTACTCCGCTTCATTTGAGGAAGGAGGCAAACTTAGCAATGAGATTTACTTGATTACCTCGGCCGTCTACCCCTAACTCGTCCATCAATCCCTTACTTCACGGCATCTGTAGTAATGTACTATTTTTTTAGCTTTAAACAATTGCTACGTGGTGTGTGGCAATCCTAAATTTTAATAAATTTAATTTTGTAATCATGTGCGAGATTTATCGTTAGCTGCTTCATAGCCGTAGTGCTGATTGGCGGGTGCGACTGTCACATACGCAGAAATTAACGGTCAGCGCTACACTTACGCGCCGTTGGGCTGTAGCAAGGAGTGCTTGCAATTAAATCTCTCTTACTCTTCACGTGGGACCACAACTAAATATGTACTTACTGCTGCTTAGCGACTGGATTAACTAGATAAAAAGCGGATGTCCATCTTATTCGCCTATCATGCTGCTAAGCTACTTGCTTGCACCGTTGAGTGTTGCTTGGGACTCGGCTCTCTCACTATCCACTTTGAAACACAAGCACTGTTGCTTAGTACCAGCATTAGTTAAAAAAGTGGATGCGGTAGGACCCTACACAAGTTGTTACAACATAAATAACCTAACCAACAAAAAGTTGGAAACCCCCGAAATTATCTCAAAAACGGCTGAACCGATTTTGATAAAACATGTCTAAGAACTATCGCTAGAAACCTTGCTTTCAAATTAAAAAAAAACCGCATTCAAATCAGTCGACCCGTTTAGGAGCTAAGTTTCCGCAGACAGGCAGACACACATTGCGGTCAAACTTTAACACCCCACTTTTTTCGTCGGGGGTTAAAAAAACACATGTTAAAATAATTTTGCTACTAGGACTACATAATCATAATTTCAGTTACTGTAGCGCAAGCGCACCCGACAGTTGTTGTGAACGCAGCACTGCCTGCGCGTGAGCAAATTTTACGCTAGCCAATAAAATCAAAGAAGGCGGAGCTTGTATGATAATGAATGATTTTGACCAGGCGTCATAAGAGTTAGTGGAAAGCTTCAATTACAAAGATTAAACTAAGACAGACGAGTCTTTTCAAATTTTAGGGTCAGGCAGGTACGTACTTAGTTTAAATTGATGTTTGCACTGATAACTTTTCAGCTCAGTTTAGTTACTCTCTCTGTTTATGTCAAATCAAAAATAAGAGAGAGTATCCTACACCCTTCACGACACATTTTCAAACCAGGTACATGGTGGAAATGTCGAATTAACCGCCACCAATGTCAGATTAATATGGGGGTCATCCATAAAGAACGAAACACATCTAGGTGGGGGAGGGGTCTGACAATTTGTGACACGGAAGCAAAATAATTCCAATTTTCAAGTGTGATAGGGGCGGGGGGCGGGGGGGGGGTCAAAAATGGTGTGACGTCATTAGCCGCGTACTGACTGGCGAGTAACGTACATGTCCCGTACAGAGCAGTGAGGATGTACAATCTTAGTACTAGCGCTTGGGTAATTTTTAATGGGGGGGGGGGGGTTTAATGGGGGGATGAAAATTTCATTGATTTTGCCGTAGGATGCACCGTTTTCAAGATATTTGACCTTTTGTGTTTTACTATCCGAGCAGTGTAGTCTGTCTGAAATTCCGTAGATTAGCCAAGCATTTCCGTAGGTCTGGGTACAAGGCCTATCTACGGACTTTTCCGTAGATCTGGCAACGCTGTACCCGATGCTGCCTCGCCGAGGCTGCTCGCCAGTCAGTACGCGACACGGTCGGCTCGGGCCGAGCATGCGTTTGCTTCGGCGAGGCACTTCCTGACTGCCCGAGGCTGCCTCGCCGAGGCAAAAGGTCGAGCAAACGCCCAAGGCTGCCTCACCGAGGCTGCCTCGCCAGTCAGTACGCGGCTCGCTCGGCTCGGGCCGAGGCACGCTCGCCCGAGGCGAACGCATGCTCAGTCTCGGGCGAGGCACGTCCTGACTGCCCGAGCATTCGCTCGAGGCAAACGCCCGAGGCTGCCTCGCCAGTCAGTACGCGGCTATTTATGGGTGACCGCTAAGGGTTATTTTAAGAAAAATAGTTATTAATTACGTCACAAAACTGAAACGTCGCACTTAGGTAAAATTGCTGACAAATTAACATTCTGAAAAATAGTTAGTCTATGATTTAAAAGCCAATGACCTGAACAGCTGATCGCTAGTGTTGGGAATCTTCTAAAAAACATGTCGATATTTTCAAAAAGTTTCGATATCGGTTTTTTCCATAACCATTATAGCTAGAAAAAAAAGAACAGCGCGCAAAATTACAGTTTTATTTACTGTTCATGGGGTTTCAGGCTTTAGGGGTTATTTTGTAACACCCTGTATACTTATAATTAAACTTATCATTTGTTAAGTGTTTAAAAATAAGTGAATGAGTGTATACTTCATTTATTTTGTTAAGACAATTAGAGAATGTAATTGTAAATATTGATATATTGATAAGAAATAATTAACAAATCAATTTTACAAATACCTACTAATATAAGACGTCTATTTATACATTATAGGTAACAAACTTTTAAACCTAGTGGTTCTTTCCCTAGTTACCTACACTGTACATGTTACTAATTAAAGTTGGTTATCTACCTTCTTTCGTCCTTCGGAAATCGAAAAAAAACTCCTTTCCTTATCTTTGGCTGTTGCCAAACACCCATACAATGCACAATATATTACCATTTCGCAAAAGTATTGTGACGTGCGGCCTACATACATCGCGTTGCGCATCCGACTGGATTCCGGCGGTTTCCGGCAATCTGCGCCTTGAGGGGTGGGGTAACTCGAATCGGTGCGGGGCGGAGCGTAGCCATTCTGTATATATTCTGTGGTCAGACTTGCATTTGAGTTTGACCGGTCTTTTTTATTTGATATCAAATTCCAAGGGTGACAAGGGAAGCATACACTGACTTAAACCTCTCAATTACAGGAGCTAGCAACGTCATTCAAGAACTACAACTACCTGACGGCGCCCATAGAGCGCACGCTGACGCCTCCCAACAACAACCTGGCGGTGAACCTGGATCGCCAGCTGTTGTACAACCACAGTCACAGCAGCATGTACGGGGCAGACGTCAGCGTCGACCACAAGATGATGGTCGAGGCCATCGGCAGACATCTTGTCTACGGTTAGTACAACTGTATATTTGGGCATCTATATAAATAAAAATGAACCACCGAAATGTTTGTACGTGCATAACTTCCGATCGCATCGACTGCACCAAATTGGATAATTCTTTTTTTGTTGCCTTTGTTACTGTCAAGAGAAGGTTTAGAAATTAAGGTTTGGTAGGTAAAGAAATTTTAAAGAAATAGAACGGGGGCGAAGCCGCGGGCATCAACTAGTTTTCAATAAAAAGTGTACGTTTACTTATTATTATTTCAATTTTAAGGTTTTCTTATTTAAAATCGCGAGTGCTATTCATTTTCGTAAAGAAAAAAGTGTCCTTATCACGCCGACTGTCGAAAGAGGGTTGTTTTTCGAGCGTATGTATTTGTATTTATGTATGTATGTGTCATTCTTTGGCACGCTCTGCAGCCTAAGAGCTCGTTCCCACTATGTCGGATGTCGGGCCCGGATTTTAAACGGTTGTCGGCGTCTGTGTTCACGCCCCGACATCTGACCAATGTGAACTGCGTCATACTTGCCCTTAGGCGAGCGAGACCCGACACGATTTTTCCGGACGACGGCTGGCAAAACACCCGACATTTTTTTTCGGCACCGACACAAAATCGGTGTCGGTCAAGCGTGAATAGCTTCGTACAAAATGTTCTGCCACTGGAACGAGCGATTAAAATCCGGACCGACATACTACAGTGGGAACGAGCTCTAAACGGCTCAATAGATTTTGGAGTGTGAGGTATCAATAGATTCGTCTCAGTTCCGAGAGTGGCATAGGGTATTTATTTTCCCGAAATTCCCATAGGAAAGGGCGGAAATTATACAGGCGGTTTTTTTTCATTTAGTATTGAAATTAAAGTTATTTGATAAAGTTTATCAAACATTTGGTGTCCATTTCAGACGCAGCCCAAGCCACAGCCCTGATGTGCACGAACGTGGTATCGCACGTGTTGCTGACGGAGCGGCGCCGCGGCTGCAGCCTCAAGGAGCTGAGTCTGGCCGTGGCCGCCCGGGGCGCCGCGCTCGCCGCCGACGGACGCGACCTGGGCTACACTGGGGAGCCGGCCGCGCTTGTTAAACACGCTGTGAGTATCTAATGTAGGGATATCCATATATTGCGTCACACCAATTTCGATCATTAAATAAGTTTTAATTTTATTTTATTTGTGACATTTTTAATGTAATATGATTTAGAGACGTTTCTAAAACATTTTCATTTAAAAAAAAGTAAACAAAAATCTTTTTTTTAATAAGTAACTGACTTCGTGCCCCAGGCATAAAATCTGTCTGCAGCGAGATCTCTCTTATGCACCTCCCCACAACTTTATTAGACCAACTACTCTCATCAAACATTTCGATATAGGCATATTACTACTGGGTCAAAACATCAAATTTTGTCCAGAGAATTGTCCCAAAAAAATTTGATGTGTGCATTTTACACTATCTTAACAGACAGTGTGTTTACGTTTCAGCTGGATATGCTGGGGCGCGGTTTGGTCCGTCGCGAGGGTTCCGGCGACAAGCAGCGGGTTCGGCCGCAGCGGTCCATCGCGGCGTCGCTCGAACTGGCGTACTACAGCAACACCGTGGTAGCGCATTACGCCGCGCCCGCCATCGTGGGTGAGTGTCATCTGCGGTTTAGGAATCAAATCGGTTGACTGTACAAACGGGGCTACATCGCTCCTCTCCGACTAAGTCAGAGGCTTAATACTTATATTCTTTTCACTGTAGCATGGTGCGGGTGGCAGGTGTCAAAACCACAGACTAAAGAAGTGAAAGCTTTAAAACTCCAATCGATAAAACTATAAATTTATAACTTCAACCATGTGTAATTAATAATATAAATTTACGATTATTTCATGAAATCACATAAAGTAAACTAAGTACCAAAGTTCTGTTATAAAAATGCAAAAAAAAATAGGTAAGTCGAGGTTTCCGTACAAAGTTTTAGGTAGGTTTTGATGATAATGACCTACTTGTATCTTTTATTTCAATAGAACCTTATTGAATAAAATAAGTCGTTAAATAACGAATAATAATAATATTATAGAAACATTTTATCACGTGGATAAGTGTCTCTCATAAACTTACGTATTTGTCGGACATACCAATCTGTTACCACGGCATGGAATACATTTTTCTAAGCGTTATTTACTTATTTACATTACAAATTAATACGTATCGATAAACTCGTGGTAGATTGTGTCCCGTCATTAAATGACTCATTACACGCATATTGCGTTTCTTAACTTAATCGTATTTTAATTTATACATTGATAATAAAAATTAATTAAGTTAAATTTATTTCTTGTATGATAGTTTTTCGAATATTAGATGTTTAACGCCAGACATATTTGGACTGGAATTTATATAGTTCGCCATGTATGAACACCGCAGCAATTTTTTCTAAGTGTAACGAAACGGTGTGTCAAGTGTCACCCGCACCATGCTACAGTGAAAAGAATATAACACTAACGACTTGTAAATCATTATTTTCTGGTATTATAGTAAACTTATTGTCTTTGAAACTGCAATACCGCGTAACTAGCTTTTTCCATAAGGTCTAATTTGTCTAATTTTCACTGTTACACATTTTATTTCAAGTTGAACCTTATGAAAAAGCTAGTTACGCAGTATTACAGTCTCACCGACGTTAAGCAATATGCTAAGAGGTTAAAATTGACATTATTTTGCAGCGACGGCGCTAGAGAGCATTATCCGTCAGCCCGGCGCCGACCCGGAAATCGTCCGACACTCGGAGCTAATGGAAGCGTCCTTACAACTGTGCGCAGTACTCAACCAGGAGTTCATCCTGTGCGCGCCGTGCCACCGCGTGGAAGAGACCGTGTTACGGGCCGTGGACTCGCTCGTGGCGCAGGACATCATGCAACAAGTGCAGGTAACTAGGGAACAATAGGGTTATCATGTTTTAATCTACTTCAGCGGGAGCGAAGCCGCGGGCACCAGCTAGTAGATAATATTCTAATTGGGTCGATCAACTTTTTCTTGTCACTCGTTGCTATAGTGACGGTCTCCTGAGTAACTCTTTAAACAGTAAGTTTATCTGATTAAAATTTGCCAAACATGCATTTTTGTGGTAGTTTTTAAACCCCTTCTACAATTGGTCATCTAATAAACATGTTAGTTAATGTGACACAACATTTCTTCTCATTAAACTGTACGACTTTTGTCCCCTCGCTGACGGGACAGAATAACAACAAGAAATAGTTGATCCACCCAATTAACTAAAAGGGATTTATTATTTTATTTAAAAATATGGCTTCTGTCCTATTTTAGGACAATTTCGCCAACCAGTCTCAAAGTAAGCTCTCTTTGGGAGTGACGTTGTACGGTGATTGTAGTTTTTGCAATTTGATAGTAAAATTCCAGCAACCACATGGAGACAACTTGCGCATTAAAAAATGTCAGAAACGAGAGCAATATAGAATTTTGTGATCACTGTTAATTAAGGTTAATCGCCGCATAAAACACTATCAAAATTATACTTCAACTAGCCAAAGAAACAGAAATACCAAAATTAAATACTGTCTGCATCCGCCATGTTCGAATGCTACAAATCGAATCCCCATAGAGTTTGAATGGCAATGGCAACTTATGACGTCACTTGTTCGCCAACTCAAACTATTTATTTATTTATTTATTTATTTTAAAGCAACAAAAAATCTAATTTTGCAGTTAATCGAAAATTAATCTCGTTTTCAGGGCTAAAATAAAGCGTCTTTTTACTGGACTCGTGTCTTCGAATTATTTTTTAATGGCGTCAACATCCCTATGGCAAAGTATGTTAGTCAAATTTCAAGACTATGTTTTAAACTTTCGTGAGTCATCACGCAGACAATATTTACCTCGACGTTTCGGCCAAATTGCAGCGGCCGTGGTATGCAATACCATCCATCAAAATCTACAGCAATTTCTTAAAAAATGTAACCAGATAAATGAAACGGTTGAAACACTTGAAACGCTCGAATAAACGCCCAGGTAACGTGATAATTCTAAAGAGCTTAGAGAGAACGAAATACAAATTAACAACAAATAGAAATAGAAATTTTAGACCGTAAATGTTGATAATTTTCATCGACTTTGATTTCTGTTTGACGGCAAATAATATTGCCGGTATCGTTAAGGGTTCAACAAAGTAATCTATGGATCTTTTGCAATTAAAAATTAAATAACAACGACAAAAGAACTAGGCATCTATATAGACGTTATATTCCTCAGACGGATGCCGGCCTGGACGAGCAGCGTTGGTCGCAGCGGTTCGCGCGCACGCTGGAGGACGACGACGAAGAGGACCGGCCCGACCCCGCCAGGAACATCAAGTACCGCCTCTCCACCAGCCCAGAGGCGCTCGCTGAACGGTTAGTCTTCCTCTTAAATAAATATCACGGGACAATTCACACTAATGAGGGTTTTCTGACAGGTGGAATATCGCTAGATGGCGTTAGTATCGTAAGGTCTATTTGACGTTACACCCATACAACAAATGTCAAAGTTGTCAAACGGACCTGACGATACTAGCGCCAAATAGCCTCTCATAGAAAACCCTCATTTGTGTGCCTTGTGCGTGTAGTGGTAGAGCCATGTTGTAGCTAGCCGCTGCGTCACGAATGGGCCGGCTCGTCCGGGGCAGTACCACCCTCTCACAGAACACCGGCGTGAAGCAGCAGTACTCCTGCTGCGTTTGGTACGGTCAGTGAGAGCGCCGGGGGCCCAATACCTCTCCCCCTCCTCTATTCCCTTTCCTTTTTCCTCTCCCTTTTAGGGCCGACAACGCACTGGCATCGCGTAAAGCGCTGCGGGTGTCTTGTCTATGGACAGTGTTGATCATTTAACATCAGGTGACTCACTAGTTCGTTTGTCTGGCCTCTCTAACATAAAAAAATAAAAAAAAATTGTCTAGTCCTAAAGCAGGGTGTCTACTTTCTGGAAAATCAGGGAAAAGTCAGGGAAGCTCAAGGTGGTCAGGGAAAGTCAGGGAAAATCAGGGAAATTTGCTAGAAATTCAAAAAGTCAAACTCGTACTTTTCCAATGATTGTAAAATGAGGGAGATATTTCATGCTCCAGTCTTTAACCAGACTATTGAAGCATTTTTTTTTCAGGTTTGGAGTGATCTACATTATGACAAATACATTTGCAGTGAATTCCCATGATCGGGTCTAGCTTAGTATCTCGGGCAGTAAAAAAGTCATATAACCTGCTTTGAAATGTACATGAGTAGTCAGGGAAATTTAGAAATGTGGTCAGGGAAAGTCAGGGAAAAGAAAGGGTTTTTTTTTAGGATTTGTAGTGGATACCCTGTAAAGGCTCAGTTTCATTGGTAGGTAATTCGGTCGATGTACAGAGTGCGGTGACTCCCCGTAGGTGGTATAACGACTGGTGAAACTCATGGCCCTATGGTATGCGTTGTGGAAATCTTCCTGTGGCGAGAGCCACATTCTTTTGCATTAATCTTGTGCGTGTGATAGGTTAAGATGTAGTTGGTCACGTAAGATAGTTGGTCAGTCACGGCAGTCTCACGTAGAACGTCCTCTGCTCCCTCCAATATCCGGCAAGATGTAGTCTGCCAGTGGACTACGTCTTGCCGGTAAACGTCCGATCCCTGCGTGCGGACCCTATCGACTAATGAAAACGGTTCCCCGAATGCGGGCCCTATGGCATGCATTTTGGAAATTTACCGCACTCCGGATGCGGGCCCTATGGCATGCGTTATAGAAATCTACCGCACCCCGCATGCGGGCCCTATCGACTAATGAAATTGAGCCATAGTAAGCAAAGCTTGTGTTATACGTACTAGGCAACGGATAAACATACTTATGTAGATAGATACATACTTAAAAAAACAAGATTCGAGAATGAACATTTGTATTTTTCATACAAAAATCTGCACGACGCGGAAATCGAACGCGGGCAGGGGGATTTCACTCCGCAGTTTAGGTATGTTCGTGTGGCGCGCCTCCCGGGCAGGCGTATGGCAGTAGGTAGTCGCTCGGCATTCGGTGCGTACGCTAGCCGCGTCGCGCGTAATTATTTTTCCGTGATTTTTGCAACAAACAACGACTTCTAAATGATCTTATAATCCGTATAAAAGATATTGTTGCGTTTAAAGTTAATTTACTGAATTAATACACACTGTTGTCTTTCTTGATTTATATACGTACCTAATATCGGCGAGTGGGAACCCTGTGCCCTTGGTTTCGGATCAGCGGTGCCCAACGGAATATGAACGCTCGTAACACGCGATAAGTTTCAATATCGCGTGCAAGCAGTAAGAGTAGGCAAGTTTTAAAACCTACAAACTTTTGTTCGAGAGTGATCCTTCTGTACGTTAGTACTATTACTTATTCTGTGACGCGGGACCTGACCTGTTTGATGAAAACGTTAAGTTTCACAAACAAATTGATCATTAACAGCATGTTTTAGCCATAGGAGAGTTAGAAGTATGATTTGTTGGCAGCGCGCGGCTCCTGCTTTGTATCCGGCCGCTGCTGGAGGGATACGCGGCGGCGTGCCGGGCCGTGCGCGCGGCGCCGCAGAAGGACCTCGTGCGGGAGACGCTCGAGCGGCTCACGGAGGACTACTCGCAGAACAGGATGCTATACGGTAACTATCCGACCCTAACCTGACATGACCTGACTAGCTAGACCATTCAATTTTCTAGATTAGAAATGTAACTCTCAAACCATAATATCCTTAATGTCCATATCGGCATAGTAAAAGGGGAGAAGTAAGTTCACTTCAAACAAAAGTACATCGCGCGGCTTAAATGTGTGCGCGCCAGTTGGCGGCGGTACGCACGCACACACTGATAATTTATGGATGATTAAATTGTCTTTAGTGGGCTGCGCTATCGCCGGTGCCGCACGTTGATCGTCTCGCGCTCTCTTTGCGATCACCGATACGTCCGGGTGCTCGTTTTTGCGTATTTTTTTTATTAGGTATATTTAGTCACAGTGTAAATAATAAATAAATAGTAGTTTTAAATTAGTAATTTAGTAGTAAGATATAATACTCACATATTTCATTTTTTAATTTAGTATAATAACAATAATATAGCAGCATAGAATCTTGTTTGTCTAGCTAGACAGAGATTAAAACAATTATTTGCCGGTAGGTACTCGTAATTAATCTAAAATAGACGTCGACAACCCTAAGCGTCCGCGCCGGAGTAGGCAGTTGAGTCTCCTAAAGGGTCGTAGTGAACTTACTTCTCCCCTTTCACTATGATATCGGGTTGCATAATTGGCAATGTCTAAAAAAAAATACCACTGGTTTTTATATTTTTTTTGTATAGAAAAGTCAATTATAAGAAACTAATTTCACTACTTTTTTCAAAATTAATTACTGAAACTATTTTGGTTGATGACGTCAGATTGTAATTGAGAGCCACACTGCCAAATTTCTAAATGTATCTAAATGCGTACGATAAGGCAACCCCTTTAATTATTTTTTACGTAGTGGTACATTTTCACTTCTGTCACTTTACTGGCGCTGTCAAAGTGCTAGATGTCAGACAGCAGGTCCAAATCAAACTCCGTAGTATAATCCACGCGTAAAATTTTGAAGAATTCTAACCGCACAGAATAAAGTACGACTTGGACCAGTCACGCAATTTACACCAATGTCAATTGAAGGTCATTTCTTATTTGGTATGTAATAAAGTCATAACATAATATTAAAATTAAATAACTACAGAAAACGGGTTAGAAAGCATTTATCTCGAAATGGTTTTCGATTTACTACACATTGCAAAAAATAGACATCCCCAATTGGGTATGTCTAAAAAAAATTACCAGTGGTTTTTATATTTTTTTTTTGTATAGAAATGTCAACTATAGGAAACTAATTTCAATATTTTGTCATTTAGTTCACTACTTTTTTCAAAAATAATTATTGAAATTATTTTGGTTGATGTTTAGTGGTACACCCTAAGGCCCATACTACACGGGCGGTTCTCCCGCCGCGGGAAACCGCTTCTGAACCGCACTAGACACAATTTTATATGGAAGTTGTATGCTGCATACTACACTGCGCGGTTTCCCGCCGCGGTTCACGGGCGGGAGAAATTCGACCGCCGCATGCAGCGTTAAACCGCCGCTGATAACCGCCGCTTGAAACTACACGGGCGGTTTCCCGCTATTGCGTCATTCTGCGCGGCGCGGGGCTTTGCGCGAGGGCGCTCGTTCGTCGTACTACGTATTTCGTTTTTTTAGCATTAGAAATAAGGTAAACAATCTTGACGTGTCTTTTTTATAGAAAAACGCTTTTAAAAGAATATTAACTAGGTATTTTATGAAACCAAAAGCGTGCAAATTAACATATTTCCTTTCAAATTGTTACATTATTAATTAAGCGTAGTTATCATTGGCGGATCCATGTTGAAATGAACAAAAGACAGCGGTAAACCGCGTTCCGTGTAGTTTGACGGTCTGCGGCAGCTCCGTCGAGCGGTTTCCCGCGGCGGGAAAACCGCCCGTGTAGTATGGGCCTTACTAGTGTCACTTTACTGGCGCTGTCAAAGTGCTAGATGTCAGACAGCGGGTCGAAATCAAACATCGTAGATATAATCCACGCGTAAATTGTGAAGAATTCTAACCACACAGAATAAAGTACGACTTGGACCGGTCACGCAATTTACACGAATGTCAAATGAAGGTCATTTGCTTATTTGTTATGTAATATTAAGTAAATTCATTACATAATATTAAAATTAAATAACTACAGAAAACAAGTCAAAAAGAATTTATCTCCAAATGGTTTTCGATTTACTATACATTGCAAAAAAATAGACATCCCCAATTACACAAGCTTAATAACTCGTGCCTTTTACAACATTAAAAAATGCCTATTTCATGACAACGCAAGCGTTACAACGCTTTATTAACCGTGCCTTCCTTTTCCAGGAGAAGCAATATCAACAGACGCGATTCAGAACTGCTGGCGACTGCTCAAGCAGTGGGGCGTCGTGGAGTTGTACACGGAGCAGCGCGTGCGCAGCGTGCGGCTGCTGCCGCCGTACGACGCCGCAGCGCCGCGGGATGCCGTCTGCGCCACCGTCTACAGGTTCAATATGGACACGCCGCTCCTCAACTAGGGAATGAGGGTTTTCTGACAGGTGGAATATCGCTAGATGGCGTTAGTATCGTAAGGTCTATTTGACGTTACACCCATACAACAAATGTCAAAGTTGTCAAACGGACCTGACGATACTAGCGCCAAATAGACTCTCATAGAAAACCCTCATTGTGCAATTACATTGAGTTTTAGCAAGGATGATATAGACTGGATTGGCAGTCGCCATAGTACAGATCGTCCGCAGAAAAATAGTTCGATTATTAAATCTAGATGGCGCTGAAATGGCCAGAGGCTTTAAAAGCAAAACAATAAGACCACAGATATTTCATACCACTGCAAATGTATTATTATGCAATATTTTTGAAAAATAATACATTTGTAGTAATATGAAACATCTGTAGTGTTATTGTTTTGCTTTGAAACCCTCGGGCTATATGTCAGCGCCATCTAGATTTAATAATCGAACTATTTTTCCGCGGCCGATCTGTACTATGGCGATTGCTAATCCAGTCTATATCATCCTTGGTTTTATACTGGAACGGGAGTTATACGTGACTAATGTCGGTAACTAAGACTGTTATAAAAGTAACCAAATAAAACCGGTTGTCTGTATTCGGTTTACGGACGATAGTTTCACGTGACAACGTCATACAAAATATAAATAAAAATGAAACCGGGCGGTCACCCATCCAAGTACTGACCGCGCCCGACGTTGCTTAACCTCGGCGATCGGACGAGAACCGGTGTTTTGTCAAATATCTTGAATACAGTGCATCCTACGGTAAAATCAATGAAATTTTCATCCTCCCATTAATACCCCCCCCCCCCCCCCCCCCACATTGAAAATTACCGTATTAAAACGAGTTACGAGTGCTCTATAGCTTCCCAACCTTTTATGGACTACCGCCCCCTTCCAATTGTATATGTCTGTCTATTATCTCTATTTAAAAATTCTCCCAATTAATTTTCTCTTTCTCTCGCTCTTGCTATTTGTGACCCGCTACCGCCCCCCCACGAAAAGCTCCAGCGCCCACTAATGGGAACCTATGTTTGACGGTAGAAAATTTACGACAGGATACTGTTAACGCATTCAATGCCGGGAACGCATATATGCGTTTTCGTGACTTTCGCTTAGTGTTTCTGACACCTGAAGAGATTCCGAGTCTGACAGCCGACAGTGAATTCGTTAAACCGTAATACACAAGCGCCGTGCCGTGCTCCGTGCTGTAGTCACCAAAAAAGTGAAGATTGACACAGATTTTTTTTTCGTTACACATTTGGTGTTCTTTGACTTTAAAAAATGAAGACTAAAATGTAGCATAAAAAAGTCCTGACAATCTTCTAGTACGTAGCTGAAATAATGCTTATTTGTTATGGAAACTCCCGTTCTGTTTCGTAAAATTGCGATGGTGTAAGACAGTCTAGTGACATGTGATAATATAAATCCTATATACGTCCCACTGCTGGGCACAGGCCTAGTGTTGGCCGTAAAACCCCAGCGCGTGGTTTTGATATCGAAACCGGTGAGCGCCACTCTATTCGAATTGTGAAGGGAAACGCGATTTGGTTTGTTCAAGCTTCTTGCTCAGTGCGTCTCTTTCATATTGTGATTGTTAGAAAGGACGCACAGAGCGACAGACCAGTCGCGATTACTTGTGCTAGCTGTTCAGATAGATATTACAGAACGCGAGAAAATGAAAACAAAATGGAACTATTTTGCAAGCTAATGTATTTGTGTCCATGTGGTATTTTTCATTTTCTGACGTACTGTGCCTAATTTTGATCTGTTGAGCCGGCTTGAAAGCTTTTTTTAATCTTTTATTTATTTATATTACTTTTGTTTATATTCTGACTGGAAATATGAGAGGTTTGACAATTTGGATATGTCCATTTTATTTAATTAGGTTTGAGCAGTTTGTTTAATTCGAATTTTATATTATCCATAGTGGAGAGACATATCCTTTATTTCTCTTCAATTAAAAGATACCCTCATATAATTCTGTTAGGCTTTGTGAAACTGCGTTTTGTTCTCCAATGTTAGAATTTAGAACAAAGTTTTTGGGGCAACTAAAGTAAACTAAAAAAATACTTTTTTTAATTCTTGGTTAATAAACTTTTGGTTTTACAGTACAACGTATACGCGAGAACGAGTTTTATTTTGTATATGTGTAAATTATGGCTGTAGATTTAAAACATGAAAGATTTGGAATGTAATTTCAAAGCCAATAAAATGACTGATCTAATGTTTGTTCAATATACAGTCACTATAATGGCATTGAATATAGCGTGTCCAGTAGATGTGGCCTTATGAAATATTTTAGTTAAAATAGTGGTACATTTAGTTAAATTTCCACACATTGTTGTTTGAAAGTATGTTATGTATGTATTGACTGAGATTGCTCAAAGATTGGAGCCAAAAAATATGTCTAATATTTATCTGTGATGTTATTATTGTTGGCTAGTAGACCATGAGCGTCACAGTGATGTTGTATGCATTTTTAAACCGCTAGGGTAAGTTCGATGTAAGTCTGCCCCGGTATGAACCACGCAATATCCCTGCGACATCTTTAATACACGTCCATTTTAAATAATTTCATATCTGAAGCCACAAGCACGCAGAGGCGGAACAATTATTAAGAAGCAGTAAAATTCAAAGTGTCGCCTCCGCGTGCTTCTAGCTCTAATACAACGATGTGATCTCAAGATTGGTATGTTGGAGTATCTGATTTTTGTAGCATTTGTCTTGGATAATTGGATATGTCATGGCTGGCCATTGAAACCTGAGTCTGAGAATGTTTGATACCTTTTGTATTAAGACTATTAAAATACTCTAAGTAAATAATGGAAGTAGCTGTTAATGGTAGCTGGTACTTTGTTTCTGTGTAAAAAAACGAGGGAGCAAAGGAACAAAAGATGAAATAAATGAATCTTTTACATAATTGTGTTGACTTTTTTTAGATCCCAAATTAATGGTAGTGGTAATTTATTAAGGCAGGCATAAGGGAACAAGACTGATGACATCTTAAAGCAATCTTAATCACATAATAATGGTTGCGTTGTGGTTGGTACTAAGAAAGTCTACTCGTACATTCGGTAAGCAGATTTGCTTTTGTAAAGGAGTCTGATGCTAGCTACGCTATCATACTTATCCTCATAATAAAGTCTTCTATAATATAAAATGTGATGGCTTGTTTTTTCTTTGACTTTATCCTTGCTCTCTTAGCAAGGCGTATTTTGAATCGACATAGGGACATGACATGACACCATGAAATATTGGTTTCCGAGGAGGAAACAGACAGGAGACCTATAAAACATGATAAGAATGGTACAGACAGCATAAAACATCTTTCAATTTCATCCTTTTCTTTTCCTTTTTTTTTCTTGATTATTAAGGTACTAAATAAAATAACAGTTATATTTTATACCTTATATTGACCATACATATAAAATTATTAACTAACGCCTCCACTACCAAAGGACTATGGAAATTGATTAAGTTAACCTTAGTGAGGATTGTCGACAAATAGTTAACCTGTGGGACGTCCCGCGCGCCACAGTGGCGCATAACATCCTGATCATGACTTGCCAAATTTTGTTACTAGTTTTCAACACCTTTTAACATAGAGTACTCACTAGACATGCAACGGATATCCGGCCAATATTCGGTATCCGGCCTATCCAACCATAATTTTACTATTCGGCCGTATACTGGATAGTTGCATACTATCTGGCCGGATACCGGATAGTGTAAAAACTTAGTTATGCTTAAAAACGGATATTTATTGAAATATATCATAGATAACCTACAATTATATAAAAAGCAACTGGACATTTATATCAAAAGACTTAAATAACAAGTGTAGTGATATGCACGTATCAGCTCAATGAGCTGCTAGTGTATTATTTTTAATAATAATAATTCCTTGAACAAGTCGCAACTTGCAGAGTGCAGCACACCCAACTCTGATTAACTCCCATTTTTATTGTAGGTAAAACTTGGCCGGATATTCGGTATCCGGTATCTAGCCAAACAACTATCCATTGCATCTCTAGTACTTACACAAAACAACCCAAAAAAGTTGTTCCTTGAGAGACAAAGCTTATAATTATAGAACTACTCTCAGCAAGAGTTACAACGTAAGTCTGGCCATATACCAGGCAATGTATGGTATTATGCCACATGGTTTAAGCTTACATGCAAATATATGAGGCTGTCAAATATGGTATCACAATTGGCGAATCTAGCAATGTCCAGTGTGCAGCTGGAGTAGGTTTGTATCATTCTTTGGTGTTCATACAATTTCCATCTCACTTCCAAATAATATGCAGAATGGAATGTGAAAAGAGCACAAGTCCTTTAGACAATGGAAGATACTGCTGTCTTACTGGAGGTTTACTTTCCAGCAGCAGTGGCGAGGGGATTTCTTACGACTAGGATGACAGAGTCGCCACGTAGAAACATTTTAGAAATGAACTTGTCCTTGTTTACAGCTTTGCCCTGGAACAAAGAGTTTAAGTTAGTTTTTGATGGCAAATAGTTTCAAATAGTTTTAATTTATGACTGTCAACACAGTATTGTTACTTCACATTCTCAAACCCTTCAAACAGTTCTATCTAGGGCATGCTCCCGGTACTGAGTTTGTATGGTGAGAACCGGGAATTCCCGGTTCCGGTACCATATTTGTATGGAAATCCAGTACCGGGAGCATGCCCTAGTACTATCCATTTAGCAAATTATTTCTTAAAATATCCTGGACATTTATACAGGGTTACTGGTAATTTGATACATTCCTTTAACCCCTTGTATGCTTAAGGCACAGTTTAGACTTGCAAGTAAAATGGTGCAAGTTGCATTACATTGCGCGGCCGTAAAGCGAACGAACTTGAAGTGGTCAATCAAGTGCCGCAATGTAATGCAACTTGCGCGATTTTTCTTGCAGGTCTAAACTGGGCTTAAGACATGGATCCGTGCTCAATTTAAGGCATTCTTTTTGTACTTTTTTTCTTAATCTGTATCATTGGATTTATACAGCATTGCCAGATCTACGGAAAAGTCCGTAGATCTACGGATTTTAGGCCTTGTGCCCACACCTAAGGAAATTCAAACTAGCCTCATTTTTCTTAAATTCCCCTACTACATGTTTTGCTGATAACTAGCAAAAATGAAAAAACGAAACAGAATGAACGGAAAACCAAAGCATATGAATTGAAAATTTCTGTCTTGTCAGAATGGAATGCCAATTTTTTTTTTTTTTTTTAGAATTTATGCAGTTTTTCTATTGCCAGCTTAAGTTAGCCAGACTAATCTGATTTCGAATAGCGTTTAAAGGTTTAGGTGCAGTCGAATATACCTAACTTAAAAAAAACCGTAGATCTACAGATTTTTCTTCAGGAAATTTAAGGAATTCTATGGATTTTTTCGTCTGGACCTACGGATTTACATAAAATGGATAATATGGCAACACTGGATTTATATGAAACAGTTGAGACTAGAATGCACGATTTTTTTCACTTCCCGCATACTGAGGCCACATGCCAAGTCATTTTTAAAACAAATAAATCAATGAAATTTTGCAATGGTTTTGCCACAATATCTTGAAACTCGCGTCACTTTGAATATATTCCTTTATTTTCTTAGTTTAGAAAGCCAATAAAAAAAAATAAAGTAAAAAGTGTACAAAATCTAACAAAAATTCCTCACCTGCTATCTAATGAGGTAAGAATGACCAAAAAAAACCTTAACACATGTGGAGAATAATTCTTAGAAACGGAACAAGTCACAATTTGTTAAAATTAACATGTAAGTGTAAATACGGAGTTGCTGGCAACAACTAGTTTCCTATAATTTTTCTCATATTTGAAATAGATATAAATGCATAAACTAACCACTCAATTTAGTTGACATGGACAGTTCAATGTTTTACATAAACAAAGCTCGGTGGCACTGAAATTGAGTCCAATTAAGAGATTTATAAAAATAACCTCTCTTTTTTTACAATACCATAACAGAATTATCACTTATTTGGATGTAAATCTTCATAGCAATATCTCACAAATATAATACCTAACCTCAAAACTATTAATATTTGTTGTTGTTAACAAACTAAAACCAAAGTGCTATTACCTTCTTCCCTTTCCCAGTCCTTGGTACTTCAGTCCACATTTCCTTTACGTTTTCAAGCACCATGTTGCAATGCCGGTCGAAAGCTTTCACACGTCCCAACAGCTTTTTGTTGTTCCGGCAGTTAATCAACACTTGAGTGTTGTTCTTTACGGACTGTGTAAGCACTGAAAGGGGCCCAGTACTGAATTCTTCCTCTTCAATTTTAGCTAATTCCTCCAGAGTCATCTCCGAGCGTGGCTTGGCTGTGGTGGCCCTAAAATCAAGAAATTACAAGTTGTTACGACCATATTTCGCAAGGAGAGATAATATTTACTTTAATAAAGGTTCAAATACTTACATTTTGGTAGTATTGGCTCAAAATTAGATGGACTACACAAAGAAATTGGAAAAATTTACTAAACAGCAACAGACAGCAAGCGACCGCGGAAATGTTTAACCACAGAGTATGAAAATAAAAGGAGAATGTCACAGACTAGACTACAAAACACAATATGGCGTTTTTCCGAGAATTAAATATTTTTCTTTCTATTTTTCTCTCATGAAAAACTTTACTACAAATATAGCATACTGCTTGATTGTTTTCGTATATTTGATTTCCATTTATGTGGATAAAATAAAAATTTGCATACTGTTTATAACTGGACATCAATTAATTAGATGGCATTTATTTCTAACGCGCGGCTTAAGTCCACCACAAACCGAAACAGCATAATTTATTATTTTCAAATATGTCTCATGACGATAGACGGTTGAAAACAAAATGAATAAGAATATTTAATTGCAAAAATGTAGTTTTGTGTATGTGTGTAACTTAGCTTTCATGACTTTCTGCTATTTTGATTGTATATGTTATTTAGAGATAAATGAACCCACTATCCACCCTGTCCCTTTCGATCTGCATCATAAAATAGGGCATTTTATTTTTATCAAATTTGACCAGGGCCCAATTGCATAACAAAGTACAACTTATATTACAAGCGGAACTCCCTTTCTAGTTAATATAACTGAAGCGAGAGTTCCGCTTGTAATATTAGTTGTACTTTGTTATGCAATTGGGCCCAGGTTCGAGTCCCGACTAAAATCCATAAATGCAGTATTTTAGGTTTTTAAAAATAAAAAAACACTCCATTACATAGAATGTGATGTAATTATGTAAGGTACAACTTTCCCTTCATGTCGCATGGCCTTAGGACGCCCTGTACATAATAATATTCTTATGGACATGTTCAGTTCCACTTTAGTGGTAGTGGTGGTAATGTACGGCACCGCAGTCTTTGCCGACCCGGAATACACGAGCTAAAAATTCGTGCTCTTGTAGCAAAATTGCACGAGGGCATCAACTATCAGGTCATGCATTATTGTATTGTATTTCGGGTTGAAAATTACTGTGTATACATGACGGCTTCCCTTCTTTCATGTGTCTTCTGCTTTGTTTTGGGGCCCTATACAAAACAAGTTGCCCTACAAACGATAGGTAGTGCACAGTGCCGGCCATGCATGATAAGTAGGTCGTATCGACCTCTTCACTCAATCGAGGGATCTTCTTTCTTCCTTCCTCACACAACCCTTTCACATTGCCTCGTGAATCAAGTATTAAATATTTTGTTACTAAATAAATACAAGGGTTTGCTAGTGAAAAATAAAACAAAAAAGAATTTTAATTTGGTGTATTTTATTTTTTAAATAACATCCAGCCACTTAGCTCAAAATAAGACTGAAATGAATAATCAGATCTTCATAGTTCTTACAAAATCATAATAACCGTTACTTTAAAGGGCTCAGGCCTGAAATGTCCGTTTTCCTAAAATGTATCTTTCCCAGAATGTCTGCTTTTCCATAATGTTAAATCTTTTTTTTTTACAAAAGACGTGACATTATGGAAACAGCTGACATTTTAGGAAAACGGACATTTCAGGCCTGAGCCCTTTAAAGTAACTCTACGTGTGACTATGTGGCTTAGGCTCAAATTAACTTAAGTGCACTAAACAAAAAACTTGTCAATGTTCCACAGTCTTGCCTTGAGTTTATCATAACCAACCAAACCATCACGCTAGCTGCCTAACTGTGAAACGCACTTATGTATTCTTTGGTTGTATTTACAACTATATATGTACTTCTCGGAATCACTAGAGTACTAGGGTAAATCAACTTTTTACTGCCACTATTGCCACTCGTTGCTATCGTTACACAAATTTTGTCTCCTAGACAACCTGAGCATTTTTATATGAAACAGCATGAAGATGTCACTTGGTCAACCGGGGACTGAGTTAACACAAAAAAAGTTGATTCACCCACTACATAAAAGAGTAGCGATTAAACGAGGTCGCCCTTTCTTCGCAGCTGCTATATTTTTAAAGTAAAATGCTGGGTGGTGGCAACAATTACGTATGTTAAATCTAATACAAGTTGCTTTTTCGTTTATTTTCTATTGTTTTATGTCATACTCTGAATACACAGACGATGAAAAACCAGAAGTGATATCACCAAGGATGATATAGACTGGATTGGCAGTCGCCATAGTACGGATCGGCCGCGGTTTAATAATACATTTGCAGTGATATGAAATATCTGTAGTCTTATTGTTTTGCCTTCAAAGCCTCTGGCTATATTTCAGCGCCATCTAGATTTAATAATCGAACTACTAAAACCGCGGCCGATCCGCACTATGGCGACTGACAATTCAGTCTATATCATCCTTGCTATCACCAATGTTTATAACATAACAAAACACTGGTCAAATGCAGGACGCAAACAAATAAAATAAAAATTAAGATGTTTTTTTTTCTCAAAACAACAACGGAAACTCTTTAGACATCAGAAGGATAATTCTAAAATGTTACTCAATTTACACGAGAATTTTTTTTTAAGTCACGATAAACTAATTGTTTATATAATAATAATATCACATTCGAAAGCTCAAAACTCATTTAAATTTTAACTATCAATTTTATTATTACTTAGATGTTAATTTAAAGCATTTTTATGTACATCATTTTGCATAAGACACATTTGCAAAATTAAAGATTAATTATTTCAGCATATTTAAAATTATACTTCTGACGTCAAAGGTAGCACATGTAGGCCTCTTGCAGTCGTGTTTTGTTTCAACTAAACAAAAGACATTGTATTTTACCGTACCGATATTATACAATCAATTAATCACCTTACCACAAATCGGTACCCTGTACATATGTACACATGCATTATAGGCAAACAGCAAATCCGGTAAATAACAAGGTCCACTGTAAAGCTGAAAAAAAAACTGACGGCTAGGAACAGGCCCAATCCAATTAAGTTCATACAGTTACACAAATAAATTCAAATAAATGCGAACCTTTTTATATTCAATTTAATGATTTAGTGTAAATAGTAAATACTTATGTGAAGTAAATCTATAAGCAGCTAAAAGCATCACTTTAATTTCAACGACAGTATCAGTCTTAATAAGATATCGCCATAAAGCCGCAGCCAAAATAATTATATCTATAATTTTAAGTTATTTACACACTCACTCATTATTTTATAATGCTTCCATAAATCTATACTTTTTGTTCTAAAAAATGGCGACTTTATTTTCAGTTTGATACGGTATCAGATAAACTTAATGTTTTATAAGTTATATTATAAGACATCTATTGAATTTACTAGTAATAATGTATTTTCGATGTAGGGTGGCATAAATACTTAACTTTTTTTTGTGACATAAAATCAGCACCATATATTTTTGTACACAACAAATTGGCAGTGGCAGATTAATTACACTTCACAAGTCAATGACATCTACTGCTGCAATCACAGCCAGATAAATGACAATTAAATAACTAATTAGCTTTCGCTTATTATCAGTTCTATGGAAATTTAACATCGTATTACGATTTATGTCACTAAAAGATATTGTGACTATTTAAAAATGTATGATTGTTACAATGTACATAATATGTATTCTGATATAAAAATAGTTCATAATCACACAGAGTCTACAACTGTCTTAAAGAAATTAATGTTTATTGCTCTAGCACCAAATCGCGGGTAAAACGAAATGCATTTATGGAAACACAATATTACTATCACTTTATACTTCCAAAGGTGTGCATCAACAAACACGCATCTTTTACTTTATACCTATAGCTCCCAAACATTACTTAAAAGTCTTTATAAAAATACAAACAAACCATTTATTGTATGTACGCTTTTTAAGACACTTCACGTTTGATCAATTAATCACAAATTCTAAAGGAAAATATACAAAATTACAATTATACTATTTACAGAGATCTCTTAACTAAAATCTATAATCGTATGAATTTTCCTGTCGATATAAAACCTTATTTATAAAAGGTACGTGTGTCAGGTAAAATCCATACAAATCTTAAAGCGAAATATATTAAAAACTTTTTACAATTAATCATAATCATTTCTCTATTCGTCAAAATGCTTTTCTATTATCAAAATATGAACACTGAGTTATTTCAATAATCTATTATAATAATGACAAATACGATTGAAATTACAAAAATATCGTAAATCTAACAGTCGGACCGTTCGTTCCCGCAGCGCCGACTTGGATCTTTAACTTCTATCAGACTAGATGTACTTGTAAATTAATAGTAAAACCATTTTCTAGCAACACTTAAATAGGCGAGCTTGCCGATGAAGCTGCAAAAAACGTTATCACTAAATTTCTGTTAAGATTATTTCTTCACAGGCTCTTTGCCTATAGATTTCCTATTTTCAAACTTTTGCTGTAGACTGGCGACGTTTGATGGCTTCGACGTCAGTTTGGTCGCACTTGGTTTGACGTTCGAGTCAGTTCTCTGCACGCCAATCGTGGTCGGCTTGGGGACTACTTTTGGTTTATTTTTGTTACTGTCCGCTACAGAATCTACTTTGGAGTTGGTGCGGTTTAAAACATTTTGTGGTTTAGTTGCATTTAGAGCGACGGGTTTTGGAGCAGGTTTGATCGATGGTTTTTTGTCAACGGTTGGAGCAGGTCGTAAAGGTGGTCGGTTGTCGTTTGGTTTAGCAGTGATGCTAGGTTTAGCTGCTATTTTAGGAGTATCAGTAGGTTTGTTATTATTTATCACATCGGGCGCTTTCACAGCCTTGTCTGCGACAGCGCAACTCGATACTACGTCGGGACTATTCCCAATAGTCTTCGGCGTGTTTTTACTGCTAGCTTTAGGCGACTGAGGTACGGTTTTGAAAGTCGACGTTCTCAGATTCGGTGGCGTAACTTGCCGCGAGAACTGCGGTATCTTGGTGTTGCCTTTTAAAGTAGGAGAAGGTGGTGCCTTATCGTCATGCTTGTCTTTGTCCTTGTTAAGATATGTGGGCACATTCACAGCTGAGGGGTGCAAGTAACCACTGCTGGTAGTCGACGCTACGCTCTTTGACCCCGAATTGCTGTAAACACTTTCTGGCGTCTTGTATCCTGTATTCATGTATGTGCTGTCTCTGTTACTCTCGGGTGTCTCTTCCTTCGCTCTCCCTTTCTTCTTTCTAGACAGAGTCGCCCCGGAGTATATAGAATCGAAGTTTCTGTTTTGGATTTCATTGACTATTTCTCCCAGTAGACCCATGCTCTCAGTGCTTCCGGAATTTGATGTGATCGGTTTAGGGGTGTTGTAGCCCACTGGTGGAGGCTGGGGGATAGTTTTAACGGGAGGCGGGACGCCGGGTAGGGGTTTAGAATGCTTCTCGGGGCTCTCTTCGATGATCGCGTAAATATTGTCTCCTGATTCTTCGTCTATATGCGCTAGGGGCGCTTGCTTTTCCTCGATACAGTCCACGTAGTCAGTAGATTTTAGGTCCACGATTGGTTTAGGGTTTTGATACACTGGTGCTTCTTCTGTTGTAGTTTGGTTAGGTAGAGGGGGTGGAGGGGCGGTGGGTCGGCCTACTCCAGAGACTGGTCTCGGCGCTCCGGAAGGTTGCCTCATGGAGCCGAAGCTTTGTAGCGGCGCTTTGGGCGCGGCCGGCGCTCGCATACTTTGCGCTCTATTCACGAATGCCTTAGGATCCTCAGCGTCCTCCGAATCAGACACAACCGGCACCGTATTCACGGGTAACTCTACCCCCTTCTGCAATATAGGGTTTGATATCTGAAGATTGCGCAACGCAACTTTATCGCCAGATTTGGGTATTTTAACTTGGTGTATCGGATTCTTTGGTAAAGAATGGCTCCGTTCCACCGGAGTGCGTTCTTTTTCCTTCGGTTTCTCCTGTTTCAGGAAAGAAGCTATCCTGTTTAGCGATATCCCTTCTTTGACCTTCTTAGGTTCTTCTGGTAATGGTTTTTGAGGGAAAGTGCTGGCGTGCATGCTTAAAGGTCTCTTTGGTAGGTCTGGCGAGGCCGCGGGGATATTAGGAGCCTGTCTGATGGGGCCTAGAGTTTTGGAGCCTTGGAGCGGAGAGATCAATTCTTTCGCAGTGCACGTGGAAGCTTCTAGAATAGGGCTGGATATGACCGGTCTGGGGGGCGGATTGGTCATTACGGGGGTTATTTCTTCCTTCTCGTGGGTCATGAGCGCCTTAATTCTATTCTGAACGGAGCTGTTAGTCCGTTTGATGGACGGACTGGTCTTCGGGCTGGTGGAAGCGACAGGCACCACAGGCAGAGGTGGTGCGCTTCTTAGCACTGGTTTCAAGACGCCTTGGTTGGCTAGATTCTGGCTGTTGCTGCTGCTTCTATGCACTGGAGTTATCTTCGCGCTTTTGGGATTTTTGGCCACTTCCTTGACATCTGTTTCTTCTGGTTTATCGATGGGCGCGAGGGAGAAACCTTTGAAGTTGCCGAAGAAGTTGACGGAAGGGTTGACGTTCCCGCCCGGGCTCCTGTCGGAGTCGCTTCGGAGAAGACTGGAGCTCATGTCGTCAGGATTGGAGAGGGTTTGGACGACTGGTTGCGGCGCGGTTTGGGAGTGGTTCTGGAAGTTGGCTGCGAACTTACTGGCACTTCGGGAAATGCGGTGCTGGAGGCTGGTCTTTTTTGGTGATTGGACTCTGTGAGAAATAAATAAATTGTTATAGATGTCTTTGAGTTTACGAATACAAGAGATTTGAAAACGGTGTTGATAATTTTTCCTTTCGATCATGATAGATGACAATAAAAGTTAATATTATTGCATGCCATTTTAGAAACTTTTCTGTCTTGACTTATACCACCCGGCTAATTAAATACAGTTTTTGTAAGATGATAAAACATGTTAACTTAGCACCAGGACCACCAAACACATGCACAAGTAACTTGACACATTCAAACATGCAACTACTAGTACTAGTAGGTATCACACACAAAACTACTCACCACAGTGCAGATATAGACAAAGCAAACCACGAACAGAACTAGATGAATAAAGTAAAAATGTTACCAGTTTCTAAATAAAAAAGGGTGTTTGATTTAATGGCCTGATGAAGAAGACAAACAGACTAACTTTTAATGATTTTCAACATCTTTTAATACTGACAAAAAAGTGATTGGTATTGTTTTTGTTGTATTCAGTCTCACGCAGAACTTTGTTATGAAAGTTGAGTAAGATAGCATTATTAAAGATTTCTGTTTAATTATTTCAACTGGTAACATTTTGAAAGGAAAGAGTTAAGAAAGAAAGGAAAATAAGTAGAGAAAATAATAATTCTGAAATCATTTAATAATAATATCATAGCAAGAGTATTAATAGTTAAAGGTATGCAAATTAAAACAACTATAATTACTTCTTACACAAAATCAATTTACAAACCATTTTAAGTACATATAAAGAATTACTTAGAATAAAAGAATAAAATTCGAGATAATATTTCAAGTTCTTATACGTAATATTACATTATTAGATTCAGAAATCACGCAATCTTCTTAAAGCAGGTAAGTATGTAATGAGATATTTTTGGCTCAGCGCAGCAAACTCAGTTATTGCAACTCATTTGTCATTTCTCGACGATACCACTAGTTTAAAGCGACTTAAAATACAATCTCGACTTCTACAAATAAAAAAAAATAACACAACATGACGCCACCACCAATATTAAAAGCATGAAGTTTTTACAATGAAAACCACCCAATGTATTGGTTTTTGATATACTAAATGTTTCTAGGACAGGCGAGAAAATGGACATTGATCTTTGTGTCTTCCACACTGACCACCAACCTTTTCTGTTGATGTTTAAAAATTATCAATCGCATCGATGTATGAAATAAAAGAAAATTATGAACAACTTACAAAGTCGCCCGACCCACAGGGTAGGTACCACGAAACACACTGCTACGCGGAAACGATACAGAAGTGCATGAATAACGTTACGTATAGTTTTGTTTCGATGCTAACATAATAGTTTGTGTCATTGTCCCCTCTTTCGCCTGCCCTGGAAACGTGCTACAGTTAATAATTAATTGCCTAAAATGTGGGAAGACAAAAATGCAAATTCCAATATTTTATTATACTACTACAATGACAGACAAATTTATCACGAGCATGCCAGTATGATGTATGTAGACTTTTCATGTGCTCTATTAATATTTCATTCCACGTAAAAAGATCAATGATCTGTCAAAATGTGAAATTTTCCTCCATAGATTTTGTATAGCAATAGTGAACTATGACGTCACTTATTGGTAAATTAAATTGACTATTTATACAAATTGTTTTTTTTTCAAGCCTTTATTAAACTTGCACCGTAGTATGTAAGTTGTTGTTTAAGATTTTTTCGATCATTCTGTAATTTGGCCTACTTATGTATGTTCAGTGACTATACAATAGTTAGATAGTGAAATTAACGACTTCAATCAGTTATAAATATCAACTTTAGCGATATTTAAATCTCACAGAAACTTTTGTCAAAACTGGTAGACCTGGTGGCCTACCGTACATAGTTTAGATGACAAGGCAAGTACTAATAAGACTGTAATAAAAATGAAATTTCAACATAAAAAATTGTTACAATCGCGACTTTGAATTATTGTTTAATGGTGCCCATTACTCTACTATGAACTATAGCAACAGTGAAACCCTTACACGTCATACTGGCTAGTTTAAGACGTGCTTCGTGGGATTACGGATACAGTAACAGTGTAGAAACGTTCATTATAATACTAGTTATCTCGTGATAAATTAGTCCAACACTATTTCTAATGAATATACACAACACTGCAAACACACTATAATAGAATGCAAAAAGAATAGAAATTAAATAAGGGCGATTCTTTCTTTTTAACTGTTATACTAATATGGCAACGATTTAGTATGATAATTTAGGTATTTCATCATTTTATCGAAAAACGTTTCACAACTGATTCGATTCGCAAAATTATCGTTTCAACGATTGCATTTTTTCTGAAACTGTTATTTCAGGATTTATTTCAAGACCATCGTGTAGAACCGTGTATAGGTTAGGTTAGGTTTGTTTTATAAAAATCCTGAAATATATACAGTATCAGAAAAAAATGCATTCGTTGAAACGATAATTTTGCGAAACGAATCAGTAGTGAAACGTTTTTCGATAAAATGATAGCTACCCGATAATTTAATATCGGACTATTATTTGAGCCAATACAATTTATACTCTTAATAGGCAAATGGTTTATTATTTCAAGTTTGCATTATTAGTTTTTCTCAATTTGGACCTTTGGTTGACAATTTCATTGGCAGTAGAAGTTACACCAGTGTGCATGACATTCGGCTTAGGTTTTTCACTAGGCAACGAAATGTTAGGTCTAGGTTTTGCACTAGGTTTTGGGCTGACGTTAGGTTTTGGAGCAGTTTCGGGAAGCCTAAGCCTGGGAATCTTGTCATCTTTAGGCGCTTCAAAGTTATTAGTTATTACCTCGATTTTTATTTTATTTTGGTGTTTATTTACTGTATTAATATTAAGACTAGGGGTTGTAGTTTTGGAATTATTATGATAATTTTCGGTAATAACAATATCCTCTTTATTAATTTTACGATTAAACCTTACAGGCTCTTTAATGTTGTTCTTGTTTAAATTAACTAATTTACCTGACGCTACGTCATTTTTGGTACTGGCAACACCATTTGCGGCACCGCTAGGTGTTATCACACTGGCAATATTGGCATACGTCGGTGTATCATCTACGATCAAGTTACTTTTGGCAATGTTTACAGTTGGTTCACTTTTTTTGAAACTTGCTCGTAATTTTTGAATAGAACCTTTGTTGAAATTTGAGAATTTGTTGAAGATGTTAGGGTTAGTTTTAGAGTTAGGGTTGCTAGGTGTGCCTTTTCCTGAGCAGAGTAATTTGTGTACGTACGATTTCCGTGGCTTGTTCCACCAGAGCAGAACGTTGTGGCGGGAATAGTAGATGAGGAACAGCAGCAGCAGAGTCGAGGGTATGATGCCCAGGAATATCACGTACATTACAACCATGAAGTTTCTTTGGACTGTGGACAAGATTGTATACATTAGTGTACAGAATTTCATAAGGTATATTTAGTCATTACTAGCTTTTATTTAACGTGTTGCATGGGTCAAATTTTGGAAGTCGAATTTAACCCACTTCCAGAAAATGGTATAGTCGACCAAGTAACTGCTTTACTATTTTTATGACAGTTCCTACATCAGAATAAAAATAATTAAGCTGATTCTCACATTGATTTGTAACTTTAAATAGCCCTTGATATTTTACGCCGTACAACTGACATTGAACCTTAAGAGTGGTAAGGGAATTTCGTCGTCGGCTATATATTACAGCATGAAATTCGAAGAAACGATAGAAGAGCAAAACCAGTATGTATGAGTGTTACCGCTGGGGTCCGTCGCGGGGCCGGAGTCGTAGGAGCCGCCCGGGCCGGGCAGCGCGCAGAGCGGCGGCGCGAACCCGGGCTGGCAGTGGCAGTTACCTGTACACAACATGAACTTATCAGTTATACAGTAAGATTATTTGGCTGAGGTTTTGTTACTAATTACATTAAATAGGTTTGGATATTTAAAGTGATTAAATTTTAGGATTTTATATAAGTACCCTATGTGAAAACACGAACCTTTATGGTTAAAACTGAGACCTCCCGAGTGTCAAAGTGGAAATACATAATCTTACTGTACATAACGTGACCATTGTTTTGTCACTTTAAAACGGGAGAACGACTTTTTAAGGAAATTTTGGGCATATATAAACTTGTTTTTACAATAAAAAACTTCTTAGGTACGGTCGGCCGAGAAAGTGGTATCCAGTTTTGACAAAAGTTTCTGTGAGATCTAAATATCGCTAAGGTCGACTTTTATAACTCCTCCATCCACCGAATGAATGGTCATCCTACATTTATCGAAGTTGAGTAGTTTCGTCAAGTGTCATCGCTCCGCGGGAAATTTGACAGATCTCGTGTCAAAGTTTGTGAATAATAATAGGCCTTTACATCTGTGACAGATGATTTAAGTAGCACCCTGGCGACACTTGCGCTCGTGGCTAAAAAGACCGATACGGGATAGGATCCCTCGGCCGCACTCGCGACAAGTGTACGCAGCCCCAGATGATCGAGGGTTGGTGGCCCGGTTGTGGCGCTTTATGCGTTTTTCCCTCAGTGACTCAAACCAGGCATCGTCGTGCTTCGTTTGTGAAACTGACATGACAAAGAGATTTTAGGCTCATAGATTAAACCACCCTACGGTGACAGTGATTTTAATTAATGATTTGCAAATAATAATCATTATTTAAAAAAAAATCTTATTAGTTAAATAATTTTTACCTTCAGAATTGCACACGCCGTTCCCTGAACAGTTCGAAGGGCAGACAGCACCCTCCTTGGCAGCGACGAGTGCTTTCACAGACTCCACAGAAACGCAGCGTTGTTTCATACACATCTGCCAATTTAATATAACGTTATATTGATGATGTCATCTTCGTGACAGTAGTTGTAGGAACATAAATGTTAAGCGAGCTGAAAGCACGAGGCGACTATATGGCTAAAAAGCCATATCGTCACTGCTTTTAAAAAAGCTCGTAACTAAACATGGATAATCATACTATAAGAACTTTAGGTACACCGTCAGCTTCAAGGTTCAGTTCAGTTTGCAGATAAAATTGGAGATACAAGCTTTGTTCAAAGTAGTGACGATATACACATTTGTTTATTAGCTCAGTCTGTAATAAGAGTAAATTACTCAAAATATGGGTTACTAACCATCCGTCCGCAGCTTCGCCCGCGATAAAATTAATTTTCCCCCCGTAGGAAAAGGTATTTTCCCGCGGTAAAAAGTAGCCTATGTCACTCTGTGGTAATGCAGCTTTCTAACGGCAAAAGAATTTTTGAAATCGTCCGGTAGTTTCGGAGCCTATTCAATGCAAACATACAAACAAACAATCAAATCTTACCTCTTTATAATATTAGTATAGATTGCAAAGATCGCGGTTAAAAAAAACAATACCAAGAGGCGAAAAAGTGGCGACATCGATTCTGGCAGGAGAAACGGCCGATAACATTGCTATTTCGTCACTGTGATCGTCTTGGTTTTGTCTTACTACCTAATTAAATTATAAGACCCCTCTTTTTGCGTCTAAGGTTAAAAAAAAACACAAGCCTAAGCACACGGCGTATTTTTAACGCGCCGTCGACGCGCGTTTTAGGAACGCGCGTTTACAGCGCGTTTTTCATTCCATTAGAACAGCCTTATGGCCCCTAGCACACGGCGTTTTTTAAATAACCCGCGTGCGTATCGCGTTTGTATCGATACAAATGCGCGTCGACGGCGCGTTAAAAATACGCCGTGTGCTTAGGCCCTAACAAATGTATAATTAAATTTTCGTCCACACGTTACCTTATCGACTCCACACTTGGCACCGTCTGGCACCAAACCGGGATCCACGTCGCTCAAACCCAAGTCTATTATCACCGTACGACAGGGGATGATGGTCCCTAGAACAAGAAGAAAAGCCTCCTGTAGCAAAGATTGACATTTTAAAATTTGGAAAAAATCATGTCAAATGTGATTAACCCCTCGTATGCTTAGACGCGGATCCATGCCAGTTCATGCGTTAGCACGTATCCGTGCTAGCTTTTTATTTTTTATTTAAACTTTATTCTATACCACTGAAGGTCGAAAATCGATTAGCTAACTGAGCCGATGAACGAAGAAAAATGAAAAAATTCGACACAAACGAAAAAATAAGCGAATGGCCGCTGACATAGCATTTGTGGGGTCACGTGACCTGTCACGTGATCGAGTCGCCGCAACCCAGCTATCAAAAAATGATAAGCCTACCGCATAAGAGGGGTTAACTCGTGAGTCATTAAAAACTATTGTTCTCTTGCATCTAGTGGCACTGTAGACTCTGGATCAAAACATATAGAAAGAAAGAGAAATTTAACACTACCTTTCCTGCTCGCTATCATCATCATCATCATTCCAGCCTACATATATACGTCCCACTGCTGGGCACAGGCCTCCTCTCAGAATGAGAGGGCTTGGGCCATAGTTCCCACGCGGGCCAGTGCGGATTGGGAACTTCACACACACCATTGAATTTCTTCGCAGGTGTACGCAGGTTTCCTCACGATGTTTTCCTTCACCATAAAGCTCATGGTGAATTTCAAATGTTTTCCTGCTCACTATACTCTTTGTTAACTCCACCTGCTTTGCCATACAATTCACATATGCATACCAGATTTCAATTTCATTGAATCACTGAAAAATCATATCGATATCGCACAAACGCTGTTTCCCACGTGGGTGTCATTACCGTTGATGTCGATGAATATTGTTTCCCACGTGGGTCATTACCGTTGTTGTTGATAAATATTGTTTCCCACGTGGGTCATTACCATTTTTGCTGATAAATGTCGTTTCTCACGTCATCATTACCGTTGCTTTTGATGAATATTGTTTCCCACGTGGGTCATTACCGTTGTTGTTGATAATTATTGTTTCCCGCGTGGGTCATTACCATTGTTGATGAAATTATGTTGTTTCCCAAGTCATCATTACCGTTGATGTTGATGAATGTTGTTTCCCACGTGGGTCATTACCGTTGTTGTTGATGAATATTGTTTCCCACGTGGGTCATTCATTACCGTTGTTGTTGATGAATGTTGTTTCCCACGTCAACATTACCGCTGTTGCTGATGAATGTTGTTTCCCACGTCAACATTACCGCTGTTGTTGATGAATGTTGTTTCCCACGTCAACATTACCGCTGTTGCTGATGAATGTTGTTTCCCACGTCAACATTACCGCTGTTGCTGATGAATGTTGTTTCCCACGTCAACATTACCGCTGTTGTTGATGAATGTTGTTTCCCACGTCAACATTACCGCTGTTGTTGATGAATATTGTTTCCCACGTCAACATTGCCGCTGTTGTTGATGAATGTTGTTTCCCACGTCAACATTACCGCTGTCGTTGATGAATGTTGTTTCCCACGTCAACATTACCGCTGTTGTTGATGAATGTTGTTTCCCACGTCAACATTACCGCTGTTGTTGATGAATGTTGTTTCCCACGTCAACATTACCGCTGTCGTTGATGAATGTTGTTTCCCACGTCAACATTACCGCTGTTGTTGATGAATATTGTTTCCCACGTCAACATTACCGCTGTTGTTGATGAATGTTGTTTCCCACGTCAACATTACCGCTGTCGTTGATGAATGTTGTTTCCCACGTCAACATTACCGCTGTCGTTAATGAATGTTGTTTCCCACGTCAACATTACCGCTGTCGTTGATGAATATTGTTTCCCACGTCAACATTACCGCTGTCGTTGATGAATGTTGTTTCCCACGTCAACATTACCGCTGTCGTTGATGAATATTGTTTCCCACGTCAACATTACCGCTGTTGTTGATGAATGTTGTTTCCCACGTCAACATTACCGCTGTCGTTGATGAATGTTGTTTCCCACGTCAACATTACCGCTGTCGTTGATGAATGTTGTTTCCCACGTCAACATTACCGCTGTTGCTGATGAATGTTGTTTCCCACGTCAACATTACCGCTGTTGTTGATGAATGTTGTTTCCCACGTCAACATTACCGCTGTTGCTGATGAATGTTGTTTCCCACGTCAACATTACCGCTGTTGCTGATGAATGTTGTTTCCCACGTCAACATTACCGCTGTTGTTGATGAATGTTGTTTCCCACGTCAACATTACCGCTGTTGTTGATGAATATTGTTTCCCACGTCAACATTGCCGCTGTTGTTGATGAATGTTGTTTCCCACGTCAACATTACCGCTGTCGTTGATGAATGTTGTTTCCCACGTCAACATTACCGCTGTTGTTGATGAATGTTGTTTCCCACGTCAACATTACCGCTGTTGTTGATGAATGTTGTTTCCCACGTCAACATTACCGCTGTCGTTGATGAATGTTGTTTCCCACGTCAACATTACCGCTGTTGTTGATGAATATTGTTTCCCACGTCAACATTACCGCTGTTGTTGATGAATGTTGTTTCCCACGTCAACATTACCGCTGTCGTTGATGAATGTTGTTTCCCACGTCAACATTACCGCTGTCGTTAATGAATGTTGTTTCCCACGTCAACATTACCGCTGTCGTTGATGAATATTGTTTCCCACGTCAACATTACCGCTGTCGTTGATGAATGTTGTTTCCCACGTCAACATTACCGCTGTCGTTGATGAATATTGTTTCCCACGTCAACATTACCGCTGTTGTTGATGAATGTTGTTTCCCACGTCAACATTACCGCTGTCGTTGATGAATGTTGTTTCCCACGTCAACATTACCGCTGTCGTTGATGAATGTTGTTTCCCACGTCAACATTACCGCTGTTGTTGATGAATATTGTTTCCCACGTCAACATTACCGCTGTTGTTGATGAATGTTGTTTTCCACGTCAACATTACCGCTGTCGTTGATGAATGTTGTTTCCCACGTTAACATTACCGCTGTCGTTGATGAATGTTGTTTCCCACGTCAACATTACCGCTGTTGTTGATGAATGTTGTTTCCCACGTCAACATTACCGCTGTCGTTGATGAATGTTGTTTCCCACGTCAACATTACCGCTGTTGTTGGTGAATATTGTTTCCCACGTCAACATTACCGCTGTCGTTGGTGAATGTTGTTTCCCACGTCAACATTACTGTTATTGTAGATGGATATTGTTTCAAACGTCATCACTACCGTTGCTGTTGATAAATATTGTTTTCCACGTGGGGGTCATTACCGTTGTTGTTGATGAATGTGGCGGAGAGTACGGCGGCGCTCTCCATGCCGAACTCCAGCCGCTCGTTGAGGTGCCGGCACTGCAGCATGCCGCACAAAGCGTCGGGGGGCGAGCACTTGCGGTAAATCTGCGCCACGCGGTCGTAGCCGCAGTTGCCGTGCCTGCGGTCATACAAACTTTGTTTAATATTCCCCGTTCTAAAGATCCTAAGCTGTTGTGTGCACACCCGTGCGCACAGGACGCTCGGCGGGTTAATATTAAGAAAGGAAATTTAGATGGCGCTGTACTTATTATAAACTGGCTAACGGTGTGTCGCCCTAGAAAGCTTAAGAGAGTTATTGTATCTCATTTTGTTTGAGCTTTGTTCGAAAACCATTACAGCAAAAAAAAAGTGAGGGGTGGGTAGGGTTACCATATGTAAATAGAGGGATGCCTGTCTATGGTACCTAAAATGCCTGATTTTTCAGAAAAATGCCTGTCTAAAGCAAAACGCTGTAAGTAATAAGTAAGTAAAAGCCAGCAGATAATAATGAAGAAGGATGTTTATTACTGATATTTGTCAGAGGACATTATGCAAGCGTGAAATTTTTAAAAATGCCTGTCTCAGACCAATGCCGGCCGCACGCCTGTCTAAACCTTAAAATGCCTGTCAAATGCGGCAAACGCCTGTCATATGGTAACCCTAGGGGTGGGTGGTTTTTATATTTAGTGCAGTTTGTCTCTTACTATTTGCATGAGGCTACCACTCCGTTACCGTGCATTATTACAAATATTACATAAATACTAAGCATATTTTTTCGATTCTGATAATCAATAATAATCTGTTATATGTAGCTGATAGCAAATCATCAATTATTTAACTTAAATAACAGCAGAAAATAGACAGTGTAAATCACAACTTTTTTTAGGTTGGCACAAGTCTACCTGCACACAATTTGAAAATGGCCCGGATACAGTAGTACACACTTTATATGGCGCGTCGTGCATTTTCGGCCGCGCAGACACGAACGAACTAGCCGATGATACGATTCAAACTTTAAATCAGTCTTATGTCATATACTTAGAAGGTGCAAATTACAGTGCACCTGTTATCCGTCTCATTCCCTCAGAAGTATGGAAACTGACTAACATGGCACGCGACGCGCGCTAACATGGCAGCAGCAACCCACCAATAGCGGCACAGGAAAAAGACAATAGTAGAGTAAGAATATGCCGATTGCTCAATTGCATCTCCCGCGCTTCTAAAACGCGTCTTCCGCGCAGATAAATCGGTGAGCCATATCAGTTATTGAAACGATCTTATCTTACTGTCGAGTGTGTGTGTTGTACCAAGGACGATAATAGATATGGACTGACAACCGCCATACAAAAGATCGTTCCTCGTTGCTTAGTACAAAAAAGTAACTAGATGTATATGGTATATATATATAGCAAATGCCCGCGTTGTTATTTGTGCGTTCTAGTCATAGTGTAGGAAAAAATCTCAGCGCCGTTTCCTTGGATTATAATAGCGCCATCTAGTCATAATGAAGGAAAAGGTCTCGGCGCCATTGTGTTAATAACGCCATCTAGAAATATAGGAAAAATATCAGCGCCATCTAGTTATAAGCCTGGATTTTGGCTCTGTTCCGGTTAACGCTGTTTAGTATGGAAGTCGACAGTCTATAAGTAAAATTGTCTTTGGTTGTACTCACTCGTCGCCCTTAGGGTTGGAGCTCTGGTAGCACTTGCGGTCGGAGCTCTCCCCCGTGGTGCCCCACAGCAGCCGGCACTGGTCGCCGCGGCTGCGGCACGAGCCCCGGACGCAGTACGCCTCCTGAACAACACAATCATCATCGTCTCCGGCGAGAACCGGTCCACTGCTGGGCTCAGCGTCAAGGGCGCCGCCAGCCGATGATTAATTAAGGCTAGTAGAAATATAGAGGACTAGCGGAAGTATGCTTTCCGGAATGAAAACTATCCTACGTCCTTTCTCGGGACCCAAACTATCTCTGTACAGTAAAATTACATAAAGTTTACCACTGACATCTGTCAGTGGTTTGCCTTCATTTCATATTCAACTTTAACGACCTACAAATAAAGCCAATTTTAGAATACTGTTACCCACGTTTGCAGATTTTGTAATAGCTACTTTATTTGTATGGTGTTAAAGTTGGAAATGAAATGAAGGCAAGCCATCTGTCAGTGGTAAACTAAAAGTAAACGTATTGTACGTGATATAAGTTCATGTAAATCAGTTAAGCGGTTTAAACGTAAAGAGGTTAGAGATAGACAGATAAACATACCGACAGCCACACTTTCGCATTTATAGAATTAAGTATGGATGGATATTAGTATGGATATGGAAGGGAAAAGTATGTACAGTCGAGAGCTTAAGAAGCAAGTGAAAACTACACCGTGCTCTTGGCTATACAATAAATGAAACTTTAACCTTTTGAACGCCAGTGTCTGCTATAGAGAACAATACAATACGACGGTAATACAAAAATGAAACTACCCGCCCGCATCCGCATAAAAATCATTTTTGTTTGTAACGAAAACGATGTGTGGCGTTCAAAAGGTCATCATCATCATCGTTTCAGCCGTAGGACGTCCGCTGCTGGACATAGGCCTCCCCCATTGATGCCCAATCATTATGATTGGAAGCGATTTGTATCCACCCTGAACCTGCGGGCCTTCACCAAATCGTATACCTTTTTTTTATCACTAGCACTTTACGTGTACCCCCGGGCCCGGGGAGGCCCAGATGGTTATGTGGGGCTCTCTCTCCCATCCTCTTCCCCTAACGGGAAAGGGAGGGGGGAGTATACCCACTAAAACCACTCCGACGTTGCCCTCTTGCCGAGGTTGGTAGGCGCCGTGGGATCCCAAAGTTTCTACCACGAAACCAAATCGTAAACCTAGTAATAAGGTAATCAAGACAAATCCAATGACGTATCATTTATCAAAATCGGTTCAGCCGTTGTGTAGTTATGAGAGGACATAGGAATGGACATACATACGGGTCAAACACATAACCCTTCCTTCTTCGCAGTCGGGTAAAAAGGTTCAAAAGGTAAACATAGTAATTGGTAAGAGATGTGTGTGTGTGTGTGTGTGTGTGTGTACCTGGCTTTCCCCGCACGGGGTGGCGTCCATCTTGTGCACGTCGGCGGGGCAGAACTGCGAATGGCCGCTGCAGTACTCCGGCAAATCGCACTCGCGGTCCGCCGCGCGGCATTCCGAGCCCGCCGCCTTGGGCCGGCACGTCTGTCAAACACACATTGAGTAAGATATCATCATCATCATCATCATCTCGGCTTATATACGTTCTACTGCAGGGCATAGGTCTTTTAGAAAGAGTGGGCTGGAGTCGTAGTTCCCACGCGGGCCTCGTGCGGATTTGGAATTTCACACGTAGAGCTTGTCTAATTTAAAATGACGCGCGCCTAACCACCGCGTTTACGCACATCTGCCGAGAGAAATATTTCTCTATTGTAGCTTAAATAGAGTTTCAAATCTTGTGCGTAAATGCGGTGGTGGTGGTGCATTGAATTGCTTCGCAGATGTGCGATAGCCTATAGATGTTTTAAGAAGCCTGTGCCTAGCATTTTTCATTAGTTAATTTAAAAAAATATTCTAATAATGCTCATCTCTGGTTTCATACAGTTACGTCAACCGCCAAAGAGAATCGCTAGGCGGCAACGATAGCGGCGGGGAAGTATTCTGTATGGAGTGTCGCAGCACTGGCATGGCATTACCGTGAGGTCGCACGCGGCGCCGCCGTCCCGCGCGGCGGACTGTCCCGGCGCCGTGCCGCAGTCGCACTGCTGCCTTCTTACCGTGAGGTCGCAGCAGTGTCCGTGCGCGCACGTGGCGTTGGGCCGCAGCGTGCAGTCGGGCCGGCAGCAGGCGTGGCACGCGGCGCCGCCGTCCCGCGCGGCGGACTGTCCCGGCGCCGTGCCGCAGTCGCACTGCTGCCTTCTTACCGTGAGGTCGCAGCAGTGTCCGTGCGCGCACGTGGCGTTGGGCCGCAGCGTGCAGTCGGGCCGGCAGCAGGCGTGGCACGCGGCGCCGCCGTCCCGCGCGGCGGACTGTCCCGGCGCCGTGCCGCAGTCGCACTGCTGCCTTCTTACCGTGAGGTCGCAGCAGTGTCCGTGCGCGCACGTGGCGTTGGGCCGCAGCGTGCAGTCGGGCCGGCAGCAGGCGTGGCACGCGGCGCCGCCGTCCCGCGCGGCGGACTGTCCCGGCGCCGTGCCGCAGTCGCACTGCTGCCTTCTTACCGTGAGGTCGCAGCAGTGTCCGTGCGCGCACGTGGCGTTGGGCCGCAGCGTGCAGTCGGGCCGGCAGCAGGCGTGGCACGCGGCGCCGCCGTCCCGCGCGGCGGACTGTCCCGGCGCCGTGCCGCAGTCGCACTGCTGCCTTCTTACCGTGAGGTCGCAGCAGTGTCCGTGCGCGCACGTGGCGTTGGGCCGCAGCGTGCAGTCGGGCCGGCAGCAGGCGTGGCACGCGGCGCCGCCGTCCCGCGCGGCGGACTGTCCCGGCGCCGTGCCGCAGTCGCACTGCTGCCTTCTTACCGTGAGGTCGCAGCAGTGTCCGTGCGCGCACGTGGCGTTGGGCCGCAGCGTGCAGTCGGGCCGGCAGCAGGCGTGGCACGCGGCGCCGCCGTCCCGCGCGGCGGACTGTCCCGGCGCCGTGCCGCAGTCGCACTGCTGCCTTCTTACCGTGAGGTCGCAGCAGTGTCCGTGCGCGCACGTGGCGTTGGGCCGCAGCGTGCAGTCGGGCCGGCAGCAGGCGTGGCACGCGGCGCCGCCGTCCCGCGCGGCGGACTGTCCCGGCGCCGTGCCGCAGTCGCACTGCTGCCTTCTTACCGTGAGGTCGCAGCAGTGTCCGTGCGCGCACGTGGCGTTGGGCCGCAGCGTGCAGTCGGGCCGGCAGCAGGCGTGGCACGCGGCGCCGCCGTCCCGCGCGGCGGACTGTCCCGGCGCCGTGCCGCAGTCGCACTGCTCGCCTTCCTCTAAGAAACCGTTGCCGCACGTCGGCGAGTTGAAGAGCGACTTCGGTTTATTACTGGAACAATGGTTATGTTGACACTATTAATTAAATTTAAATAGCAATAAATTTGAAATTATTGAACAAATAAGTATATAAGTGTTATGCCATTTTGTAAACTAGATCAGCTAGGCATTTTTTTTTATACCATGGAGGACCAAAGTTACGGGATGAAACAGTAAAATATCTGAAAACTGTCTTTTAAGTCGTTTTTCATCCAAATTTGACTAAATATTAAAATAAAATAATATCACGTTTAAAAACCCATCTTTTCTGCAATATTTATCAGTAATCAGATTTACTAAATTCGGTCATTTGAGGCTGTGGCAGACGAAAAACTCAACTGAGGGAGAAAAGTCGAGATTTTGTAATCTCGAAAACTAAAAGATTTTTACTAAACCTAAAATGTGATATTCTGGTAGTAGATCTATCAGCTCTTAACGGGTTATCATCGGTTTCTGGGACACCCTGTATAGGCTGGGATGAAGAAACTGTTGGGGAAATCATGATGATGTTGATGACTTACCGCAGACAATAGTCCATTCCGCGCTCGAAGGACAGCGCGAGCGATTTCAAACTGCACGAGGACCAGTGGACGGGAGTGACGCTGGTGCTGGACGGCGACATGATGCACTTCTGGTCCGGGCAGGAGCAGTCGGCGTCGGTGTCGTGCTCCATGCCGAAGTTGTGGCCCATCTCGTGGGCTATCGTCATGGCTACTAGCCCCAGCACCTGGAAGAGGAGGAATTAGGTAAGCCGCCTTCTCGTGCCTAAAATGGCTCTGTATCTACATCCCTAATAATTATTTGTCCTAACTCTTTTTATTTAAAATCTATTAATTGTTCTGGATTTTTATAAAACAAACCTAACCTAACCTATAGAGTTCTAGAGGATAAAAGTTCCTGAAAAATTCACGGTTTCCGAGAAAAAAAGTGTTAGGACAAACGATCATTAGGACAAACATTACATTAGGTCAAACGATGTTAGGGATTTAGAATGAGACCCGCCTAAAATACCACGTTCCCAAAATACCACACTTTTCATAATACTACATTACCTATTTATTGCATTCGCATTATACCAGATGTTTAAAATAAGACATTCCACCAAAATAATCTCTTCCTTGACTAATCTTCGGTTTTATAATGTGGTGCTACGAAAATCTGGTAGTAGAGGAGACGTGGAAGATCGACCTTCACCGATCTGATAACTCGATGAGACGTATTTTTTATTAAATATAATTTATAAACAAATATGCCTATGATAACTTGCCTATCGAAAAGTGTTCATAGATTTTTTTTTTGTTTTATTGTGGAGTGCCTTTAGCCATCTTCCAGCTCCATTATCAGACCCTGGTTACCATCTGGGATCAAAGTACTCGTCAAGGCGAATCAAACGAGTCCAAACTCAATGGGGTAATTCGTAATTTCATTAATTCAGTATGGCCAAAGGCACTCCACAATAAAACGACACAACCCCATCGAGTTTGGACTCGTTTGATTCGTCTTGACGAGTACATTGATCCCAGATGGTAACCAGGGCCTGATAATGGAGCTGGAAGATGGCTAAAGGCACTCCACAAAAAAACAAAAAATAGCTATGAACACTTTTCGATAGGCAAGTTATCATAGGCATATTTGTTTTTAAATTATATTTGATAAAAAATATGTCTCATCGAGTTATCAGATCAGTGAAGGTAAGCTAGAAATATGGTAAATAGGTAAATGCAGTATTTTGAAAAATGTGGTATTTTGAGGACGTGATATTTTAGGCACGAGTGAAGTCGCCGAAGGCTGGCTGGAGACGCAATACAATCTAATCAATGACGAATAAATGATTTTAATGGCAGGGAGGAAAAGCAAGACCGAGATTAAATCATTTTAATCAAATCAAGGACAACATTAGCGCCGGGTTATATCAAGTAGTTGAAAGGCTGGTAAGTCATAAGTCTTTATTGATGGAAGAAAGGAATAAGGTCCAATTGTTCAGACGACAAGAGTGGCACTCTTAAATTATGATGATGATGATGACATATGGCTAACTTACTTGTGAGTGGTTGGAGGCGAGCCCGGCGGAGTAGTCGTACGAACAGATGAAACCTTTCAGAGCTTTGCCGACCACGCCGTCTTTGAAGTTTTGTCGACTACAAGGGAATGACGCAATTGGGATGTACCAAAAAAAATAACCTATAGTTTTTATATTTTTTTTGGAAAGAATAGGATATTTTAAGATACCATTTTCATCGATTTTGAATTTGGTTGAGTATTTAATTTTTTATAATTTTTTTAAGAAATACGTTGGATGACGTCACAGTGAGAGAGCCACGTTCCATTGCCTACAAAAATTCAAGCCGTACATAACATAATCTGTGGCACTACTGATTTGTCTTGTCACTGTCAATAATACAAGCACGGCTTAGGGTCCTAAATGAACCATGACAAATAGTTTTATTTATTTATCTTCTTTTAGCTTCGATTATTCCTGTTTGTTTAATGGTGTGATAGTAAATAGATATTTTTTACTTAAATCTGATATTTAAATTCTTTCATATTTACTTCTAACGTAGTAATTTAATAATTAAATTTGTAAAAATACATTGCGAGTATTGTATACATTTCGGACTTTATGATAAATGACAACTGTTTAAAGCCAGGTGCACATCATGTGATTAAAGTTCTGTCTTTGTCACTCTTTGCTATTATAAGCAGGACAGCAACATTTCAAACTGTCAATTTGCTTTAGAGTGTAGACCTGCTTTATATCTGCCTATGTGACGATTCACTGCAGGGGTCAAATGTAGGTCATTACTTAAATTTTCTTTATTTAATTCAGTTTATCATATTTCTGGAATCTGATTTCTGAAAACGATTCACAAAGCCTATTTCTCCAAACGGTTTTCGATTTATTATACGTTGTCAAAAATTGGGACATCCCAATTATTATTAGTATTACCTACGTACGGTCATACGTACTCTAGCACATCAAATTGTATTTAATTCATCAGTGACGACTTTATCTAAAGCCATTTATTTTTGTTCGTCAAGTGAAAAAGCATAACAGTTGAGCGAGGAAAATTGGAACCCGCTCGCTTTCCAGAGGCCGTATTGTCTAACGCTTCTGACGCTAGCTTTCGCTTTCACCATCTCTTTCTGTCATCATCTTATACCTTTTGACAGAAAGAAATAGTGATTGCGAAGGCAAGCGTCAGAAGCGTTAGACAATAAGCCAGCAGATCCATTTACTTCTAAACTTCAATTCAGATTACTTCTTTCTTCTACGACAAACATTAACCTTATGAACGCAAGCCACAAACGACTAAAAGCATTAAGAAACTGTAGTGCCTACAAAGCCATCGACCATAAGTCAACAATAACATAAACTAGCAAACTATCATGTGTGCTCAAAGTTCAAATTCGCTTTTGACATTATTATGACAAGACGTGATGAATAGGGATGTTGACGCCATTAAAAAATAATTCGAAGACATGACTCCAGTAAAAAACGCTTTATTTTAGCCCTAAAACCAGATTAATTTTCTATTAACTGCAAAATTAGACTTTTTGTCGCTTTAAAACAAATAAATAGTTGAATGAGTTGGCGAAAAAGTGACGTCATAATCATAAGTTGCTATTGCCATTCAAACTCAATGGGAGAATTGTGTTTTGACAGCTCATAACATAAAAAGTACGTCAGTTGATTGGTGGTGTCAACAACCCTATTATTGATGACTTTTGCCTGCTACAGTGGCATGACAGTGGCGTTCAAAGAGTAAAAGTAATATTGTCAACTCACGTGAGCAACTGCGCATTATCGTTCGGTATGTGCCGCACAAGCTCAGTCTTGCGGTAGTGCAGGAACTTCGTGAGCGTCGCGTCGCCATTTTCCTCCAAGTCAATGGCGTCTCGTTCGGTCCACACCACCACGCCCACTAAGGCTATGAAGATGTTGAGAGGTGCGTATACCTGGGGAGGGAAGTCTTGTAATTTGCGTGGAGAATTTAAGTCTAGTTGGAATTGTCAATTTTAAATTAGATATTTTTCCATGTATTTTTTTTATTGCTTGAATAAATATTTAATTGTAAAACAAGACTGGGATGTTACTGTTTGACGCGAGTAGTTCAAAAATAAGAATCCTAAACGTAGCCGAGGATTTCAAAGCACAAGACGCTAAACAACTTGACTGTCGAGCGAACAGACAAGACAATTTTTTCACTACAGTGAGAAAAATAGTAGATAAAAGAAAATAAAATCGACACTTCTGAATTAAGTAGAAAGACGCAGATCCGTCTTTACCAATAGTTTGATAATTTATATACAGGTATTAAAAACCGCTTCAACAATCTCTACATTGTACGGCCCGCAGATCCTAGCCTTTGTTTCCGTAAATGAACACCAGTTTCACTTAGTGAGACAGTGTGATGACTCGAACGTCCAACCTTTAGCTGTCACCGGTAGTTTCCAGTCGTAAGTTTTTGTTAAAAGTTCCATTTTTAAAACAAGCTTTTTTTGATGACTGTACTTTTTGGTCCTGGCTACCATCTAAGTAGTCCAAACTAGATGGGGTTATGTCGTTTAATTACAGAGTTCCTATGGCCGCCATCCAGCTCCATCATCAGATCAGCTCCGATTTATACATACAATACATGCAAAATTTCAGCTCAATCGGTAATCGAGAAGTGGGTCAAATTTATCTTGAAAGATTTGATGACACAGATAACGGGCCAGGTGAAAATAAATAAAAGCTTGTAATAAAGCAGTCTTACGGAGTTGATGATGTTGGCGACGTCAGTGAGCTGCCTCTGCACAGCCCGTAGATCCTCGCCGCTGGCGCGATACTCCCCCCTGTCGGCGACCAGCACCAGTTCCACGTAGCGAGACAACTTGTTGGCGTTGTACGGTTCACGGACGCGGATGTCCTCGTGAGTGTCGCGCTTGTACTGAAATGAGGAACACTTTTAAAGAAACCATTACAAGTCCACAGTATGTGGGAATCAGCGAAATATCAGTCTGCGAGTAGTTAACTGTTCTAAACAAAAGACAAGCGATTAAAACTCAGTTTAGACCTACTTGAAAAATGGTGCAAGTGACATTACATTGCGAGGCCGTGAAGCGAACGGATTTGAAAAGGTCAACCCAGCACCGCGATGTAATGCTAAAACTGTTTTGCGTAGTAGGTAGCTCAACTACTGTGTAATATGAGAGAAATCAGGAGAAGTCTGCCCTAGAAATTGTCATTAATCGTTATGAACAATATGATACTAAAGCATCACTGGATAGTGGATAGAGATATTAATGTAACTTTAAATTTCTCTTTTTTTGCCCGAATGAACTCTATGTGGGCATATTACTCTGTCATTATCGACGGGAACCTGTGATTGGCTTGCTGTATTCACTGCTATTTCCATGTTGTATGTATAAGCTGTTGGTTCTCCAAAAATAAAGAAATCATTAAAAATGCTCCAGAGGAATAATCAAATAGTAATGCGAGTTATCTCACCCGACTGACTCTGGACCGTCTCCTGGCTTGCTCCTGACTCCTCTGCTGGAACAGCAAGGGATCGTAGCTGGAGTTGAGGGTCGATCCCCCCTCGTACCCGCATTTATGCTCCTTGGCAAGATGCTCGTGGGAGTAGAGGAAGTGGTCCGCGTTTATATCGTTATCTGAAACATTCCAACCAAAGATTATTATAACCCGGTGTTTGTTGATGCGCTATGAATCCACAAATGAGATTTTCTTTAATTTCAAGAGTTTCTTTAATTTCTGTCAATTCGCAAAGCAAGTAAATTAGGAGGGAATTTTGCTGTAACTCTACATTTACACATTACACATAAGACCTAGCGATTGTGAGCTTCAATTCGTTGGGCTTTGACATAGCTAAGACTGGTGAAGTAATTTCACCATCGCACTTTCCACCGAAAGTCTAACTTTCATCTTCACCATCTCGATGAATGGCGGTCTACGGTAGTACTTTTTCTCCGACACACAGTGAAATTGTAGAATCTACCTACTTCCGGCAGCAGTATTTCATGAAAATTATGACATTGGGGCTTTCAAGAAAAGGGAAAGGAAAGGGAGTAAGTACCCTTTACAGGCCGGTAATTTAGTTTCGTGCATATGTTTGGGTCCTGGGTCCCACATACCTTGCACGGGCTGGATGTACCGCATCTGCTGGCCGTCGTAGATGACCCCTTTGACTCCGTGACAGGTCGACACGGCGGCCCACGAGCCCCGCCGCCCGCGCACGTGGCCTGAGTACTGGCATATATCTAGGTCCTGGGAAATACACCATTTATTTATTACTAACTAGCTGTTCCTGCCAACTTCGTCTGAGAAGATTTTCCTTGATAGAAACTATCCTATGTCCTTCCCAGGGTCTTAAACTATCTCTATACTAAATTTCAACTAATTCAGTACAGCGGTTTAAGCGTAAAAGAGCGGTTAAAGAGGTAAGAGAGACAGTTACTTTCACATTTATAATACTAGCTGCTGCCCGCGACTCCGTCTACAAAGAAGCCGTTTATCGCTATCCCGCAGGAACTATGCTAGTTTCCGGGATAAAAACTATCCTATGTCCTTTCCAGTGTCTCGAGCTATCTCCATGCCAAATTCCATCTAAATCGGTTCAGCGGTTACAGAAAGACAGACAGACGGAAAGATAGACAGACACACTTTCGCATTTATAATATTAGTATGGATTAGTAAGAATGTACATAACTCTAACCATTAAATACTGTTAAAATGTACTTCGATTATTTTTTTGGTTCTTCTAGTACACCGCAATAAGTGGCCGAGAGTTTAAGAATTACCTCTCGTGTTGGAGTGTGTAGCTTCGTCTCCCCCCTTTCCTGGTAGCTGAGCACGTGTCCACTTGGCACCAGGTCCTCGTTCAGTCGCAATTCAAGCACGTACTGTTTGCCATCGATGCTGACCGTCAACGTCACCTCTGGGTGGTGGTTGCCGTTCTGGAAAGAAAGAAGTTTACTGTTGTGGTATGCATTTATTGAAAGGCCCAATCCATCAGAGAACGCTTCGCGCGTCCATCGACCTTATAATTTTGCCTTTTAAATGCGTAATTTATTAATCTGACAGTAATAAAATGACCTCTTGATGTGGTATCAAAGATATTTTGACTTCAATGGTGAGCGTGAAGTTCTTGTGGCCCTGGCCCTGGTGGACTCTGGTGGGAACTTAAGACCAATCGATCTTTATCGCCCAACAATCGAAAAGGACGATTTCCAGCATAAATATGAGAAGACCTAATCCACCAAGAAAAAGCTTTCCACAGCTACACCAGTCCTGTCATTTGTCGTTGGTATCTACTGATCCTGATGGTATGTTGATTAAGCGCAGCGTGGAACGTCCACAAACGAGACGGACGGATGATTTGGTAAAGGCCGCAGATTCAAGATGGATGCAAGCCGCTTCCAACCGTAATGATTGGGTATCAATGAGGGAGTCCTATGTCCAACAGTGGACGTCTTATGGATGAAATGGTGATGAGATGACCTACTTATCTGACATATGTTACTTACTTACTCGCGACATACATTGCAGGGACGCCACACTATAGATTTAAGTGATTGGTCGACTACAGCAATGTGTTTCAACGCGCCCGATATCATCGCATTGAGTAAATATGGCTTTAGGCACTGTTTCAACGGGACTTCATGCGCGAAGCGACTAATTCCTGCAATTTACTCGTAGCTTGAGGCCGTCTCACTTTCAAGTTTGAAATGCCACTGCCGCCAGCTAACCTTTTCAATTACGTGCAAAAAGTGGACTACGTTTATGGTCTTCTAACGTCCGCCATTTTTAAATGAACCATAAAACTAATCAAGACACTAACGACCTATATGAATTCATAGCATGTTTAAGAGGGTTTATACCTGCTGAGCTGGCAACGTTGCATTTTTGTTAGTTTTTCTCGATTATTCCACAAAAATTGAATGAAAATTAAAAATGTTTTGTATACAAATTGTTCTTATATATAAGTTAATGTGTCTACTACAATAATAATTCGTGATAAGACTTTTATTTTCTTTAAAAACCGTTAGGTAATAATTTGTTCGTTTTTAAAGAAAATAAAAGTCTATCACGAATTATTATTGCAGTAGACACATTAACTTATACACTAGAACAATTTGTATACAAAACATTTTTAATTTTCATTCAATTTTTATGGAATAATCGAGAAAAACTAACAAAAATGCAACGTTGCCAGCTCAGCAGGTATAAACCCTCTTAAGCTGCCACGAAACATACATATCAAAGGAAATTATACCTAATTATATTTGACTAGCCTTCCGTCCGCAGCTTCGCCCGCGATAAATTAATTTTCCCGTAGGAAAAGGGTTTTTCCCGCGGTAAAAAGTAGCCTATGTCACTCAGTGATAATGTAGCTTTCTAACGGCAAAAGAATTTTTGAAATCGGTCCAGTAGTTTCGGAGTCTATTCAATGCAAACAAGCAAACAATCAAATCTTTCCTCTTTATAATATTAGTATAGATTTGCATTACAGTAAAATTACTTAAAGTTTACCACTGACATCTGTCAGTGGTTTGCCTTCATTTCATATTCAACTTTAACGATCTACAAATAAAGCCAATTTTAGAATACTGTTACCCACGTTTGCAGATTTTGTACTAGCTACTTTATTTGTATGGTGTTAAAGTTGGAAATGAAATGAAGGCAAGCCATCTGTCAGTGGTAAACTAAAAGTAAACGTATTGTTTATACGTTTTATTATTATATGTTTATATGTTTCAAAAATAACGATATCTCGTTTGTAAATACACTCATCTCATCTCGGCCTACATACGTCCCACTGCTTGGCACAAGCCTCCTATCAGAACGAGAAAGCTTGGGCTGTAGTTCCCACGCGGGTCCAGTGCAGATTGCGAACTTCATACACACCATTGAATTTCTTTGCAAGTGTATGCAGGTTTCCTCAAATTGTTTCCCTTCACGGTAAAGCTCATAAAATAAAGTACAAATTGAGAATATTCCCGAAGGTTAGGTAATGGTAAAATAGTGACGAAGGTAATTACGGTTTTAGTCACTTTCAATTGTGTTAAAAAAATACCTAAACAGTTAACACAATAGATACCTACTTCGCTGCGCTGTACCTACTGAAATTACTGCTTGTCGCTGAATAAGAAGAACCCCCGATCTTATCACTATATCTCCTGACTATACACATATCCTATTGCTGGGCATAGGCATCATCTCAGCATTTGAGACCTAGGGTTATAGTTCCCTCGTGGGTCCCGTTGATAAAGTTCACATATACCACGGAAGGGAACGGGACAGTTCCCGTTCCCGTTCCCTTCCTTGGTATGTGTGAACTTCGCCAGTACGACGCACGAGTTCGAATTCGAACCCGCGATCCTCTTATTGAGACCCACAAGTCAAACCACTAGGCCTACCACAGCTTCATAACTGACCCACCTAATAATAAAGGCGACAATAGACAAGCCATGTCAAGATTGTAGGTAGAAAACAAGTCATCAGCTTACCGATTCTTTCGTAGTCGTGATCTCTCTTTTCGTTCTGCCATGATGAAATGTGGGCCTTACTATCCTATGTGTGGTGAAGTCTGATGAGGGTGCTGAAACAACAGACAATTTTGTTAATTACATTTTTTTTTTCATTTCAGTGAACAAGTCTATATTCTGACGACCAAATACACTCAGTACTGTGGAAATAGGTCTCTCTAAAGGCAAATGTTATGCCTGGGGACCGAAGTCCAAAGGGAGTTGGAAGTTGTATTTTGATGGATCCGAGTTTAGAATCGTGGATAGTGCGATGCACGGTGTATCAGTTGCTCTATTTGAGAACTAGATGGCGCTGGGGACCGCTACAGTACAAAAAATAAGTGTTGTTTGTTTGTTATAGGGACATGCACATAGGGTCACCATCTGGAAAAATATCAGAATATCCGAAATTTTTTTTGTTTGTCAATCATCGATTAATTGTAACTGTAAAACCAAACTATGAAACTAGTGATGTGCCGAGTCGCTGTTTTGGTGGATCGAGTCGACTAGAGTCATTTTATGTGGAATTCGAATCCTGACCTTATTCCACGACTCGAGTCAGTTAATATGTTATTCGAATCCTGACTCGATTCCGTGATTCGAGTCCAGTGAAGACCTACTCGAGTCTATGTTTGGTATCTATTCGAATGTTTACTCGAGTCCAGAAATCAAGTCCGTTACCAATTTTATAACAAAAAGGAAAAATCGAAAAGGAGTATCTTCAAACAGCATAGTATTCATTCATTGCTTAAGTAAAAAGAGATTGAATTCAAGCGAGTCAATCTGACTCGAATACTAGACTCTATACTCTCTCTCTGACTCGAATGCTAGAAAGGATTGGTCGACGTCGATCGACAACTACTACACCAAACGACCCACCGTTTCTACTGCACCAAAACCTACCACACCAATCTATCAACGTCGAACAGCAGCATCGATTGCCTGTCGATCAATCGTTTATCGCCCGGTATCCGTCGATCAGCCAAAACCTACCACATTTCGATCGATAGCGATCGATTCCTCACGCGGAGAGAAAGATTTCAAACTAGCACACTACTAAACTGCCATCGGACAGGATAAAACTTGGCAAGACTACTACATTTTATTTATATCGTCCTTGCTAAGAGAAACTTTTTGTTGGACACTATCACAGTTCAATGCCAGTTTAATGATAATGCAACATGCAGTAGGATATAGCTGGCGTTGCCAAGAGAACAAGATGAATCACACGGAAACTAAAAACATTATCATATTTATTCTAGAAATCTCTTTGTCCCGTGACAGAAAAAATATTCAAGGCTTTTATTAGTTAACTAACCTTTGTCCACGGCTTCGCTTGCTTTAACCATTAGATCTGACATTTTAATTAAAATTCCGGGACTTCGCGAAAATTCCCAAAACTTAGGTATATCGTGGTCTTCATTAACGTTGCATGTGAAAAACCCGTGCCTCAGGGTATCCAAAACTAGCGGTTGAGAATTCGGGATTTAATACCGATCCCGTCAGAATTTCGGGATAAAAAGTAGTCTACGTGTTATTCCCGATATCCAGATAAGTATTAAGTTTTATCTAAATCTATTCAACTGTTTTATCGTGAAAGAGCAACAAGCATTCATGAATCTATACAAACTTTCACGTTCATCTCATCGCTATAAAACAAACAAAGTCACTTCCCGCTGTCTGTCTGTCTGTCCCTATGTATGCTTAGATCTTTAAAACTACGCAACGGATTTTGATGCGGCTTTTTTTAATAGATAGAGTGATTCAAGAGGAAGGTATATAATGTATAATACATGCATAATTGCACCCGTGCGAAGCCGGGGCGGGTCGCTAGTAATATTATATTAGTAAGTTATGATAGCAGGATACATAAAGTAGAATTTATTTCAAACTAGCGACCCGCCCCGGCTTCGCACGAGTGCAATGCTGATACTAAATACTATATTATGCATGTATTAACATATAAACCTTCCTCTTGAATCACTCTATCTATTAAAAAAAATCTAACTCTAAATCTAATCTAAATCTAATTGTATCTATTAAAATTTTTTTGATTTCAAAATCCTTTGCGTAGTTTTAAAGATCTAAAAGCATACATAGGGACAGACAGACAGCGGGAAGCGACTTTGTTTTATACTATGTAGTGATAAAGTGATTTTTTATTCCTAGTAAAAATCACGTACCTTTTTGGCTTAACTATTGATTTAGGTAGCCTCCTAAATTAAGTAGAGCTTTTACTATGGGCACATTAACCGTGAATCTGAAACTGTTATAAACCGCCATAGTGAAATTCGAATACAAGACCTCTAATTTCGCAGTTAAGTTCACTAACCAGAAGCTACATAATGCAACAATGACTAAGCATAACATTACCAACTAGCAATAATATATACCAGATTTTTCCTTTATGTTTAATTGAAATTGCATTATAATTAATTTGCATTAGCAACTTTGCATCAGAAGAGGAAACAACAATAGGTATACAATTTTATTTCGTCACTTCCTTCTTCAGATATAACATATAACCAGGTAGTCCTTTAAACCTACAAGGCACCATTCGCACATTTCAAAGACTCGATTTTAGAATCGGTACTTTTTTTTTTTTTTGACATTTCTACCTATTTAATCTGCCCGACGGCCGTTAGCTGCTCATTCTTTTTTCGTGCGAGGCACCGTGCACATCATAATAAGTTAGTACACAAAATTACCCACAAAAAAAAAAAAAAACAACGATTAACTATAAGTTCAGAAAAAATAAATTAAAAATCATGCCGAAACGCGGCATTGATCAAAAGATCGAGCGTTACGCAAGAAAAATTAGACGACTTGAGGAGAAACAAGACCGTAGACGACATCGAATTATCAGTTCGTCAGACTCTGAAGAAAACACAGGTAAGTAAAGTGTTTTCTTTCCTAAGTGATAAAACAAGTGATAGTGCTCAAACTCTCAAAACTCGTACAAATAATCGTTATCAGGAGGTTGACCGCGGGTCATCACGGTGATACGGTAGCGATTATGCCTGGAGGTTAACCGCGGGTTAACACGAATGGCAATCAAAGGTTCCAAAAAGGACACCTTTTTTCGTTCTTTCTCATATCATCATAACGTTGTCCGTGGGCCAACAAACGATGATAGAACATAAAAACACAATTACGTTAATACAAAAATTCATATACATATAGATACGAGTTTAAGTGAAATAATACTGTTTTGCCGAGAGATTAACCATGGGTTAATACGGGGCAGCTATGACAGCAATTTTACTAAATTAACTAATATTAACGTAACTTTTTTGATCCTTTACCGGGCGCCAACCTACCCTCAAATTATTTTAATGTATAACGAACATTTATGTAATTATTCGTTTTATTTTGGTTTTTAGAAAACGAGCCACAAATAACTGACAATCCGACGCCTCCGCCCCTTGGCGAACCCAGTCAGACACCCGATAATGCTCAACAAGACGCGGATGGCGCCGAACAAGTCGATGGATCAAACCCGGAAACCTTGGAACTGAGCCAAGCGCCAACCACCGTCCCAGAGTTGGACCCCAACATATTACTGGCCCTAGGAGAAGCCACCGAAGAGACTCCTAAGTACGGTGAAAAAATTCACGACAAATTAGCGGGCTTATGGCTGCCTATATTACGCAAGGGCTTAAATAAGGATGCTAAGGCAACGTTAATGAAGCAGTTTTTAATACCGGAGAACTGCACACTCCTACATGCCCCGAAATTGAACGCTGAAATTTCGGCTGCCGTGTCAGACACAACTAGATTTCGAGATAAGCGAGTTGAATCCGTCCAACAACAGCTAGGGACAGGGATTACAGCTCTGAATAAGGGACTTTCGCTACTTCTCGACGGCGACAAAGACAGGATAGAAGCAATAAAATACCTAAGCGATAGCTGTCGCATTTTATGCGACTTACACTTTGTAGAAACCGAAGCCCGTAAGAAGTTTGTAACACCCGGACTCGACAAATCATTTCTTACCGTCATCCAAGAGGTCGATCGAGACGAACTGCTCTTCGGAAGCAAACTTTCCGAAAAAATAAAAGCATCGAAGGCTATAGAAAAGCAGGGTCTTCAGATTAAAAAATCAACCCTAGTTAATAAAGTACCATCGACGTCTACCGCTCAAGCATCCACAGCTAACCGGCCCCGGTCCCAGGTAAACTGGGCGGGCCCTCCTCGCTACACGTCAAGCAGGGGGGGGCGGGGAGGACCACGGAGGACGCAACCAGCGGGTCGCAGGGCGCCTCAGGCGCCAGCCACGAGGTCACAGCCCCAAGCCAAACCTCGTGCTCCGACACAACAATAGAGGTACATGCCGGTAGAATACAGTATTTTTATAATTGTTGGACTAAAATAACGAAAAACCCTCTTATTTTAGAATGGATAACCAAAGGCTATTCTATACCATTTAGTGGACCAGTGAAACAATCTCGCATTCCATCAAATTCTTTAAGTAGTATCGAGGCAGCAGATATGATGCTCGCCATTAAAAAGCTAGAGGAGTTAGGCGCGGTTTCTAAGTGCGAACGCTCCGACGGTGATTTTATATCTCCTATATTTCTTACATCGAAATCGAATGGTGAAAAACGGTTTATTTTAAATCTAAAAGCCTTAAACAAGTTTATACTCAAGTCTCATTTTAAGATGGAGGACCACAGAACAGCAGCAAAAATTATAGCAAAAGACGGTTTCTTAGCTACGGTAGACTTGAAAGAAGCCTACCTACTGATACCGATTTGTGAGGCCGATAGAAAGTACCTTCGTTTCATATTTAACGATATAGTCTATCAGTTTCATGCTTTGCCATACGGATTATCTGTGGCACCGCGAGTTTTCACAAAGATAATGAAGGAAGTAATTACTTTCCTAAGAAACCAGGGTCACAAATCGGTAATTTATCTCGACGATATCTTGTGTATAGGTGATTCCTACCAAGAGTGCTCTTCCAACGTAAATGAGACTTTAGCATTGCTACGGTGTTTAGGTTTCGTCATAAATACTGAGAAAAGCAATCTGAAACCGCGTCAAACTTGTAAATTCTTGGGTTTTATGTTTAATACCGTTGATTTAACCCTTTATCTGCCTCCTGATAAACGAACTAAAATAGCGCAACTAGTCCAAAAGTTTTCATCTTTGAAAACATGTACCATTCGAGAATTTTCACAACTCATTGGTGTACTAGTCGCTGCCTGCCCAGCAGTTAAGTACGGGTGGCTGTATACAAAAACACTAGAACAACAAAAATACCTGCAGTTGGTTGAGCACAAAGACTTTGAAACCAAAATTAAGCCCAGAAGCCTAATTTTAGCAGACTTACAATGGTGGGAGCGAAACATTTTTACAGCATCGAATGACATGAGATCAGATGAGACAATTTCCTTAGAAATTTTTACAGACGCGTCTAGAACAGGCTGGGGCGCCTTTTGCAACAACAAAAGGGTAAATGGTGGTTGGAAAGATGACGAACTGTCTTTCCATATTAATTATTTAGAGCTTCTCGCGGTCTTCATGGGATTAAAATGTTTCGCTCGCGACCTATGTAACTGTACTATATTACTAAGAGTAGATAACACAACAGCCATCAGTTACGTAAACCGTATGGGCGGCGTACAATTCCCGCATTTAAGCAATTTAGCTAGGCTTATATGGCAGTGGTGCGAGGAGCGCGGCATCTGGCTACTAGCTTCGTACATAAATACGAAGGACAATGTCGAAGCGGATCAAGAATCCCGAAAGATAAACATTGACACGGAGTGGGAACTATCAGATTGGGCTTTTCAATCTATAGTTCACAGTCTGGGTCAACCAGAGATTGACCTTTTCGCTTCTCGCATCAATGCAAAATGCACAGACTATATATCTTGGAAGCAAGACCCAGATGCATTAGCAGTCGATGCATTTACTGTCCACTGGGGATCAAAATTTTTCTACGCATTCCCGCCTTTCTCTCTAATCCTTAAATGCCTAAGGAAAATAATTAGTGACAAAGCTTCCGGCATTCTAGTGTTTCCGTACTGGACAGGACAACCCTGGTTCCCCCTCCTTAAGACTTTGCTAGAGTCAGACATCCTTTTCTTCACTCCTAACAGAGACCTTTTACAATCATGTTACAGGTCCACACATCCAATGCACAAGAGGCTTACCCTGGGGGCCGCGAAGCTCTCCGGATCGCGTTTACGCAGCGAAATATCCCGCCTATCGCCATAGATTTAATGATCCAATCCATATCTGAAAGCACTCTAAAGCAATATAGCACCTCGTACAGACTCTGGTGGCAATATTGCCTAGATACAAAAATTAACCCTTTCTGCCCCTCAGTATCACATACTCTAATTTTCTTGACAAATCAATTCAACGCAGGGGCATCTTACGGAACCATAAACAGTCACCGGTCTGCCCTGTCTTTGTTGGCCGGCGACAACTTAGGATCCGATGAGTGCATAAGACGATTATTAAAAGGTATTTTCAAACGTAAGCCTCCTGTCCCAAAATACGTCAATACGTGGGATCCACGGTTAGTACTTGACTTTATCTCAAATTGGTCCCCAAACAAAGACCTAACTCTGGAAAAAATCACCAAAAAACTTTGTGTGTTACTAGCCCTCTGTACTGCCCACAGAGTTCAAACGCTGTCCCTTATAAAGATATCCAAGATTATAAAAGGCCCCGAATCGTGGAAGATACTAATTGTAGATGCTATCAAGACCTCAGCAATAGGAAGGGAGCAACCGGTATTGATCCTCCCGTACTTCAAAGAAAATCCGAATATCTGTCCCGCCACGACACTAAGTGACTATATTGATATGACGCTTAGCTTAAGACCAAATAACCTAGACGATTTGTTGATTACACACAAAAAGCCCTATAAAAAGGCATCCACACAGTCGATTAGTAGATGGATCAAACAAACACTGGCGGAGAGCGGCGTCGACGTGGCAGTGTTCGGCGCACACAGCACGCGCCACGCGTCCACCTCGGCGGCGGCCTCCGCCGGCGTTAGCTTAGAGACTATAAGGAAGAAGGCCGGATGGACCAGCTCTTCCCAGACATTCGCTCGTTTCTATAATCGACCCCTTCTGGGTGAGGATGATATCTTCGCTAGATCAATTTTTCACTAGAATAAGAATTATGTTTTGATTTTATGTACTATTTTTGTACTCAAATCAACAGAGAAGACTGATTTAATGTTGATAGTGGTATTTGTATCAATTAATAGCTAAGACAATCATTACTATATTAATTATGGTCTACAAATAAAACTTTTTTGATCATTTATAATTATAAACAAAATTTTATTTCTAAAAATTAACTCTAAACATCTACCTGGTTATATGTTATATCTGAAGAAGGAAGTGACGAAATAAAATAGATGATCAAACGAACTTCTAAGTGAAGTTCGATCATTATTTTGTGAGTCACTTCCTTCGAAGATATAAATCACCCGCCCGTCCCAGAACCCTAGAAAAAGTTTATTTATATCCCTCTCTAAAAAGAATGAGCAGCTAACGGCCGTCGGGCAGATTAAATAGGTAGAAATGTCAAAAAAAAAAAAAAGTACCGATTCTAAAATCGAGTCTTTGAAATGTGCGAATGGTGCCTTGTAGGTTTAAAGGACTACCTGGTTATATGTTATATCTTCGAAGGAAGTGACTCACAAAATAATGATCGAACTTCACTTAGAAGTTCGTTTGATCATCTATAAGTGGAATAATGTGTCAATTGACGGGGGAGGGAAAGTTTTTATGGCAATTTCATTACAAATATATATATTATTTATTTTTTATTTATTTGTCCTTTTTTAATCCTCATTTATTCGGTTCATTTCGAGTTTATAATTGTTTTCTATTTTTTTTTTAATGGTGTCATCTAGCCTATTTTGGTCTGATTTCGCAAGTTCATTTTTTAACCCCGGACACAAAAAGAGGGGTGTTATAAGTTAGACCGCTGTATGTGTGTGTGTGTTAACCGGGTGAACCAATTTGGATGCGGTTTTTTTATTCGAAAGCAGGTTTTTTTGCGATGTTTCTTAAGACATGTTTCATCAAAATTGGTTCAGCCGTTTCAAAGTTATCAGCTCTTTTGTTAGCTGCGCATATATCCCTATCTTAGACGCATAATGGGCATTTACTTTATTTTCAAACATAATGGTGACCAAATTGCGTTGGGGGTTTTTAATTTTTTAATTTATAGTTATTAATGAAAATGCATACTCTCGATGTGACCCCATTTCTAAATCACATTCGAAGTCGGTAGGTATGTTTCAATATTAAGAAAAAAAATTCGTAGCCTTAGAATAAGACTAGACTTGATTCTAGGTCATTGATCGAGCTCTAGCACAGTGGCATGGCGTTGATGAGCTAACCTGTTGTGCTGTATTACAGGCGCACGCGCAATCGGTTCACAATGCCGAGTTCTGATATAACGCGAACATAACAATTTAATGGCCAATTGTGCTTTAGTTTACTCGGGCAGAAAGGCTAGCACATGTGCGGTCGTCTCAGATAGAAAAGTATGCGTGCTTTGATTTCGGTTTTTTAACCCCCGACACAAAAAGAGGGGTGTTATAAGTTTGTCTGCTATGTGGTATCATAGCTCTTAACCGAGTGCACCGATTTGGATGCGGTTTTTTTTAATAGAAAGCAGGTTTCTTGGCGATGGTTCTTAGATATGTTTCATCAAAATCGGTTCAGCCGTTTCAAAGTTATCAGTTATTTTGTTAGCTGCGGAAGGGATCTTAGACGCATAACGGGCATTGACTTAATGTCAAACATACGAGTGACATAATTGCGTTGGGGGTTTTTCAAATTTTCAATTTATAGTTATCAAAGCTACGATTTCTATGACCAGTCATTATCATCATCTCCGGCCTATATACAGTTTGTAACTGAACTAAGGGAAAAGCTGATACCAGAGGCCGTTTACTTTTTCCAGCGTGCGGACACTTGCTAATCTTGCTATTGTTTTCACCATCTCTTTCTGTCACCGTCTCATACCGTTTGACAGAAAGAAATAGTAAATGTGATAGCAAGTGTCAGCGCGTTAGACAATAATAAGCGTACTGAGGCCGTATTGTCTAACGCTTCTGACGCTTGCCTTCGCTTTCACCATCTCTTTCTGTCATGATTTTATACCGTTTGACAGAATTAAATAGTAACCGCGAAGGCAAGCGTCAGAAACGTTACACAATAAGCCTGCTGGTTGATGGCAAATGCAAATCGCACACCGAAGCTACCGAGCAACGGCCAACCGATAGTGTCTTTATCTACCTCGACATTGCCAGAATCATCGATAGTATCGATGGAGCTATATTTTTAAAAATTGAATTGAATTGATGGCAAAGTGGAGTATGATGGAATTACATACTTTTTATTAACTATTAGTACTTTTTTTCGTTCGGTCAATCTAAAATTAGAATATATATTAAATATCTTCTTATTGGCCAAACGAAAAAGGTACTAAAAGTTAATAAAAAGTATGTCATTTCATCATACTACACTTTGCCATCAACCAGGTATCGGCTTTATTCTTGGTTCAGCTTCATATTGTATGTCCCACTGCTGGACAGTGGGCACAGGCCACCTCTCAGATTGAGGGGACTTGGGCTGTAGTTCCCACGCGGGCCCATTGCGGATTGACAGTTATTTTCGCATTTATTAACATCACTCAGTATGGGTAGAAGTTGATAGTTATTAGGCCTTGCAAAACCTTTTAAGTTAATCGCCCACCGATTACTTTCAATACAACTACATTGTGATCGTAATGGGAGTTGCAATGCAATATTGCAGCGATCGCTAGCTGTAAGTTGCAGCAGTAGGTACTTTATATTACGTGCACAATTCGTCATGCATTGCTTGTACTCTTTTGGGTTCTAAATTCTTAATTATGTCTGTCCCTGCAGTTATCGTATTTAATCATACTAACATTATAAATGTGAAAGTAACTGTCTGTCTGTTACCTCTTCACGCTTAAATTGCTGAACCGATTTTTTGAGATGAGGTATGGAGGTGGTTTGAGACGCTGGAATTTATATCCTAGAAAATTGCTTAATTCCCGCGGGATACCGATAAACGAATTCTTCGCAGACGGAGTCGCGGACAACAGCTAGTTATATATAAAACCGGAAAAAAATTGGCAACGATGGTCCCTACCTAGGCTTAGTAACAGAGTAGGTAGGTAGATACATTTAGTTAGAGTAACGAAACCAAAAAAACTTAAAGTTAAACACTCTTTTTTATATGATGCAGTTATAGCTATAGAACAACAACATGGTAGGTAAATCGAAATGCGAGTACCACACGCGACGCGGGTAGTCCAATTTCGGCATGGCCCCATTCGTTTATATTTACACCCAGTTTATACTTACGTCATCACAGTTTACGGAATTATGCCATTTTCAACCAACTTCAAATAAGACAAGGCTTTATACGTATGTTCGTGCTATATGTGCGGATTTCGATGATACTTTTTGTTCGACAGTGTGTATTAGATGTGGATCAACATTTTTATCAAAATCGCTTCAGGATTCTGTTTTAAGAGAAAAATATTTTCAACTTTAAACCTACTTTCAAATAGTCAATACTTATAGGTTTTGCTAGAGAAGTTAATTATGAAAACTCAGTTTTAGTATACTAAATCAGTGGCACTGGGTTCCTTACCACCAGAACCAGAAGTATCGAAATCGATACTTTAATTACATTTAAATCTTGAACATCTTCTTAAACAAAAGAAACACGTTGGGTTGTGAGCAGTCGATTTGAAATTTCATTCAATGTTAAACTCTTATTTCGTAAAAAAAAGCGCGGGAAACGTTGGTCGTGACGGGAGTATTTTTTCTAGTGGGATTTTTAAATTTAATTTAACTTGTATAAAAGATCAGTTTGTATGTAATTGTATGTATTAGTTTAATTTAATTGTTTTGTGTATATATTCTGCAGTATTTGGTAAGTTTTAATACTTTTTTCTCAAGGCCTGGAGTCAGGCGAAAAAATGGACGAGCCCCCGGACATCGGGGGCTCGCCCTCCGAAGTAGCTTGTAATATAATAATCGAAAATAGTTTTTCTAAAATGGACGAGTCCAGTGTCGATACAGATGTGGATCAACGGAGCGACCGAAAAAGAGCGCGACCAGGGAAAATTTGCAAACACTGCAACAAAAGAAGAAAAAGATTCGATCCGGCGCGCCGGAACAAACAAAAAGACACTGATTGCTCTTGCCAAATACCGGAAATTCAATTTCCCTCAATATTTATTTATTTATTTATTTACTCATCACAAATTTGTACCTTAACAGCTAAAGCCAAGACAGCACAAACTTACAAATTATCTTAAACTAATTACACATTATACATATAACATTTAAGCTACAGAGCTCTCAGGCATCTGGCCTTCAGCCACTCTCTTGCACTCAGTCATCAGCTGCCCTAGAGCACTGGCAAACAAGTCGAGGTGCGGCGCGGCCGCGAGCACGGAGTTGAGCAGCGCGAGCGCGCGCGTGGCCGGCGCCTGCGCGAAGGCGCGCGTGCGCCCCCGCGGCACCGACAGCAGCGGGTGCCGACGCGCGCGGGTGTACTGATCCGGGACAAACACACGGACAAATACCGACACAAGGAACATGCAATCGGTCTGGTTTCTAATGATCCCGATTACAAATTTGACCAAGGATAACAGTCGACGCAATTGCAGAGAATCGTAACCTAACTGTCCTTGCAGAAACAGAGTGGGATACATGTAGGGATAATAGAAATGTACCTTCTTGTACAAAGCCCTTAAAAATTTCTTTTGAATTTGTTCCAACATAAGAATATATTTATTCTCATGTGGACTCCAAACCGCTGCATTTGTTTCTAGTATACTTCGCACGAGAGCCGCATACAGAACCCGACTAGCGGAGATGGTCAACAACCCGGAATTGCGGAGGACAAACCCCAATCTCTTGTACGCAGCATCAGTCACTGCTTCAACGTGATCATGAAATGTGAGGCCCGGGTCAAAGAGAACCCCTAAATCCCGGACCCGCAACGAACGCACTATAGGAGCACCGCCGATGATGTACTGAAACACGTGGGGGGCAGTAGAACGTGTGAAGCTGAGCATTTCACATTTGTCTGCATTGAAGAAGAGCCTATTAGCTAGACTCCAGCGAAACACCGCATCTATATCCTGTTGCAATTCGTCACAATCTTTTAGGCTATAGATCGGCTTTATCAACTTCACATCATCAGCGAACAACAGCACTAGAGAATTGTGAACATGGAGAGACAAGTCATTTACGAGAAGGACGAAAAGAAACGGCCCAAGATTAGATCCCTGGCTAACACCGGAGCGCGTGTGGTAAGTCTCCGAGACGTAGGGACCGTACTTAACGTACTGCTTCCGCCCTGAAAGATAGCTCGCAAACAAAGTCAAAAGTCTGGGTGTAAACCCCATCGCACCCAACTTCAGAAGCAAGATATCATTGTCTACTCGGTCAAAAGCCTTTTGAAAGTCGAGGTAAATAACATCAACCTGATCCCCTGAATCCAGTCCACGTGACAAAACCTGCGTCAAAGTGAGAAGATTGGTGGTCACTGACCTCCCAGGTAGGAACGCGTGCTGTGCGCTGGTGATGTGAGCTCGGCACTGAGGGAGCAAGGCGCTATGGAGTGACGACTCAAAAACTTTTGCCATGACACTTAAAATGGCAATGGGACGATTATCCTCCACCCTTACCCCGGATCCTTTCTTGGGAATAGGCGTCACTCTTGACTTTTTCCAGATTGAAGGATAAATTGCAGTCTTAAGAATGAGGTTGAAGACAAACACAATTGGAACGACAAGATCATCGACACATGCCTTCAATACAAATGCAGGTATAGCGTCCGGCCCCGGCGACGTCCCCGATTTCAACTTTTTTATTGCTCTCTTGACCTCGACCACAGTGAAACACCTGACATCTACGGACCTTGCATCGACAGGCAAACTCGCATGGGCCGACCGTGGGTCAAGTACAGGTTCATCTGGGAGAAAAACGGACCCGAAGTGATCAGCAAACGCTGCGGCTGCATCAGCGCCAGAGTACTCCACATCACATCGTGTCACTTTCGGCCTCAAGCCCCCTTTACAACGCAGTGAATTTATGTGCGACCAAAACTGGGATGGGTTTTTTGAAAGTCTACTTGATATATGTAGCAGGTAACTCTTGTACGCGTCACTAATAGCCGCCTTGACTTTAGCACGAAGACGGCTGAATTGCTCGTATACTGACACACTGCCAAATCGTTTCCACCGACGATGGAGATTAGCTTTCATCCCAATGTCACGGATTATCGCCCTCGTGTAGAAGACTGGATAAGTGCGACTACACGATCGCTTCCGTATTTTCTTTGGAACACAGAGGTTAAAAATATTATATAAAGTGTCGTTAAAAAACTCTACGGCATCATCAGTTCCAGTTATCCGGTACAACGGCTCCCAATCAATGTCTCTAATCTCGCAATATAATTCATAGAAATCCGCCTTACAAAAGTTCCAATCATTTTGGTTGCTTATATTAGAAGGTTCAATCCAAATAGTTTCTGGCGTAAAACTAAAGCTAATTTGTACGATAATTGGTGGGTGATGGGGGTCGATCTTAGAGAGCACTTCATGGGAGTCCGCGGGCCGCACACACAACACGCTACTCAACTCCTGGCTCGTCAACACAACATCCAATACTCTATCATTCATATTAGCTACTGTATTATATTGGTACACGTTACAGACATTCATAAAACAGTGAAATGATCTTTCGACATTTGAACTAGCGCTATACAAATTCAAGTCTCCTAGAACAAGCACCTTGGAACTATCATGATGTAAGCATACCCTTTCCACACTATCAAACCACTGAAAATAGAGTTCATCAGGAGATCCGGGTGGTATGTAAACCACACAGACGTACAGATATTGTCCTCGGACAGCAAACTTCGCCCAAAGGTCTTCCCCGCGTTCGGTCTCGTAGCTCGGCAGCCGCTCGAGGCGCAGCGGCGCGCGCGCAGCGAGCAGCACCCCGCCCCCGACGCGCGCGCCTCGGTCGCGCCGCAGCACGCTCCACTCGTCCCCCGCGCCGCAAACCTCCGCGTCGTAGACCGACCCGTCGAGATTTGACTCGGTAACCGCAACCAAGTGCAAATCGTCACATGTTAACAAATTATTTCTCCAGGTGTCCAGTTTACTTTTCAACCATCGCACATTCTGGTAATAAACCTTTAGTGAGAATGCATTAGGCAGTTTTTTCGTTCTCTGGCTTCTGAGTTTGTTGCGCTCTACGAAATAACCAGGTTCTAACACGAGCATTATCAGGCCAACAATCCGGAGATAAACATTTATCGAACAGCTCAGGTGGGACTCCTATTTTAAATGATTTATAATCGCCCCTTGGCTTTAATTCCTCAACCGTACATGTCTTCCCCGGGCACAAGGTCTGTAGATACGCATATATCTCATGCTCTTCAGAGATCATATTCCATAGATGGATGAATTTTCGCTGCTCCACCGCCTTGAGGGACGTGACATTCGGGCCAGCAGTGCACCGCACCGAGGAAAATCGCCGTTGATTCCGCCTCCTCGCTACTGTTCTCCACCCTTCCTCCGATGCCCCAGAATCGCCTCCAGCATCAAAGCCAGTCGAGGCCACATCACTTTCGCCCGCAGGCACATCCTGCGACACCACGGGCGTCGCTTCAGGCTGCCTCGTCTCCTCCGCGTCGCTCACCCTGCGCCGACGATTCTTCCTCTGCCTGGGCTTGGGCGGCGGACTTTTCTTTGGCTCAGAGGCCTGAGCCGATCCCAAAACAACACTGCACTGACACCGGCACACCGAAACTTGTTCCAGGCCTATTAACTTCTGACTGACCACTTCGAGCTTCTGCGTACAATCATCAAGGGCCGTTTGGTAGCGCGTAATGGTAGATACAGCACCAGTTAATTGCTCTGTCAACAAAGCGATATGCTCCCTAAGATGCCGCATCTCCACTGACATCCATGACACGTCACATAGTGGCGGCGGCGCCCCAACAGAAGCGTCACTTTTATTCCTGATCGCTACATTTTTCACGGTAACCGGCGTACCAACAGGCGTATCACAGTTCCGTCCGGTTCTCTTATGTGCGATGCAACACTCAGGACAGACCCACACGTCTCTTTCTTCGAGCTTCAGCTTCGTATTGGTACACAGGTAGTGAAATAACTTACGGCAAGTCTGGACCATGCACTGCAAGTATTCCTCCCCCACACCGATCTCCTCACGACAAGCTCCACAAATCAGCTCGCTGCTATCAGCTCTCTCCATAGCGTAGTGCAGACAGTTACATAAACAGCGCGGCGGCGCTAATGGAATAGTCTACTCGAACCGCGCGCTCCGTTCAGTTTCTGAACGCCGACGAGATGTCAACTGTCATTAGTTGCTGTCACTGAGTGGATGACATATCAACATCAGTCAACAATCAGCTGACGGTTTACCCCAATTAGGATTATTTTTTATAAGATTTAAAGCTGTTATTTTAAATGTGTTCTTGTGTTCGTGTAATTCAAATCAAACAGTCTTTGCCTTACTTTTATTTTACACGTTTTCATCAAAAAACAGCTTACCAGGGCAGTAATGCGATCGCCGACAGATGCCCAGAAGTATTGCCGAAGTCTTCGGTAGCTTTTCTGTGAGTTTCACTTAAATTTCACTGCTGTTTAAGATTAATTAAGCCGGAGCTCTTAAATACGATGTTCTCTGTGTCACTCTTACCCACAATATATACTGAGCTTAAGAATGCTAACGCTCTGGACAGTTTTCAGAATAAAGTAGACCCTGCAGATACTACTTCAGTTAATTCCCAACAGCACCCAACACCTCCATCAGACGAATCTCAATCTCAGTCTCCAAAAAATCCTACAGGCCGAACGTTTTACGAGGCCTATGACATAGGGCCATTTGTAGTTCATGCGCAAAAGGTTTCTTCAGATACAGACATTGCCTCCCTGCACCCTGTCCAATTTGGATATTTTCTCAAGAAAAATTCTTTTAAAAACATAATTAATGGTAGCATTAAAAGGATAGGCAGGAACCGAATTTCCCTATCATTCTCAGACCACAATTGTGCCAACGAATTTATTAACAACCCTTGCCTGACAAGGAATAATTACAAAGCTTTTATTCCCTCATTTAATGTGACCCGAATGGGCTTGGTGCGAGGCGTACCCGCGGAATGGTCCCCCGAAGAGATATTGGACAATATCTCACTGCCTGTGGGCAGCGGAGGAATCATAAAAATTAGACGACTAAATTATAAAGTGCGTAACAGCAGCCCTCCTGAGTGGAAGCCGTCACAGACTATTGTAATAACTTTTGATGGTCAAGCCCTACCCAAACATGTATTTCTCTGCTACAATGCCCTGCCTGTGGAACTCTACTCATACCCCACTATTCAGTGCTATTCTTGTTGCCGGTTTGGTCATACTAAGACTAATTGCAATTCTCGACCCCGCTGTTACAAGTGTGGCCAAGGCCATACTGGGGACACATGCAACATAGAAGATGATGCTGCATATTGCTGTCTGTGTTCTGGACGACACTTCGCAACAAACAGGAAGTGCCCAGAATATGAACGGCAGACTAAAATTAAATTATATATGGCTCAGAGATGTGTGTCTTACGCAGAAGCGAATAAAGTACATGAACCAGTTTCAAAATCTTTTGCTGATATAGTCAAGTTTTCAAACATGCAGAATACTCCTAATTCTCCTGTGCCACCTGAATCGCCTTCCTCTCCTTCGATTCCGTCGTATACTAGATCTTATAAGAAAACAATATTTGCTAAACCAACATCCCCCAAACCAAAACGGCTGGGGTATAACAAAACAGAACACTTTAATCTGATAAAGGACTACGACGCTCCAGCTCCTCCTAACGGAGTCGCTTTAATAAACGGTAACCTTAACAATAATGAAACTATGTTCTCAATCTCTGATGTAATCCAACTTTTGACTGAAATAAAAACCATTTCTAACTCTGATAACAATGTAACCGAACAACGCCGCCCAACTATTGCTTCCTTATCTCAATTAAAATCCTCTTATGCGTCACGAACGCGAACAAATAATCCAGTGGAATTGCAGAAGCGCTATCTGCAATAAAAATGATTTAATCCATTTGCATAATAAATTTGAACCATTCGTCTCAACTCTGTCGGAAACATGGCTCCGCCCGGATTTGACATTTCGAATTCCAGGTTATGTTATTCTCCGACAGGACAGACCTGACGGCTATGGCGGTGTTGCCATAGTCATCAAAAATAATCTCCCCTATTCCTTATTTCCACTCCCCTCATTCAGTGATGACTTGTCAGTCATTGCTGCTATTGTAAATAAAATTTGTATAGTGTCTATTTATTTCTCTCGTCCTAATGTAAATATTTTTTCTCATCTTAATCAACTGTTCTCCATCCTTCCAAGGCCATTCTTAGTCCTAGGTGATTTTAATTGCCAACATCAATCCTGGGGAAGCACTTCTTCCAACTATTATGGAGATCAATTATTAGATATTATAGATTCTCATTGTATCTGTATTTTAAACACCGGGCTGCCAACTCGTGTTACTGGTCCAAATGAAGGTGCAAGTGCGCCTGATCTATCTTTATGTTCACCTGATTTAGCTTCAACTTTGGACTGGCACCCTCTTGCATCTTCATATGGTAGTGACCACTTTCCACTTGTAATTACTTTTCCTTCACACAAACCTACCAAAACCACTCGCCCTCCTCGTTTTAAATACAGATTGAACAACGCTGATTGGGAATTATTCAATGAAAGAGTAGAGCAGAAAACTAGTACTTATTCTCAATTAGATAGCCAGATTTCTGCTGAAATTCTTTCTAAGGTTTTAATTGAAGCTGCCGATGAATCCTTTTCCACTAAAACTAAGTTCCGATCTCAAATTCCTTCGCCTCCCTGGTGGGATCATGAATGTACAGCTGCAATAAAAGCAAGAAAACAGGCTGAAAAAAATTACTGTGAGGAGATGTCAGAAGAAAATTTCGAGTTATATTTAGAATCTGCCCGTAGTGCTAAAAAATTGTTTAAGAAAAAGAAATACGATGGTTGGCAATTATTTTGTGCCTCCATTAGTCCAGACGTCAGCCCGTCAGAGGTCTGGCGTAATATTCGTAGATTTAGATCTGCATATAATAATTCTCCCTCTTCTAAATTACCGCTTACCCTAGCTGATCAGTTCATGGACCATCTTGCTCCCCCCTCTGTACCGGAACAGAGATTTCCTCCAGTATCTATTCCTGCTTATATATCCGATGACCTAACCGGTTTAAACTCTCCTTTTTCTCTGACCGAACTTAAAGGTGTACTTAATAACGTAAAAGACTCTACTCCAGGAGAAGATGGGATTCCATACTCTTTTTTGAAGAACCTTTCGGACCGTGTGCTGATGCTGTACTTAAATATTATAAATTCTATTATGATTTCTGGGTGCATTCCCAAGTCTTGGATCACTCAATCTATTATCCCTATTTTAAAAGACAATAAACCAGCCGAGGATCCCTCTTCTTACAGACCTATTGTCCTTTCTTCCGTTTTAATGAAAACAGCAGAACACCTAGTAAAAATCCGCTTAGAATGGTTTTTAGAAAGTAAAAATCTGTTAGCAACGTCCCAATTCGGTTTTAGGAAAAGTAGAAGCACAATGGATAGCTTAGGAATATTCACCACAGACATAAGATTAGCTTTTTCAAATAACGAGTCAGTAGTAGCTACTTTCCTAGATATAAGCTCAGCTTATGACAATGTTGTTATATCGGTTCTCAGGGGTAAAATGCTCTGCTTAAATGTGCCACCGATCCTGACAAACTTTATTATCAATATGCTCAGTGAGAGACACATTAATTTATTTATTGAAGATGTCAAACTATCTCGGACTGTATGGAAAGGATTACCACAGGGTTCTGTACTCAGTCCTTTGCTATATAACATTTATACGTATGATTTAGAAACATCATTGCAGGCATCAGCAAACGTACTACAATACGCAGATGATCTCCTAATTTACAAATCGGGCAAATCGATTGAAAATAATTGCCAAGCTCTAACATCTTCTCTTTCATTTCTAAAGTCATGGCTAAATTCGAATGGTTTAGACTTATCTGTATCCAAAAGTAGGGTTGTGTTATTTTCCAGAATGCGTAGGCCTCTCCCGGTTCAGGTAAAATTCAATGATATCTTGATTCCCTCGACTAATGACGTCAAATTCTTAGGAGTAGTTCTAGATTCCAAACTTACCGGTGTACCTCACTGTGAATATGTAACTGCGAGATGTGAACGTACTCTGAATATACTTAGATGCTTATCGGGCATCTGGTGGGGAGCGCATTCACACTCCTTAAAACTTATTTACAACGCCATAATCAGAAGTGTAATGGATTATGGTACTTTCCTGTTAGAACCAGGCAATGTTTCTGCTTTTAAAAAATTGGATAGTATTCAGGCAAAAGCAATGAGAATAGTCCTAGGAGCTATGAAGTCAAGTCCAATCAACTGTATGAGAGCCGAATGTGTAGAGCCTCCATTAAACTTACGACGGCAATTCCTGTCTGATAAATTCCTATTCCGTTGTGTCCAATTCAGTAACCATATTCTAACACCTAAACTATCTTGCCTGGCATCTATAATCCCCACTTGTAGCTATTGGAAAAACAAACGCCCACCATGTTTGGTTGAAAGTTACAGAAGATTTACTTCTCTTGAGGCTCCTACTCACCAAACGACTTCTAATCCGTTGTTCAAATATAGTTACGATTCTCTTATAATCTCTCCTGAAATACATACTAGCATGGGTCTTGTGAAATGTGAGCAAAACCAAAAGTTAACATTTAACTACATTGCTGACACCAAGTGGCCACGATGGCATCGAATATTTACAGATGCATCTAAGCATTCCAAAGATGGATGTGTCGGTGTGGGTGTACTCCACTCTAATTACAATATTGTCCAAAAAACTAAACTCCCTCCTGAATCATCCGTGTTCACTGGCGAATGTCTTGGCCTAGTTAAAGCCATAGAATACATCCTTCTACTAAAACTTCCTAAAACTGTAATTTTTACAGATTCATTGAGTTCTTTAAATGCCCTAGCCCGGTTCCCGTTTGGCTCACATTATCAATTCCCTGTCATTTCTGAAATTAGAAACTTAGTATTGAAATGTTTAAAAGAAAACTATTCCGTATCGTTTGCATGGATTCCTGGTCACTGTGGAATATCTGGAAACGAGAAAGCCGATCGTATAGCCAATGACGCGGTGGAGAGTGGAGATGTGGATATTTTTAGGAACTATGCACATGACTTGTTGGCTCTTTCCGGGATTTATCTCAGGAAATCCTGGAGTGAATCCTGGGCTCAAGATAGTTCAAAAGGTCGCCATTATCGCGCCATTCAACCTTCTATACCCATTAAGCCATGGTTTTGGAGATTGAGATTCGGTAAAAGAGTTACAACAATACTGTCTCGTATGCGACTGGGACATGTTTGCACCCCAGCTCATCTTGCTAAGCTTAATATTATTGACAGCCCTACGTGCGAATGCGGATATGCTGAAGCTGATTTAAACCACATCATTTTTGTTTGTTCTCGGCGCGACCGTTCGGCTCTTCTCGAAGGTCTCATTTCCCTTCAAATTCCTTTCCCTTCATCCATATCCTGTTTACTTGCAACATTGGACCCGCCTGTATATAAACTTTTATCAGCTTTTATCTTAAGTAATGATATAAAAATTTAGACAATATAAACGTGTATATATGTAAATATCTTTTCTTACTCTCCTTTTTTATCTGTCTATATAAGAATTGATCTTTTATTTTATAGATTATTTCCCATTCCTAAATTCCGTTCCATCCGATAATTTTCACTTTTTACCCGTTTCCCTGTTTTTACCCTGGGCCACAGTGCACAAACCGTGCGGGCCAAAAAAAAAAAAAAAAAAAAAAAAAAAAAAAAAAAAAAAAAAAAAAAAAAAAAAAAAAAAAAAACTCTTATTTCGAAGCATTTTTTTAATCTCGAATATTACATTCGTATTGAGAATTGGAATCGACTCAAATCTAGATTGTTTATAAATTTACAAAATATCAGTTATCCAGAAATACACAAAATTATAGTGAATAGCGTTATAACCGTTTCAAAATCATACCCTGTGTTTCGAGCTATATTGATAACGGTACAAACATAACCGTGTCGCGAGAGTCCTGCGATAATGTCGCAAGCACTTTCACGTCGAGATTGCGATAGCCGATGATTTACCGATGTCAGCGAACCCAGAATTACAAAAACAAGGACTTAAAGGACTCTCTTGAAGATAAGCCTTAGTTCACTTTATCTACTTACTTTGTTACCATGTCTTAAAGAGAAAAATGCCAAAATGGAGTAAGTAGTCGTACCTACGTTTGGCAGCCGCCGTGAAGTGTGGCTCCGGGAAGAAGGGCTACGGATTGGCCCGAAACATGTCGAGTTAAACTCGTTTAAGACGTGAGTGATCCGTATATTTTCACTATGAGTGAGTCTCACGGTAGTTTCATGTTTAAAGAAAAATGGATTCATGAAATGAAAGTCTCAAAGTAATATCGTACCTACATTTATTAGTATACCTGTTGCCCATGACTACATCTGCCATTCTGCCAAGAATTTGTGTATCGCTATCCCGCGGGAACTAGGCAGTATAGTGAGTGGGGGTAAGATGAAAAGCAGTGTAAGATGAAAAACTACTCGTAGCACCCAAGTGTTTTTCATCTTACACTGCTTTTCATCTTACCCCCACTCACCCAATGCAATTTTCAGGTATAAAAACTATCCCATGTCCGGCCTAGCGGCTTAAGCTATCTCCATAGAAAATTTCATTTAAATTGGTTCAGCGGTTAAAGCTTCAAGTGGTAACACAGAGTTGCTTTCGCATTTATAATATTACTAGCTGTTGCCCGCGACTCCGTTCGCGAAGAATAGTAGCCTACGACCTATTCTCAGACCTACCGAGTATAGAGAAAAAAGTTTCATAAAAATCGGTCAGGCCGTTTTGGAGGAGTTCAATAACAAACACCGTGACACGAGATTTTTATAGATTAGATTAAGTAAATATGTACTTACTGTCAATAGTTCAAATGTTAACTGGAAGAGATGCTTTTAAGGGGTAAGTTCGCCTTTGTACAGTCAACCAAATTTCGTTCCTAGGCCACTATAGAACCATGTCATAATGAATCAACTTGTTTATCTTTTACGACAGTGATTATTGCGTAATGTAGGTAAGTCATGATGACATCTCGATCTTTGGGAATATGTGTCAACGATAATAAATAAGAAAGGAGTTTGCTTGTGCATTAATAACTTGAATTGTCACTGTCCATCTGTCTAAGCTTCTTTTTTTCTCATGTCATAGAGCGAAAACGTTTATAAAACTCTTTACGTTTATTGCATGTTATGATCGGAAAGTTGATAATTAACACCACTGTCCATAGACACTCGCAGCGCTTTACGCGATACCAGTGCATTGTCGACCCTGCAGAAAATTGTACACTCGCCTCTTAAAGGCACCACAGGCAGGCATGACGTTGTAATTATCTAATAGTTAATGCTACAAGGTTGTATAGTGGCCTAGGAATCAAATTGGTTGACTGTACATACGTTAATCATGTTTATCTGTTAATCTTTTATGTACAATAAAAGTTACACATTAGCATATCGTAAACGGAATAAGTAATGATTATAGAACAACAGGAAAGTAATATCTTTTGCGGTCAGCAAGCTTAATTGAATTCAATTAGCTCATTTAGATTAAGACAAATCGACTAGTATAGTTTTTATGATTTGTTTTCACGCCCCCTGCTCCGATGCGAGTCACGAGGGCAACTAAAATACAACCACCTAGAGAGCTAGCCACAGACCCGAGCACATGATTGTGTAGATAGCTACACAAGGTGAAATTTTAAACCCGATACAAAATTTAGGATTTAGTAAGTACTTTAAGTTACAAGTATATTCAGAGTACGAAAACCTTCGTCAGTAATTAAATTAGAAAGAAAAGAAATAATGAAAATACATTTACTTACAACATCATACATAAGACACATCAATATTATTACAAATAGACAGCATAAAAAATAAAAACAAAAGTGTAGTGTGTCATTGTGGTTGTAAATCGGCCCCTGGCTCGGCTCAGCATAATGCATGATTGATTCCTTTATCAAGTCATAGACTTTTAATACCTTTTGAAATATAGGAAACGTTAATGCGATATTCTGTTTCGTTTGAAATAAAATCTTGACAGGACTGACAATTGCCTTGGAGCAAGAAGATGTCAACTTTATGGTGACGAACCTTTCTTACCCCTACTGTAACTTGATTGTTGTCTAATCTGCTGCAAGGATTGAATTTCCAAAACGGGTTCCTTATGCACAATGTTCCGTTACTTCATGATGTTATGCCCAGCTTAAGATTGCAGTTGAAATTAGCTTTAATTGTAGCTTTTATACGACTATTATAATAGCAACTGAGACGTAACTAGTCTGTCTGTATTCCGTATACAGCCATAATCCAGTTTGACTTTCTATATAAGTGCTAGCCGGATGGGCGGTTTAGTGCTTAATTGCTTGCGAGTACTTGCAACTTATTCAGGTTGGTTAAACATCTCTATGTTTATAAATTAAACTTCAGTTTTGCAGGGCAATTTATGGTGAGTTGAGTGGTGATAATAGCAATTTTCGAACGTCAATTAAAACAGTATAAAAAATAAATAATAAATTTTAAAAAATTGTCTTCGCTCGCTTTTCAAAACTTGGATTGCCACACTACCATGTGCGTAGACCTCAATTATTTTTGCAGCACGAATTTAACGTTTTTTCAGTATATGCGCAAACTTTCCCTGACACGTCACTCAATGTTCAAGAAGTTTTTGCTGCGCTATTTGTGTAGAAAATCGACAACAACGTCAATAAATAACTAGTAAATTAAATGTCTCCAGTTTCTGAATAATAAATAAATACCTTCGTCAGGTTTCATCCCCATTTAATTCATTCATTTCCTTTCCTTATTTGTAGAACAAGTTCGCATCTGCATCTCTCAACATAGAAACTAAGGACTGAAATACAAAAGGAACATTGTCCTCAACGGTTGGTAAGATAGATTGGCAAGATACCGCCTACTTTGATTAGGGCCCGAACACAACAGTCGCAGATACACTTGGGGTTCGTTACTTTATAGCAGTCCCTTTCTATTCAAATCATAATGAAGGGGATAATGAGAGATGACAAACAATGGCGTGAAACCGATTGTTCTTTCAAATCAGAATAAATAATACATTAGTTTTTCTTTTGGTTCTTACTGATATGCTTAGAACTGTTTTTATCTTTCCTTACAATTTCATAAATATCTGGACTGGTTTTGATGAAGAATGCACTATTTTAAGCGCGGATTATTTAATAGCTCTTTGGGTGGTGAAAAAAGTATTTCTACATAATAATATGTCCGTCATAGACTTTGAAACCATCCAACCAATGTGCCCAAAACCGGTGTCATTCGAAAAGTAATAATGTGAAGATTGTTTTAGTTAAAACAATGCATTACGCACAATCGGCCCATTCAGGATTCGTTTGCGCGGACTCACGGGCAAAGATTGGATATTACCTACCAACCCCGGCAAATTTACGAGAGCACCAATTTGATAAATGATAGCCTTAGGGTTATGAAATCATATTAACTGCTTTGTTTCAAGATGGTTGCTAATCCTTTGTCTGGGTTTTATGTCTATATCTAGATTAGATTGCTATGAGTCATTTGAGCAAATTTCTAACATTCCTGCTCCTAAATAAGAGCCTTTAGTCGCGGAATTCTGCCGATTAAATTACTTTCAGAGTTTGAACGTTCGAAGTTTCCATTTAATCGAATTCAGCATTCTTCCAAGCCTTTAGATATCTTCTATCTTTTCTTCATTTAAATATTTTTGTTTTTTTTTTTTTACACAATAATCAAACGTGGAACAAAGTGGTTCCATTAACCGCACCGAATTTGTCCGGACTCATCCGAATTTTTGAATTTTCGTTTGGATTTTTAACTTTTGTTTTCGAGTAATTTGCTAACTTAATTGGCAACACAATCGCGCTGAATGTCCGGCTTTCTGACAGGACTCTTTGAATTTGGATATGGTTTTTATTTGTCACATACCGTGGTTACCTGGGGCTAAATTCGGGAACGGCCCAACACGGTTTGCGAGCAGTAGTTTAATCGTTTGGGAAAGGGTAAGAATGGGTTGAGCTTGGGATGAGCCTTATTTTCCTGTTAATTCGCTTTGTAAAGAAATAAATCCCAAACTCAGCCCCTATAAACTCTCGCAAACCAGTGATTTTTGG